>OY856410.1:399173205-399230705 GCA_963693085.1 Alisma plantago-aquatica
AGTTCAACTCTCTAATTTTTCTCTAGCATCATATTGATTCTTTCTATGGTTTGAGGAAAGAAGAAGCTTTCCTTATCAAGCTTAATGAACAAAATAGCCTTGCTTCTATTTATCTTTAGAATTACATTTCTCCACCACCTTCCCAAAATATCTCCATGGTAATGTGAATGGCAATAACCTCCACTTCTATGATGAACTTTTACCTTTTGCTTTTTCCTCTGCCCCCTTTCCATACCCTAATGTTTCTTCTATCTACCATGGTCACTATTATAACATCATATCTGCATCCATATTTAGTATCATCCAACATGTCAGAGATGGACACATTGATCTATCAATCATCCTTCTATACATAGGGATTTACTTCATAAAAATCCCATGTATCCTCTACCCCCTTAATCAATTCCAATACTTTCTTGGTCTAATGATCAACATTCATTTCATTTTCATTCAAGACATCCTAGTTCCTATGTTTATAGTTGATCCAACAAAAAAACATATAATCCTTTTGTTCTTCTCTGGCGATTTCATGTTTTGGATAAACCAATAAGAAACTTCACAAGTGAAGAACTATGGTTCCATCATGAAATTATGAGGAATTTTCACACTTCTATGGATTTTTCACAATCTCATAATGCATGTAGGGTGCTTACAATTCTCATATGCACCTAGTAAATATATTATCAAAAGTCATCTTCCCTCCATATCTCCTTATTGGTTAGGATTGTTGGATCTAGGATGGGCTATTTGCTCTAGAGGGGGGGTGAATAGACCTAAAATGCACTTAAACAAAATTAATTAGACCTTCAAGATATATCACAAGATAAGGTTTCTAATTAGGAATTTGAGTGAAACTAAAACATACATAGCAAGGATGAGAGAGATTTAAACAAGAATAAGAACACAATCTACGTAGAGTGGTTCCAATCTCCAAACTAGGAAATTGTCAGTGCACTACCTAGAGAGGCCAACCTCTAGAATTTCTTAACCATGTCTACTCCTTATATTCACTTATAAGAGTAACAACATATGACCTTCCTTTTTCGAGAAAGGATACCCAGATTTCCCTTTGAGGGGAAGGGAGCCAACAACCTACCAAGACTTACCTATCCAAACAAGAGTCTTCTACCTCACCAAGGACTTACCCACTTTGCAATGAGTCTTCAGCCTTCACCAAGGACTTACCCACTCTTGCACAAGTCTTTAGCCTTTGAGGAATTACCCACTCTTCTTGGATCTTCCACCTTTGACTTCACCTTTACCAAGGAGAAGCTTTCACTAAGGGACGCCTTCCCTTATTCTTCTTCACTTTTCTTATCCAAGAGAGAGAACCTTCATTTTCATCTTCATGGTAGAAATGAGATTTGTGAGGTGGAGGAAGTGAGAGCCTCAAAAGATATACATGTAGGACTAACTCTCTTACAAATCTCCTACTCACTCTAATGCATGTAGAAAATGGTTAAGCTTAGAGAGCGAGGAGGTTGTAGGATGCACTCAACTATAGAATAGGGACATTAATAGTGCTTGGATAACCCTGGGATGAAGCCCAAGGGGTCCTATTTATAGTTGGGGATGCCTAATAGCCAATAGGAACATTTAAAGGTTAATTTTATCCGTTTGGGGTGTTGTAACAGATATTTTTTGAGTTTTGCAACACTCCAATGTTAGAAACATTTTTCTACATTTTTCTATATAGTGCGATATGTTGAGTTTTCAGAAGGTAACTCGATCGATAGTACTAAGTAACTCGATCGATAGTACTATGTGACAAAGTTAATTTGAAGCATCAGTCGAGTTTGTCATGTGTGCAACTCGACTGATTGCTTGAAATTAGTTTTTCTGAGTGCAGGGATCGGTCGAGTTCTGTGTATAGAAAACTCAATCAAACCAAGGTATTCTCAAAATCCATCAAGTAATCGATCAAGTTAATATCTTGACCGATTAACAACCTATAATGAATTTTAGAAAATGCATTTGAAGTGGTTAAATATTTGATTTTAGTGATCCTGATTTTTCTAAGCTTAATTATAAGTCATACAATTATTACAGGTGATTTACAACATGATTCTAATGTATTTATTTCATACTCCACAAAAGTGCAGTTGCATTGATTTTCACTTGTATTTTCTCCAAGTTAGGATGTGCAAGTTAGTGCATTTGGAGTGTCTCTATACCTAATCTAAAATCACTCAAGTAGAAGCATTAGACACAAATAAGTGGAATTGTTAGTCATCATAAAAATAAGGGTTTAGTCAATTTAGACCTTGAGTCAACATTCTCCCCCTTTTTGAAGATGAAAAATCATTCCATAAATGTATTGAAAGCTTTAAGGTAAAATCATACCTTTGGATAAACCTAGGGGTTTCAATAGAATTGAGTTTGTATTCTCCCCCTCAATTTATGTTATTTCTCCTGCAAGGTTTGCTTTCATAATATTCATAGAAATTATCTCTTCTACTCATATATATATATATATATATATATATATATATATATATATATATATCTTCTCCCCTTAACATAAGACATGCTTTCTCCTCACACATGCCTTCTCCCTGTCTAACATAAGACATGACTTCTACCCCTTTATCATTTCAAAAAGTAGGGGTTTGAAAAGATAAAATGAAACCTCTTAGAAAAAGAGATATCAAATGTTATAAAGGAGAGTAGATGAGCAAAAAACTAGGGGCTTGTCCAAGCATAATATATAAAGCAAATCAAGACATGCATTTGAACAACCCATAATGTGTTGTAGAAAATTAATAAATCATGATTTTGACCCTCAAGATGATGAAATTCGCACACAAAATGTCAGGGCTCATGAATAAAGCCATGGATCTTACTCAGAAGGTTGTCTCTGTATAAAAACACTAGTTTTGCACTAAAAGTTGGCATTGGAGTAAAACATTGGAAAACTGCATAAATTCTTTAGAAGCTCCAAAACCTGCATACAATGTAGCTCTATTTGTTTCTCATCATAAGGCCATATAAGCAAGTAACTCAATAAAGTGTATATGCAAGTCAAGGATCAAGGTTGAGTATGAAACAGGACACAAACATAGCATATAGTTGAATACCACTTGATGAAAAAGATAAACAAGGCTAGAACTACATGTATATGAACTACTAGTAGATATTATCACAATTTAGGACTACTAGTAGGATCTAAATCGTAGCAAGAGATGCACAAGTTAAAGAGAAAGCTAAGAGTATATGTAAAGCTATATCCAAACAAGAGATACACAATTTCAGAAGTAAGAAAGGATATAACTCGCTAGTAGATATGCATCATTACAATTTGTGCTTTGATTCTAGCCTTCTTCATTCTCTTGAGCTTTTTTTCTTCTTCTCTTTGTACTTCATCTTTCTTGTCAAGTTTGACTTAATGGGCTTGTAGATTTCCTATGATCCCTTCAATGGGGATATCCCCAAGAGGCTTTGCTTCTTCAATGGAAGTCGCCTTGGGTTCGCACCTCTTGCAAAGAGTTCTAAGGATATTTGAGTTGATCTTTCCTCTAGCCATAGGATGATCTAGGATGGCAAGATCATTTATAATGGTGTTAATGTTGGTATGTATTCCCAGAGAGCCAATCATGTGATGATTGTAATGGCATAACTTGTAATTGATTTGATTAATAAATAAAGGCAAGCTTCCAGTTTATTTTGTTTAATTCGGTCATGAGATAATGATGTAACATTATAAATGTCTAGAGAATAATATTACTCAATGACGTATGTATTCAAGTATGTGACTTGAGGAAATGAGATCATACGAATGTCAAGAGTTCATATATATTCTTATTGTATCCCTGATAAATTGTTATTATGGAAGGTTGATAGACAACAATGACACACAAGATCAGAGTGTGAGTTGGTTGATGGCAGAATCTCGTTAGTCATGATATGGTTATATCAAACGAAGTACACATACACACGTTAGGGAACAGTGTATCAAACAGACCTACCATGAGACTGACACATGGAAACCATTACCATGGTAGTCATAGTCAGCTCTCATAGTGATGGTGATGTTTGTGGTTCTTAGACCTAAAATCACTACACTCATGATAAGTCGTTTGGTATGCTTTAACATCATCAAACACAATCCTAGAACATGGGTTGTTAAAAGGTGATGGTTGGGTGACTGTGACACATGGGGATTGATTGTGAGTGATAGAGATGAGATTTGTCCCTCCTATAGGAGTATGATATCCTAGGACTCTTGATTAGCGAGACTGAGAAATGCATGGCCATACACATGTGAGTCAGTATGTGATATTGAGCTTACATATATCTTAGACAGTCTGCTCTAGTTCATGAAACAAGATTGGATGTTGAAGAGGGTCACTACTCCATGCCTCGAATACAATCTGGATATCAGAGACAAAGAAATTATACAAACAGTACAACAACAAGCACATATTGTAGGTTGAAGTTGTTCCCCAACTTTCCATTAACTTGGGTAGCATTGATGTGTGACTAGGCACCACTCATTTCTTGTGATGTCATAGATGGTTATGAACATTCACTATCAACATAATATGGGACCTATAGGGTCACACACATAGGTCTAGACCTAGAAGAGGAGTTTAATGTTGAATGATGATTGAATTGATTACTAAAGTGTTTAGGTGTTCAATTCACACAACAGATCAACTCATTGCATTGTCAAACAATCGACTCACTAAGTGAGACAGCCATTTGGAGTGCCAGACGATCGACTCAAATGTTGAGATGACCATTTGGATTGCTGGGCTGATCATAAATTGAATTGTCTAAGTTCTACCCAAACTGAGGTGTGAACTGACCGATTCATTATGTTGAACTCTTGCTAATGGTGCAAGAGTTGCGGCCAGTGCAGTTGGAACCTATAGTTTATCTCTGTCGACAGGGCTTGTAATAGAGTTAAACAACTGCTATTATGTACATGCTATAAATAGAAACATCATTTATGTATCTTATATGGACAAGGATGCATTTGAATTCCATATTAAAAATGGTCAATGTTCTATTTTCAAAGATGGGATCTTTTACAGAAGTGCCCCAATCTCTTATGGTCTTTACTTATTATATATAAAGATTGATGTTCATAATGTTAATATCAAAAGACGAAAACTCAACAACTCAAACAAAACATACCTTTGGCATTGTTTTCTAGGGAACATAAATGAGAATCGCATATCTAGACTCCATAAAGATGGTTATCTAGGCTTTTATGATCTAGAATCAATAGAGACATGTGAATCTTGTTTGTTGGGAAAGATGGCTAAAACCCCTTTGAATGGTAGCAATGATAGGGCTAGTGATGTATTAGAACTCATACATATTGATGTGTGTGGACCTTTTTGAAAAATTGCTAGAGGTGGATATCAATACTTCATTACCTTCACTGATGACTTCAGTAGGTATGCCTATGTTTACCTGATGAAACATAAGTCGGAAACTCTTGAAAAGTTTAAGTATAGAACCAGCTTGGTAAAAGTATTAAGGCACTTTATTCTAATTGAGGTGGAGAATACTTAAACCAAGAGTTTGAGAACCTTCTTAAAGCTCATGGGATCGTATACCAATGTACTCCACCAGGAACACCTCAGCATAATAGTGTGTCAGAAATAAGGAACCACACATTACTAGATATGGTGTGATCAATAATGAGTTAAATGACCTTCCGACTACCTTCTGGAGGTATGCTCTAGAGGCCGCCGCATTTACACTAAACTGAGTACCATCTAAATCGGTTCAAAAGACACCATATAAGATATGGACTGGGAAGCATCCCAATATGTCTTTTATGAGGACTTTGGGCATGTGAAGCTTATGTCAAGAGAATGTTGTCTGATAAGCCTGGTCCTAAATCTGATAAATGTTATTTTTTTGGATATCCTAAAGAGATAAAAGGATATTACTTTTATTCCCAATCCGACAACAAAGTGTTTGTTGCAAGGATGATGTATTCATTGAGATGGATTTCATTTCTAAAGGAATCAGTGGGAGGAAAGTGGAACTGGAAGAGGTTTGAGACCAACAAGAGAACATTGAACCAATAGATGAATAAGAGTAACAAAGAGAAGCATAAGGTGTTGTGGAATCTCAAATTCCTCAAGTTAAACAAGTACCTCATAGATCTAATAGGACACACCTTGAGCCTGAAATATTTAAATATCTAGTACCTCAATAAGGCAGTGAATTGGTCATAAATGATGAGCCAATAACCTATCAAGATTCTATTGAGGGACCAGAGTCTAAGATTTGGCTTGAGGCCATGAGATCTAAGATGGAATCCATGTATACCAACAAAGTATGGACTTTGGTGAAGAGGGTAAAACTCATAGGGTGCAAGTGGGTCTACATGAAGATGACCGACATGGTTGGAAAAGTTAAAACCTATAAGGGAAGATTGGTTTCAAAGGGTTTCAAACAAGTTCAAGGTGTTGACTACGAAGAAACCTTTTCTCCAGTGGCCATGGTTAAGTCCATCAGGATCATGCTTGCCAATGCATCTTATCATGACTATGAGACATGGTAGATGGATGTTAAAACTGCATTCCTTAACGGGAATCTTCTCAAGTATGTACATGACACATCCCGAGGGTTTTATAAAGCTAAAGGATGCAAATAAAGTGTGTAAGCTACAAAAGTCAATCTATGGATTGAAGCAAGCATCTTGGAGCTGGAATCTTCATTTTACTGAGACAGTCAAAGAGTTTGGATTTATTCAAAATGAAGATGAATCTTGTATGTATAAGAAGGTTAGTGGGATCATAGTGACATTCCTCATATTTTATGTAGATGACATACTATTAATGGGGAATGACATCCCTAATTTACAAAAGGTAAAGGCATGGCTTGGAAATACATTTTCTATGAAAGACTTGTGAGAAGCATCCTACATCTTGGGGATAAAGATCTATAGAGATAGATCCAAGAGGCTTCTTGGACTAAGTCAAAGCACATACATTGACTATAATGACCCCACTCCTCATCAACCCCCACTTGAGCAAGGCCGAGAAGCTAGAACCGTTATCCCAAAACATGATCATATGGTTTTGCAAATAATACAAAATAATAAATAAATTTTATCACAAATAAGCTTAAAATAGGATAAAAAAATCTTTTTACAAACCTTTCAAAATATAGGAATTGAGGAACTTTACCCCAGATAGGAAACTATCTATCTACAATCCTCCAATATTTATTCAACTGTATTCTTTCAATGTCACTTTAAATGATTATCCACTTTCTGATAAGCATATAACTACATGTGACCTAAAACATCGACAAACAAAATGTCAGTCAGTATAATGAATTACATTGGTATGTGGGGGAACCAAAAGCTTGCATTTATTTATAACAACATATTGCAACCAAAGTATTGCTTAACAGATCAAACTTTATGTCTTAAACATAACTACTCAATCCTACCATATTCAAGACTATGTGTTGTCCCTGCAGTGGACATGGATACTACCTTTCTCATATGGTAGATCCCAAATAGCCCCTTTTGATCCTACCCTATAGGTAGACCAAGACATAGAGCTATATAGTCGTATGATCCTACCCAAAGGTAGACCAAACCTCGACTCATGATAACCTGATGATCCTACCCCAAGGGTAGACCTATAGCTAGGTCATCCATCTCTAACATGTACTCTAAGATACAAAGGAGGACTAGGATCTGAGCTAGTCATGCACATATATTTATGGTGATAGCCATTGTCACTTTATAGTTGCATGAAAAAAGTCAACCAAGCAGTTAATTTCAAGCAACTGGTAAAACCTCAAAAATCACTGTGAAACTAGAGAGATTAGCCATAAGTGTAACCACATACCTGATTTGGAAGTCTAAAAAATAAGTAAGACAACTAATCAAATCAAGAAGTACAATCAACCAAGCCAAGCAATAAATTAACCAATCTTGATCCTAAAAAGCATTTATAACACCTAATTGTTATAATTGCACCCAAACACCTTTTATTGAGTTGGGATTATATTTTAGGGTTTCTAAGCCTTATTAGGGTTTCCTTAGGGTTCCTTGGTTTTACTTTAAATTTTACCCTTTTTAGATCAACAAACCCTAAAAGCACTTTTCTACTCATATAAACACTAATTACTCACATTATACAAATTAAGAGTCTTTATTTGTAAATTAGATCAAGAACATTCATTTCATTCTTTCTTGATTACTTTTGACAATTAAAACCATTAAACCTCACAATTATCAAAAATAGGGTTTTTAAGTCCATTTATGCACTTTTATCATCATGAAACCCTAATTAGGAAAATTATGCACAATTGTCATCCAATTTGATCTAATCCATATTTTAAAATCAAAAGGCTAAATGTTTCTTTAAAATAGCCAAGGAACACAATTATATTCTTTAATCTTCAAACTTAGGGTTTCAAATTAATTAAACCCATTAAAGGTAGCACCTTTACACACTTTTTGAGTTTCAAGCAGATTTAGGCCTCAAATTCATTAATATCAGATTCTATGGGTTTTTCTAATCAAAAGCCATATATAACTAATTTCCATCCGAGCTACCAATAATTAGTTACAAATTTTATAAGATAAAATACCTTTGGACCAATGGCAGAGGGCCATGTCAACCTCTTGATCCTTTTTTTTCTTTTCCACGTGGATTAGGTCTTCACAAATCAGACCTAGACACATAGAGGCTCTCTTCTCGCAAGCAAGAAGTTGAACCGAGGTGAAAACCCGTGATTGCCCTTGCACCTTTGGTTCTGCGGAATATCCACGTCCAAGGTAGTCAAGTAAAATGGCCTTTGTTCTCCTTCAATCTTGTGATCCACTTCCTTCACGATGCAATGACAAACCATGGTCAACTCCATTATTGAATTTTGGCCTTAGGGATGTTGAGAGTCATACGGAGGTCCTCCCCCCTTTGACATGACCTACCATACTCATGGGTGGTCTCCAATTGCTCTATAATGGTCTCGAGTAGGGAAGACGATGAAGGACATACCTTGGTGAGAAGTAGAGTAGAGTCTAAGAGAGGGAGCAAGATTTGTAGGGAAATCGAAGGCATATAAAGAAGCCTAGAGTCTAGATGAAACTCATATAGAGGTTCAAGGTCTCCCTGAGGCATCTACCCCCCTTATATAGGTCTGGGATAGAGGCTGACCCTTAATGGAGTCTGGCTCCAAGAAACAATTTAGGGAAAGTCATTTAAAGGTTCCAAATAGGTTCTATCTAGGGATGATCTGGTACAAAATCTCCTCACAATTCCAACAAGAAACTTTCTAGATCCTTTCGTGGACCGGGATGAGAGAGAGAGGTGTGAAAGGAGGAAAAGAGTAACTGGTCATGGCTTTCCTGATCTAACCAAGGTAGTTGATAACCACATCACCGTTGGATCTCAGATCCAACGGCCCTCATCATGCGTGCAAAAAAACTTGAATTAAATCAATTCTAATTATATTGGAAAAATTGTGACATTAAATGGTATCCTCTTCACTTTAGTAAAACTTACAAAATTTATATCTCCTAATCCGCTTATCTTTTTATCCCAAATTTTATGGGAAACACTTTAATGAGTTAAACTACTTGTATGCAATAAAAGGAAACTTTTCTTCATATGCAATTCATCCTCTCAAAAGGCATATATTAAGCAATCAAAATTCATTTTTTTTCTCTTTCCTTCTCTTCTATTTTCTTTATTTTGATTCTTTTCTTATTAGAAACCAAAAGGAACCGAAACCTAATTAATAGTGGCCATCCATACCACTTTCTAGAGAATTCCACACAATTCTCACATATGCACACAATTATCCCTTTATGTATATTTTCCTTTTTACTTATTATGGGATTTCTTTTATCTCTTTTCCTTTTATCATTATTGGACTCATCCAATCAGTACAAATCATGAAATCATGCATCCAAAGGAAAAATTGCACAAGAATATATTCTTTGAAAACAAATCACTCAATTTTCCATTCAAATCCCTTTTTATTTGAAAATTTTCATTTCAATTTATATAAGAAAAATTGAGGTTATAACATCCTTCCCCTCTTATAGGAATGTTTCCCTCAAAATTCAACCAAACAAACAATTCGGGTTAAGCCTTTCCATGTCCATCTTCAGCTCTCATGTGGCTTCATCCTCTCCATGGTGCTTCCAAAGAACCTTTACCATCTCTATCTTTTTACTCCTGAGCCCCTTCACCTTGGTATCGAGTACCCTCCTAGGTGACTCAGGGTATGTCAACCTCCCTTGGAGTTTAATAGGTTCAATGCTCAACACATGGCTCGGGTACTTCACATAGCACTTTAGATTGGACACATGGAACACGTCATGCATCATATTATACTGAGGGGGTAAGGCTAAATGATAAGCAGCTTCACCAATCCATTTCAAAATCTCAAATGGACCCACGTATCGGGGACTAAACCTTCCTCTATTCTTAGGTAAAGCTCATAGGGGTTGGATTTTTAGAAACACATGTTCACCCATAGTGAAGTGCAAATCGGCTTCGTATCAGCATACGACCCCTGTCAATCCTAGGCTTTCTTCAGCCTTTTCTCAATCAAAGCAACTTTATCAGCATACAGCTATGGTTTCTCTAACCTCTACAAGGTCCTCTCACCGACATCATCCTAGTGAAGTGATGACCGACACGACCTCCCATACAGAGCTTCATATAGAGACATCATGATACTGGCTTGGTAGATGTTATAATAAGCAAACTCAGCTAGGGGTAGGTATTGCTCCCATGATCCACCCCAACCGAACACACATGCTCTTAATAGATCCTCTAAAGTATGGATCATCCTTTCTGACTATTCATCGCTCTGGGGGTGATAATATGTTCACATGTCTCAGCAACACAAAATGAGGGTTTCACTCATTATAGACTTTGGGTCACGATCAAAAATAATCAAACTCGGAACACCATGCAGTCAAACTACCTATCTAATATATAGTTCATCTAGGTCTGTCACCTTGGCAATGATCTTTAAGGCTAGGAAATGTTCCGACTTGGTAAGGTGATCTACCACAACCCATATTGCATCATGACCTCTCTTAGTCTTAAGGAGACTCACCACAAAGTCCATTATAATCTGCTCCCATTTCCACTCAAGAATTTCAATCGACTGTAGCAATCCACCTAGTCGTTGATGTTCATCCTTCACCATATGGCATGTGAGACTACTGGCCACATATGCCGCTATGTCTCTCTTCGTTATAGGCCAAAAGCATTGTTGAAAGTATGTAAACATCTTGGTAGTGCTAGGGTGTACCATTTAGGAACCCAAATATGACTCTTGTAGCATATTCCACCATCTAATCCCATTGCGAGATGGGCTTGAGGTTTCTTTAACAAACCTTTCATATTTTCAAGCTCTGGACTGGCTAACTGGGCAACTACCAACTCTATCAACATGTCTAATTTTATCTGAATGTTACGGATCCAGTCTTCTAATGGCTGCAGAGTCAATCTAGCAACTCTTCTAGTTCTCTCCACTGGGTAGTTAAGACAACAACACACCAGAGTTGTTTCGAACTAAGTGCATCTGCTATTACATTAGTCTTCCCAGGGTAATAGGTGATGGTGAAATCATTAATCTTCATATCCTCCATTGATCGTCTTTGTATCGGGTTTAGGTCCATCTGAGTTAGGAGATACTTTAAGATTTTGCATCCATTATTTTGGTCACCAGATCCAATCTTAACTCATAGAATTCAAACTATACTTGATAATTATATCCTCATCCTAAAATTTCAATGTGGCAGTTACATTTGTTCATCTATGTTTGTAAACCATTTATCCAATATTCTCTCATGAGGGTGTGGTAATTCCTCCAATCCTTAATTATCATAAAAAGATTTCAACTTAAGTATTTATTCCTCATATCAATTCAATTCCTAGTATGGCATGCATCTGTCCTATCTCTCACACTCATAACAAGATGAACTAAGCATTTGGTTGCAGTCCAAATACAAACCACATCCCATTCTAAGAGTAGAGATGGTGCATCACACATCACCATTTTATTTTCAAATCTATGATGATTCATTCTCCACATTACTCCAAACTATGAATACCACCATTCCCTTAATTCCACATACACATATAGGAAAATCTTTTCTCATAACTTTTGAATCTTTTCATAACTCCTATATACAACCTTAATCATTTCTTCAAGGTCTCTAGGGTGTTGGTACTTTTGGGGTGATCTTACCCTTATGCATCTAGGGAGTGCCTCTCATATTCACCCCTCGAGCCCCATGAACACATGAAGGTGCCCAACCTCCTAACCCATGAGCCTCAGGAAAACATATTTGTTACCTCCTGACCCTATGGTCTTATGCATTCAGGGAATAATCAAATACTACTCCCATCAGTCTCATCCCTACATGACCTTAGGATTGACTTAGGGTTCTATCGTAATTTTATTTCATCACACATTTTGCTTGTGGTTCCTTTGATGATACTCGAGCATATTGCATCCTTTAGAATCTTCACCCAAATTTCCATCATCTCTCTAAGCACTCATAGATTTCTTATATCCCTTCCTGGGAAACATGGTGACCTACCTATCTAGGCCTGGCCCCATTCTACCGGTCACTCCCATAGTGACTTTTCTTTGTGGTCCCTCAGAGATGGTCATACTTGGGCCTATAGATTCATACTCAAACTATGTGATTTTGCGCTTCATGCGCTTAATATCTCAAGTTCTTTTAAGTGACCTTTAAAGTTACCTCAACAAATTTTGGCTCTCACTCCTTTAGGAAAGTTCCTTTCCCAACACGAGAGAAAACCATCACCGGATAGTACCAAGGGTCACAAAAACTTTCTCGAATCTAAATTTTACAACATCACATGTAGGCATATATCCTATCATTCCACCCATACATGTGGCTAGCAAGTAGACAACCTATTAAACCATTAGTAATCTTTCCCGTCGTGTATGTAATTGTTTGTCAATTCTCGAGGTTGTATTAGTTTCATATGACACCGACTTGTGCAAGTGGCTCATCAAATATACACCTTAATCCAAGCAGGGTTTCCTTTTATCCAAAACTTGAGGGGGTGCCATGTTTAATTCCTATGAACTCACTCAACCTTGTGAGCATTATATGCACCAAATACCGCCACTTCCCCTCTTTGGTCTAGATACCTCAAATTTACCTCCTTTGCATTAGATATCTAAACTACAGGACTTAGCCACTCAGCTCGTATCGAACCAAAACATGGTATGTCCTTTTCTTTTCATCTTTCTATCCCATGTAAGCCACCTTTAGAGTCCTACACAAGGGCTACCAATCTGAGTTTGAGGCTTCACATCATATTACCATTCCTTACCTCCCAGGATCTTGGGATTCTCTTTCCCTCACCTAGATGGTAGGTAAACATATCATCTATACATCTATATAAGAAGCCTCTTTCTCTTTTCTAGAGTTTGTTCCTTCTAAAGACATCAAGGAAACAAATATACAAAACATCATTTACAACTCTCTCACATCTATACAAGGACCTAGAGTGACAGGGACTGACAAAACTTAACTAATCTCATACTTAACTCCTGTGGTATATCTATGTTGATGCAATGATATCTTCAGTCCACAAGTTGTCCCTAAAAATTTTGAGTAGAGGGGTGAGCCTACTTGCTCAGTGAATGAGCACTTCATAGAAATAGATTAAAGCACTTACATAATTACAGGTATATTGTCGAGCAATTGATATCAATTATAATAACAGTAAGCTTTAAAGAGACTAATCATTCACAAACATAAATATGACAGGATACTCTAGATATCTACAATAGTGAATCAATATATGAACATGCTTCATTGTTCATAAAGAGAACTAATAATCCAGAAACATACAAAGAATAATTGAATAATTGCATACACTTT
This sequence comes from Alisma plantago-aquatica, assembly GCA_963693085.1. NCBI lineage: Eukaryota > Viridiplantae > Streptophyta > Magnoliopsida > Alismatales > Alismataceae > Alisma > Alisma plantago-aquatica. Next base: position 399,187,085 of record OY856410.1, read on the forward strand.
TTTAACTTCTCATTCATCTTATTATGCCATGAACCCACATGAGGTGTACCACAATATGTGAAATAATCACAACAAACTATGATCTCATTGTACAAGGCTTAGAAGCATGCATGGATTCCTAAGCCTATCTCTTGAGTAAGACCCCATCTGCAGCGGGCCTCGACACTGCCTCTCGGTGGCTAATGGGAGTTTCCAGATATCTCAGACTCCACCTCTCAACCTAGGTACTCAGGCGGTGAGTCAAAGTCCACAGGCTTATTGTGCATCAGTGGACCTACTGACCATGATCACTACAACATGTAACACGCGTACCATTGGAATCCCTGGTTGGTGTTGGGTACCACACAACTATAAGGAGTCCACCCTACCGGTCAAGAGCCTCGTACCCTACTAGTGCACTCTGGCTTACCTAGATTTGGACTACCTCCAGTCGGGAAACCATTTCCTCCCCACAGTGTAGGCCTCATCCTGTGAGGATTCTACAGTGTTCAGGGCATCTAAATGTCTAATTCATTCTTTAAATTCACAATTTAATCATCACATCAACATATCTTAGTTTATCTTTATAAACCGTTCGTTTCATAGACCATCTGATAACATTTACCACAATTGAACTATTAAGCATCACACATCTCATACTAAGAACATTGATATCACAAGACTTGATTCACTGAACACCCTATCCTTAGGGTTTCATTTACCTCATTCACTTATTATATGACTTGCATAAAGATTTAATGTGTCATAAACATTCACTAAATAAAGATTGCTTTCAACAAGTCATATACAATCAACATATGTATGAAATCTTGGAATTGTGTTAAATTAGGGTTTCCATGCCTTTCATTGAGATATCATGAATCAAGAATAACATTGAATATATAAAGTCTATGATGTCAAGAAAATCACTTCAAATGTATTTCACAATATCTATTCACAAATTTCCAACTTTTCATTCATCCAAGGCTTCACCCTCTTTACTGAGATATCATAAAAACACTATTCACATCACATGAAATTCAAGATAGTATCTGACATATATATACTATGCATTTAGATAAACAATCATTCATAATCAATGAAATTCAGATAGACAAATTTCTCTATCTAATTATACAACAATTACAATCATAGTCGAAACCCTAAATTTCACTTTAATCTTATAACCTATGAAAATACTTAGGGAATTCTCATTAATATGGATTGTATCCATTTATAATATGATTTTACCATATGAAATTCATCAAAATAGAGGAAGAATCCATTTCATTTCATTTTTCAAAAGCTAGATCAAAAAGGCAATTTAGGGTTTGTACTCACATACTAAGCAATTGAAGATTATTGATGATTTAACACATTTTCATGAAATATATTGTTTAAAGGAATTACCCACTCACCCTAAGGTTTTGAAAATACCTTTAAAACGTAGCCCATCTCTGAAAATCTAGAACTCATATCAAACCCTAACAAATAAGTGGTTTCTTCTTCCTTTCAACCCTAAAAAAGGTTTGTTGTAGGTAGAAGATCAAAACCAAAGGTTAACCCAAACCTCAAATTCACTGTATTAGGGATTCCAAGCAAGGGAAAAAGAAGAGAAGGAAGAATCAATAGTTAAAACTACTTATCAAGTCAAAACTATGGCAAGCCCTTTGGATTTTCATCGTTCTTCACATTCTTTCCCAAAAATCACCCCAGGAATCACCTTCCAGGTCGCCCTTACATTGAAGTCTGAGATGATATAGGATCGAATTACAGTTCTAATGCACTTTGTTTTATTGAAAATGGATAAGTATAGTCTGAGATATGATCATTTTACGTTTGACTGTCTTAGGCGGCATCCATCGCGATCGCGACACTCTGTACATATTTACTAAAAAGGGAATAACCCTCTCATTTTAATTCCGATTTGTTTCATTCTTTTTTTTGGATTCATAATTGAATTATCTACAATCCTACAATATTATTTTAATTATATTCCTAAATAAAAAAATTATTTATTAATTATTTCCTCCAATGTCATTAACTCTCTTCTTGCGTACATGTATGGGTTAATGCTATAGTACTCCAACTCGAATTTTTATAGTATGCTTAAGTCATGATTATGAGTTTCCCAAATAAGTATTTAATGTTACTAAAGTTAATATGAAGCACAAGGAAAATTTTACTAACAAAAGCATGACAATCATTAAGATTATCTTAAATCTCTAGGATTACCAACAAAGCTAGGAACGTATTGTAACAATTCTCCCCCTCTATTAAAATTTCATCTTGAAATTTTTAAAAGAGGAAAGGATACTTGTTAAACATATCCAAATCCACTTCCCAAGTGGCTTCTTCTACACCATGATTCCTCCACAGAACCTTTACTAGGGGTATCTCTCTCTTGTTAAGCTTTCAAATTTTGCAGTTTAGAATTTTATTTTCAACATTAAGTCATTTGTTTCTATTCTAATCACAAAAAATTTTAATCAAGCCTTCTCAATGATAACAAAAGAATTCTCTATGCCACAATCAATCATAGGAAAGAGAAAGAGAAACAAGCATTTTCAATATTTTCATACTCTTGAGGTGTTACCTCAACATTGATAATCTGGTCCAACTATTTCAATTCATGTGGCTCAATATGTACTATTGTTGTGTATTACCTCTGAGTCACAAAAGAGATTTCACCATGTTGTTTTGAATTTTACTATTGTTCTACTCAAATAGCAAATCACTCATGACTTGGAAAACTAGATTCAACAATAGTTGTACAATACTAAGCAGAAGGATATAAACTATCAAACACCTTTAATTAACATATTTTTTGCACAAGTACAACTGAAATGATACGTAAAACCAATTTACATCCCTTAATATACCTTCAACAAATTACACTTCTAAAAACAAATTCATGAATTATTGAAAGTCATTGTTTTCTCTTATTTCTCTTCTCATTCATTACTACTTACTTCTCATTACTTATCCTTCTCATTTTGATCATATAGAATAACATCCCAAAAATTGAAACATACAAGGTAAGAATAGATTATTCATCATTCTTGATATCACTGCAGGAATTTATTTCATATTGTACTTTACTCATGTTGTATTTCACCTTTTGTTCAAAACACACTCCTTACATTTCAAATTTATTCCCTACCCTTTGCTCTGAATCATTTCCATATTGTTTATCTACCTTATAGATTTTCTACCTTTAAACTGTGGATTTCTATCAGTTCTAGTTTACTTCTCATCGTGCTAATCTCATAATCTTGTGTTATAAAGATGCTAGTATTCAAGGTCAAATCACTAATGACATCCCTTGAACTACTACAACTCTAAACATTCTAGGGTTTGATTCTTATCAATAACATGATGTTATTGGGATGTGATTTTATTCCCTTAATTTGAAATTCAAACTTTGGATCTCAAAAGTTTTACTAAGGTCTTCCCTATCTTATCACTTGAATTTCCTTTCTCTTACTTGGCCATTCATATAGATTAATTTCTAAATTTACCCTACTAGGGTTTCATCATCATAGTATATTCAGTAGATGTGTCTCTCATGTCGGTTGCGTATTGTTTATGATTTATTTCCTTATAACTTCATCCCATGTTACACTCACTAAGGAGGATACATAAGAAAAGCTGATTTTTGAGATATAGCATTATAATATTCAAGTATTCACTTAACACAATTCTCGTATTAGTCATCATCAATGAGACTATATTGTTTCACATTTCCTCACATCTCACAATCTCTCTCTTTCATCGTCTACATTACTCCCTCATGTTTTAGCCCCTTCTTTATTTTCTATCATCGACCACCTATTTGCTACTCTTCCCTAGGTCATTATTTACTTTTACTTATCTCTTATTATCATGTTTCTCACTCTTGTGTATGATTCCATATTCCATGCCATATAAACCTTCTTATCATCCTTTTACTTTTATCTAGTTGAAATTCTAAATAAATATTCTCCCTACTAGCTTCATCTTATGCATAATACATTACATGTTCTTCATTTCAAATCAAATGGCTCATGCAGGGATTAACCATAGTTTCCTTTTCAATCAAACCTTTATATTCTTAATACAGTTTACCTTTATATGAGGTGTTCATTTATTTAGCCACACCTTTATTCTTCTTTTAAGAACTAGTTCCATTTCATCACTAGGAACCTATTGAACACACTTGATGTCAACTAGGTTGCTACTAAATAGAGACTTTGAATCAAAATCTACTAAGGATGAATACATTAAAATTTATGATAAAAGTACACATTCTATGCTCCTCGTTATGTCAAGTAACCCTTCTTTCTAAATCAAACATCATTTCCATCACTTCCTTTTTGTTTCATCTTAGTTTCTTGTCCTAGTCTAATAATTTACATGTTCATCTAGTTCTCTTCACTTTCATTTTTTGGACTTCACTTCTATGTACTTATTGCATACTTAACTCTTTTTTCCTATTTTCCTTTTGTTGTAGAGTACATAAGTACATTTTACTCGATTATATGACCCATTCATTCTAATTGATTCTTTCTATCTTGGATTTCCATGTAGTTTTCTCTTATCTTTCCTTGATTTCAGATTGGATAAAGTGCCTCAATTAGTTATATGGTTCAGTTCTCTTTATCCATCATTTCTTCTTCATTTTGTTTATTACATACTAATGTATGTTTGTATCTATATCCCTCTTCCTCCATTCCCAATTTAGGGTTTTTTATCTGAGGCCCCAAAGTTGGATCTCAGATATCAGTTCCAATTGATTCTTAGCTATTCTAATCTTTCTCTTACATTTCAAAATCTTAGTGTATGTACATTCTCACTATGGTGTGGGTCTAAATCCAGAGTATACTCTTATTATATTATTAATAGGAGTCATTAGATCCCGGTAACGCACCCTACCAGCTGGACCAGGCCGAACCTACAGTCCTAAAGCCAAGAACTACTCAGGATTAACCAACTCCTATTCATCTCAAACATGTGGAAAGAATATCCACTTAGGGAAAACTCATTTAAACATAACTTCTAGTCTACTTAATACAAATAATAACTGAATCAACTTCATGATACACAACAATCTAAAAGAACCATACATATACTACAAACTGATAATATGAATTCATATATATATATATATATAAGTGTGTTTTTATTGATCTCCAATCAAAGAAGCAATATAAAGCAAGAGTTGTATCACATTCTATGTTTAATCTCTTACTCCTTCATTACTTTCTGGTCTCCTAACCCTAATATTTCTAGGGTTTCTCTCTAGCCCATCCTTCATCTGCATATCTGGCCAGGGTATCCGAAGAAGAATAGATAGAGTAGCTTGATACTCGTCAACCTAAGAAATCAGATATCGGGCCAGGGTATCTAAATACTCAGACCTCCCAGAGTTATTAACACATCACCTCTTAACTGCCACTCTTATAACTTTGAATTTCTATCATAATGGTCCCTGACGACACAGCCTAAGCTCTGATACCAAGCTGCTACACCCACATCCCATGATCACCACTAATCATGAGATTAGGGCATAAGTTTGAGGATTATACATAATACAAAGTTCACTCCCAATTTTTTTCCTTTATTTCAAACTCTTTATTTTCTCACATCCAATCACATAAACAAACTTTATAAGAAAATTAAACTTTGATTACACTAATATGATCTCAACATTAATGATGCGCATCCATACATTCATTATGTTTCTCACACTTCCATGTACATATGACATGATAGTCAGATAGATTCTCTTATTAAGGAAACAAAGATACAAAACATCATTTACAACTCTCTCACATCTATACAAGGACCTAGAGTGAAAGGGACCGACTAAACTTATGTTCATGCAATGATAAGTTCAGACCACGAGTTGTCCCTAAAAATTGTGAGTAGAGGGTTGGGCCTACTCGCTCAGTGAATGAGTACTTCATGGAAACAGTTTAAAGCACTTATATAATTACATATATATTATCAAGTAACTGATATCAATTATAACAACAGTAAGATTTAAAGAGACCAATCATTCACAAACATAAATATGACAAGACACTCTAGATATCTACAATAGTAAATCAATATATGAACATGCTTTATTGATCATAAAAAGAACTAATAATTCAGAAATATACAAAGAATAATTGAATGACTGCACACACTTGTTTAACCTCTCATTCATCTTATTATGCTCTGAACCCACTTGAGGTGTACTACAACATGTGAAAGAATCACAGCAAGCTACGATCTCACTGTATAAGTCTTAGAAGCATGCTCGGGTTCCTAAGCCTATCTCTCGAGTAAGACCTCGTCTGCAGTAGGCATCAACATGTCTACCTCTCAGTGGCTAATGGGAGCAGATGGATATCTCAAACTCCACCTCTCAACCTGTGTACTCAGGCGGTGAGTCAAAGCTCACAGGCTTATTGTGCATCAGTGGACCTACTGACCATTGATCACTACAACATGTAACACATGTACCACCAGAATCCTCGGTTGGTGTTGGGTACCACACAACTTTAAGGAGCCCTCCCTACTGGTCAAGACCCATGCACCCTACGGGTGCGCTCTGACTTACCTCAATATGGACTACCTCCAGTCGGGAAACTGTTTCCTCCCCACAACGCAGGCCTCATCCTGTGAGGATTCTATAGTGTTTTGGGCATCTAAATGTCTAATTCACTCTTTAAATTCACAATTCAATCATCACATCAACATATCTTAGTTTAGCTTTGTAAACTATTCGTTTCATCGACCATCTGATAATATTTACCACAACTTAACTATTAAGCATCACCACATCTCATACTAAGAACATTGATATCACAATACTTGATTCAATGAACACCCTATCCTTAGGGTTTCATTCACCTCATTCACTTATCATATGAATCGCATAAGGATTTAATGTGTCATAAACATTCACTAAATAAAGATTGATTTCAACAAGTCATATACAATCAACATATGTATGAAATCTTATAATTGAGCTAAATTAGGGTTTTCATGCCATTCATTGAGATATCATGAATCAAGAATAACATTGAATAAATAAAGTCTATGATGTTAAGAAAAGCACTTCAAATGGATTTCACAATATTTACTCCCAAATTTCCAACTTTTCACTCATCTAGGGCTTCACCCTCTTTACTGAGATAACAAGAAAACACTATTCACATCACATGAAATTCAAAATAGTATCTAACATATATGTATTACACATTCAGATAAACAATCATTCATAATCAATGAGATTCAGATAGACAAATTTCTTTATCTAATTATACAACAATTACAGTCATAGTTGAAAATCCTAAATTCCAGTTTACTCTTATAACCTCTACAAAATAGTAGGGAATTCTCATTAAGATGGATTGTATCCATTTATAATATTATTTTATCATCTAAAATTCATCAAAACAGAGGAAGAATCCATTTCACATCATTTTGCAAAAGCTAGATCAAAAAGGCAATTTAGGGTTTGTACTCGCATACTAAGCATTTGAATATTATTGATGATTTAACCCATGTTCATGCAATCTACTATTTAAAGGAAGTACCCACTCACCCTAAGGTGTGAAAAAACCTTTAAAATGCACTCCATCTATGAAAATCTCGAACTCATATCAAACCCTAACAAATCAGTAGTTTCTTCTTCCTTTCAACCCTAAAGAAGGTCTGTTGTAGGTAGAAGATGAAAATCAGAGGTTAACCCAAACCTTAGATTCATTGGATTAGGGATTCTGAGCAAGGAAAAAATAAGAGAAGGAAGAATCAATGGTTAAAACTACTTACCAAGTCGATTCTATGGCAACCCCTTTGGATTTCTGTCGTTCTTCATGTTTTCCCTCAAAAATCACCCCAGGAATCACCTTCCACATCACCCTCTCATTGAGAAAAGAGTCTAATATGATAGATGATCGAATTGTGGTTCTAAAGCACTTCGTTTCATTGAAAAATGATAAGTATATCCCGAGATATGATCGTTTTATGATTGGATGTCTTGGGTGGCATCCATCCATCGTGGTCGTGACACAGCCTCGCGGTCGCGGCACTAGCATCGCGGTCGCGGCACTCTATACATATTTACTAAAAAGGACATAACTCTCTCGTTTTAACTCCGATTTGGTTCATTCTTTTTTTGTTGGATTCATAATCAAACTATCTACAATTACAATATTATTTTGATAATATTTATAATTGAAAATTTATTAATTAATTATTTCCTCCAATGTCATTAACTCTTTTCTTACATACATGTATGGATTAATGCTATATTACTCCAAATCAGATCTTTATAGTATGCTTAAGTCATGATTATGAGTTTCCCAAACAAGTATTTAAGGTTACTAAAGTTAAGATAAAGCACAAGGTAAAATATTACTAATAAAAGCATGACAATCATTAAGATTATCTTAAATCTCTAGGATTACTAGCAAAGCTAGGAACGGGTTGTAACACTTCTCCTTTTGGGTCTCACTCTCACCTGATTTAACCCTATAATCGGTCCTAGCACAAGACGTTCCCTTCTTCGTGGATGAGGTTGAGGCTCCTAAAGATACACATTTGATTCTCACCTAGCCTACCTCAGAGATGAAGTGTACATATTTGTATTATCCAATCTTATGTCCAACTGAGATCATCATAAACCATATTATCACATTATGTAGCATGAAGCTTCTCCTTCATTTCCTCCAGTATGCATGACTCATAATCGAATCCAACAGACACTACCTCTCTAGCATAGAACTAATCACATTGCTAGCCTTTATGTTGCTTACTTCCATGTAGGTTCATGCCTATCTCCTACTCATATCTGAGCGGGAAAACACTTTGTTTAGGGTTCCTACCTGGAGGAGTTAAACCTTTAGTCACGACTAACCTTTCTATTTAGGGTTTTATCTCTATCTTAGATCTTTTCTCCTTTTCAGGGACGACCCACCCTAGGTCGGGTCACCAAAACCAAACGTTGCGCCAGGGGTCATGCAACCACTTATTATCTATATTTCACATGCATACTCTAGTCTTTCAGATATATCATGCATGTCTAACCTACATCCTTGCATGCATGGACAAACTACGGTATCCAACTTATTGGGTTCTCTCTTTGTCTATCTACTGCTTTGGGTTGAGGTTAGGGTATAAAACCTGCACCTTACGTTTTGCGATCCATGTGACCCACTGAGGTTGTTTTCCCTTACCAGCCCTAGTCCATCTAGGGTTTAATTTTATTGAGGAGAAACCCCTCAAATGTTTTCTCTTTATTATTATGTCCACTTTTATTATTTGGCAGAGGATGCCTTAATCCTTAACACTCTTATCCCCAAAACTCTAAAAGAGGTGGAGAGAGAGAAAACTAGTTTGACTAATGAAAGAGGATAAAGAAGGGATGAAAGTAGATGAGAAAACCTAGAGGTATCTTATTTCGAGTCAAATCCTGATATTTTGGCCAGGTAGTCACACAGATTTTGGGAGTCCTCATAAATCGACTAGCGGGGCAGAGGAAAATCTTGTCAGCCCCCAGATCGTGATCCTTTTCTAGACACCTCCATATTTGGAAAATTCTCTAATAACTCTCTTGGTCTCTAAAGAATTTGTAAAAATTTAATAATTATTAGAGATTCTATGGAAAACCATGCTCTGATACCAAATGTAACACCCAGTCCCACTGCCCAAGGCTCTAGTAGAGTTTTAGGAATTACGATTGGCCCCACAGATCACTACTAGTCTTAACTATGTGTTTTGTCCTCACTCACATGCAAGCTAGGATCAACTTCTGGACTGGTCACCCAACCTATTACTACTCCAAGTTGAGCATGCTTAAACTATGGAGTTCTTTAGTGATGGGCTCCCTAAAAAGGTGTACCTTAATGATGTGGGTAGTCCAATCATTCCTTTCAAGATCATGTTATCTGAGGCCTGAAATCCTAGGATGTTAGACTCATGACGTCCTCATCAAGGCTCAACTATAAGGTCTCATAATCTCTTCCCCATTTCAATGCAGACCCACAATGGCCTATGGATGCCCAGCTCCCATCCACAGCTGCCAGCGCACGGGCGGCTTCATCTCGTCTTAGTGGATAACCCTTTCCAACATGTCTAGACCATATGGCTTAAGACTAGCATGCCACAGGCCCATGTGGGCCCCATCTACTAGAGGGAAATTGGCTCTGATACCAAATGTAACAACCCCACTCCTCGGCAACCCCCAATTAAGGAAGGCCAAGAATCTAGAATCATTATCCCAAAACAAGATCATATAATTTTTTAAATAATAAAATATAATTAATAAATTCTACCACAACTAAGCTTAAAACATGATTAAAAAAATTCTTTTTACATACCTTTCAAAATATAGGAATTGAGGAACTTTACCCTTAATAGGAAATTATCTATATACAATCCTCCAATCTTTATTTAACTTTATTCTTTCAATATCACTTTAATTGATTATCCACTTTTTGATAAGCATATAACTGCATGCGACCTAAAACGCCTACAAACAAAATGTCGGTCAGTATAACAAATTATGGTATGGCGGGGAACCAAAAGCTTGCATCTATTTATAACAGCATATTACAACTAAATTATTGTTTAACAAATCAAACTTTACGTCTTAAACATAGCTACTCAATCCTACCATATACAAGCCTCTGTGTTGTCCCTACAGTGGACATGGATACTACCTTTCTCATATGGTAGATCCCAAATATCCCCTTTTGATCCTACCCTATAGGTAGACCAAGACATAGAGTTGTATAGTCGTATGATCCTACCCAAATGTAGACCAAACATCGACTCATGATAACATAATGATCCTAACCCAAGGGTAGACCAATATCTAGGTCATACATCTCTCACATGTACTCAAAGCTATAGAGGAGGACTAGGATCTGATCTAGTGATGCACATATATTTAGGGTGATAGCCATTGTCACTTTATAGTTGCCTAAAATAAAAGTCAACCAAGTAGTTAATTTCAAGCAACCAATATAATGTCAGAAATCACCATGAAACTAAAGCGGTTAGCCATAAACGTAACCACATACCTGATTTGGATGTCTCAAAAATAAGTAAGACAGCTAGTCCAATCAACCAAGCCAAGCAATAAATCAAGCAATCTTGATCTTGAAAAGCATTTATAACACCTAATTGTTATAATTGCACCTAAACATCTTTTATTGACTTGGGATTCTATTTTAGGGTTTCTAAGCCTTATTAGGGTTTCCTTAGGGTTCCTTGGTTTTACTTTCCAATTTTACCCATTTAGATCAACAAACCCTAAAAGCACTTTTTACACATAAAAATCCTAATTCCTCAAATTAAGGGTCTTTATTTGCAAAGTAGATCAAGAACATCTGTTTCATGCCTTCTTGATTGTTTTCCACAATTAAAGCCATTAAACCTCACAATTATCAAAATTAGGGTTTTAAGTCCATTAATGCACTTTTATCATCATGAAACCCTAATTAGGAAAATTATTGCACAATTATCATCCAATTTGATCTAATCCATCTTTTAAAATCAAAAGGCTAAACTTTTCTTTAAAACAATCAAGGAACACAATTAATATTCTTTAATCTTCAAACTTAGGGTTTTAGATTAATTAAACCCATTAAAGGTAGCACCTTTACACACTTTTCGAGTTACAAGAAGATTTAGGCCTCAAATTCATTTTTATCAGATTCTATGGGTTTTTCTAATAAAAAACCATATATAACTTATTTCCATCCAAGTTACCAATAATTAGTTAAAAAGTTTGTAATATAAAATACCTTTGGACCAATAGCAGAGGGCCATGCCATCCTCTTGATCCTTTTTTTTCTTTTCAATGCGGATCAGGTCTCTGTGAATCAAACCTAGCCACATAGAGGCTCGCTTCTCGCAAGCAGGACGTTGAACTGAGGCAAAAACCTGTGATTTCCCTTGCGTATTTGGTTCTGGGGCCGATCTGTGTCCAGGGTAGGCAAGTAAAATGACCTTTCTTCTCCTTCAACAGTGTGATCTTCTTCCTTTACAACACAACACCCATCCATGGTCAACTCTAGTGTTGACTTTTGGCTTAGGTTTGTTGAGAGTCATATGGAGGTCCTCACCCCTTCGCCATGACCTACAGACTCATCAGTGGTCTCCAATTGCTCTACAATGGTCCCAAATAGGGCAGACAGTGAAGGGTAGACCTTGAAAAAATGTAGAGTAGAGTCTAAGAGAGGGATTAGGATTTGCAGGGAAATCATAGGCATCAAAATAAGCCTAGCGTCTAGCAGGGAAATCTTCTTATTAGAAACCATAAGGAACCAAAACTTAATCAATAGTGTCCATCCATACCAATTTCTAGAGAATTACACATAATTCTTACATATGCACACAATTATCCCTTTATTTCTATTTTCCTTTTTATTTATTATGGGATTTCTTTTATATCTTTTCCCTTTTATAATTATTGGACTCATTGAATCAGTAGGAATCATGAAATCATGCATCCAAAGAAAATATTGCACAAGAATTCATTCTTTGAAAACAAATCACTCAATTTTTTATTATTCCATATATTACAAGATATTACAAGAACTCGTTCTAATTTATTTTATATTGAATTTGAATTGAAAAATGGAAAACATTCATTTTAGTTAATGTAAATCATTTAATTCATTTTTATAGTCATATTAATTAAGCTACGCCCAAGAAGCTAAGCCAAAGACTTTATTATTTATTTGTTTGTTGCACAAAAAAACTTTTTGAATTCCCCGTTGAAACCGATTTAGCTAAGGAAAAAGCTTTAACTGTGGCAAAATATCCTTTGGTTCAAATCCCTTTTTATTTGAAAATTTATATTTCAATTTATACAAGCAAAATTGAGGTTATAACATTGACAAAGTGTTGAAGCAGTTCGGCATGAAGAACTCAAAGAGAAGAAACCTACCCATGCTACATGGAGTTGCCATCTCTAAAGTTCAAAGTCCGAGTTCTTGTGAAGAAAGGAAATGTATGAGTTTGATTCCATATGCCTCAGTGATTGGATCAATCATGTATGTAATGTTGTATACCCATCCAAACATCTTGTATGCCTTGAGCATGATAAGCAGATATCATTCAGATCTAGGTGATGCTCACTAGACAGCCGTGAAGAACACCCTCAAGTACTTCAGAAGAACTAAGGATCAGTTCTTGGTCAACGGCGAAGAGGAAGAGTTGGTGGTAAGAGGTTACACCGATGCATGCTTCCAGACTGACAAAGATGATTACAAATCGCAATTAGGATTTGCATTTTGCCTCAATAATGGATCTGTAAGTTGGAAGAGTCCCAAGCAAGAAACAATCTTCGATTCTAAAATAGAGGTTGAGTATATTGTTGCATCAAATGAAGAAAAGGAGGTTGTATGGATCAAGAAGTTCATTATAGAACTTGGGGTCGTTCCAAGCATCAACGATGCAATCGAGCTATATTGTGACAACAATGGAGCTATTGTGAAGGCTAAGGAACCCAAATCACATCAACACTCAAAGCATGTACAAAGGCAGTTCCGTCTCATATAAGAGATCATATAGTGAGGAGATGTAAATATTTGTAGAGTACCAACTGAGAACAATATTGTTGACCCCTTGACAAAGGCACTTTCACAACAGAAGAATAATGGATATGTTAGATCACTTAGAATATGATCTGTGGGTTATTATCTCTAAGTGCAAGTGGGAGTCTGTTGGTATGTATGCCCAGAGAGCCAATCATGTGATGATTGTAATGGTATAACTTGTAATTTGATTTGATTAATAAATAAAGGCAAGCTTCCAATTTATTTTATTTAATTCAATTATAAGATAATGATGTAACATTATAAATGTCTAGAGAATAATATTACTCAATGACATATGTCTTCAAGTATGTGAGCTGAGGAAATGAGATCATACGGATGTTAAGAGTTCATATATATATTATCATCATGTCCCTTATCAGTTTTGATTGTGGAAGGTTGATAGACAACAATGACACACAAGATTAGAGTGTGAGTTGGTTGATGACAGAATCTCATTCGTCATGATATGGATATATCAAACCAAGCACACAGATATATGTTGGAGAACAGTGTATCAGACAGACCCACCATGAGGCAAACACATGGAAGACATTACCATGGTAGTCATAGTCAGCTCTCATAGTGATGGTGGTTTGTGGTTCTTAGACCTAGAATCACTACACTCATCACATGTTCTTCGATATGATTTGACATCATCAAGCACAATCCTGAAACATGGGTTGTTATAAAGGTGATTATTGGGTGACTGTGACACATGGGGATTGACTGTGAGTGATAGAGATGGGACTTGTCCCTCCTATAGGAGCATGATATCCTAGGCCTCTTGATTAGCGAGACTGAGAAATGCATGACCATGCAAATGTGAGCCAGTATGTGATATTGAGCTTACATATATCTCAGACAGTGTACTCTAGTTCAAGAAACAAGATTGGATGTTGAAGAAGGTGACTACTCCATGCCTCGAGTTCAATCTAGATATTAGAGACAAAGAAATTATACAAACACTATAACACCAAGTATATATTGGTTGAAGTTGTTCCCCAACTTTCTATTTACTTAGGTAGAATTCATGTGCGACTAGGCACCGTTCATTGCTTGTGATGTCATAAGTTGTTATGAATATTCACTACCAATGTAATATGGGACCTATAGGGTCACAAACATAGGCCATGACCTAGAAGAGGAGTTCAATCTTAAATGATGATTGAATTTATTACTAAAGTGGTTAGGTATTCAATTTACACAATAGATCAACGGACTGCACTGCCAAATAGTCGGCTTACTAAGTGAGATGGTCATTTGTAGTGCCATATGATCGGCTCAAATGTTGAGACATCTGTTTGGATTGTCATGCTGATCAAAAATTGAATTGGATAAGTTTTGCCCAAACTGAGGTGTGAACCGATCGATTCATTCTGTTGAATCGATCGACTTGGGTTACTAGAAAACCATCTGGGTGAGCGATATGATCATATCTCATGTGATAGATCACTCAATTTGTGAGAAATTTGATTGCATCAAGGAATTAGTGTTGACGTCATGTCATGCATTAATTGGATTCAAATTGCCAATTTTATATGCGATTGGAAAACTACAAAATGACTATCTCATAGTGTGAGATGAATGTCTTGCGTGCCAGATACCCATCTATGTTTCCAGACAATCATTTTGGTGGTTGTAGGTTGCAAAAATTCAAGATCTTCTGGTCCCTTCCACTCCCACTCAGACCGTGTACATACTGGGAACCATGACCCTAACCCCACCTATAAATAGAGGGGTACTGGGGCTTCCCCAGAACACAACATAGACAATTGAGAATCAGATGTACTGACAATTTTTTTCCTCTCTGGTTGTGGTAACTAAGAGAGTCCAAGAAAGTCCTACCCAACTAGGGAGGGATAACAAAGGGACAACAACTGAGGATCATTATTGTTGGAAAGCAAGTTGCTGACTAGTACGCCAATAGGAGGGACAACTCTTATCTATCCATTCTAGTAGGACGGTAGGAGTTCTAGGCCGTCTGTTTGAACTTATCTAGAGGAGAGTTGGCCTTTGCCCGTCGCTAAGGATAACATCAACCAACAGTCTGTAGCGAGAGGAGCTATTGCAGACGATGACGCTTCAAGATACAGTCCATGGTGCAGACCAGGAGGCACAATAGTCAGATGAGTCCCAGTGCAACTAGAAGGTAGTTGTGCTTCTACAATGACTAGGAGATGTCACTGGACTTGCTCCAGGACCAGGAATATCCTCAAAACCATCCTTCCCATTTTATAGTTATCAGTGGGATATGATGATTTATGGGGAATATAGTAGTTAAATTTTTTGTTTCCACTGCCTATTATGTAGCCATATTTCCCTATAGTTAATCTTTGAGTACATCTTGGCCAACTTTTCCTTCTTTCTCATCTTGAAGTTCCCAAGAATCCATTTGAGTATGTAGACTTTGCTTTCCTTCACTTTCTTTGTCCCTTCATAAGTGATGCATAGCTTTCTCCATACCTCATAGGCCATCTCACAAGAGGAAATCTGGTTGAACTCGATGGGGGACGTGGAGGATTAGAGAATGTTGATGGATCTTGCATTTAAGTTACTTTCTTCAAGGTAGCCTCATCACATTCTTCTATCTTTGTCTTTGGTAGCTTGTATGGATGGTCCACCATTTTACATAGCTCAAGACTTGATCCTAAGATGTAGAATTGTAGCCTTATTTTCCAACGAAGGAAATTGCTCACATCAAAGATTGGAATGTTGATGAGGTATCTCCCACCTTGATAATCTCCCATCTTCTCCTACTTGTGGAAGTGTGTTTGGAGAAGACCCTCTCTGATACCACTTGTTGGATCTAGGATGGGCTATTCGCTCTAGAGAGGGGTGAATAAAGCTAAAATGCACTTAAACAAAATTTATTAGACCTTCAAGATATATCACAAGATAAGGTCGCTAATTAGGAATTTGAGTGCAACTAAAACATACATAGAAAAGATGAGAGAGATTGAAATAAGAATAAGAATACAAGCTATGTAGAGTGGTTCCAACCTCTAAACTAGGAGATTGTCAGTCCACTACCTAGAGAGATCAACCTCTAGGATTTCTTAACCATGTCAACTCTTTATATTCACTGGTAAGAGTTACAAGATATGACCTACCTTTTTCAGGACAAGTATACCAAAGTTTCCCTTTGAGGGTAAGGGAGCTAACAACCTACCAAAGGACTTACCTATCCAATCAAGAGTCTTCTACCTCACCAAGGACTTACCCACTTTGCAACGAGTCTTCGACCTTCACCAAGGACATACCCACTCTTGCACAAGTCCTTAGTCTTTGAGGAATTACCCACTCTTCTTGGATCTCCTCCTTTGACTTCACCTTCACCGAGGAGAAGCTTTCACCAAGGGACGCCTTCCCTTATTCTTCTTCACCTCTCTTAGCTAAGAGAGAGAACCTTCATATTCATCTTCATGGTAGAAATGAGATATTGGGAGGTGGAGGAAGTGAGAGAATCACAAGATATACATATAGGACTAGCTCTCTTACAAATCTCCCACTCACTCTAATGGATGTAGGAAGTGGTTAAAATTAGAGAGAGGGGAGGTTGTAGGATGCACTCAACTATAGAATACGGACCTTCATTGTTACAACCAGTTCCTAGCTTTGTTGGTAATCCTAGAGATTTAAGATAATCTTAATGCTTGTCATGTTTTTATTAGTAATATTTTATCTTGTGCTTTATATTAACTTTGGTAACCTTGAATACTTATTTGGACAACTCATAATCATGACTTAAGCATACTATAAAGATCCGAGTTGGGGTTAATATAGCATTAAACCATACATGTGTGTAAGAAGAGAGTTAATGACATTGGAGGAAATAATAAATAAATGATTTATCATTTTAGAATATTATCAAAATAATATTGTAGGATTTTAGAGAATTTAATTATGAATCCAAAAAAAGAATGAACCAAATCGGAGTTAAAATGAGAGAGTTATGTCCTTTTTAGTAAACATACACAGAACACAGTGACCTGCGACGCTGCGTCGACACCGCGACCCCCGACGCGGCGTCGACACCGCGACAGCGATTGACGCCGCCCAGGATAGCAAATTGTAAATGATCTTATCTCGAGCTATACTTATCTATTTTCAACAAAACAAAGTGTGTTGGAACCGCGATTCAATCCTCTATCATCCCAAACATCTTGCTCAATGAGAGGGTGACCTGAAAGGTGATTTCTGGGGTGATTTTTGGGGAAGAATGTGAAGAACGGTGGACATCCAAAGGGGCTGCTATAGATTCGACTTGGTAAGTAGGTTTAACCCTTGATTCTTCCTTCTCTTCATTTTCCCTTGCTCGAGATCCCTAATCCAGCGATTTTGAGGTTTGGCTTAACCTCCGATCTTTATCTTCTACCTACAGCAGACCCTCTTTAAGACTGGGAAACACATTAAAAGGTTGTTTTGAATGAGATCTTGAGGTTTAAAGCTTGATCATGTCTTGTGTGAGTTAAGATCCGAGATTAGTTGGTGAAAAGGCTAAGATCAGTGATCTTGGGAGAAGTCTATGAGTAGATAATCATCTCTTAACCCTAATTTAAAGCATACCAATTCAAATAATAGTTTCCAATATTTGATTCTTGCTCTATGATATTTGTGATGGTTTAAATAAATGTATGTGGTAAATATTAGTAGTTGAATTGCTTTAATAATCATATTATTAGTGATGTATTACCATGTTGAAATTTGTCTTGTGAATTGATGTGATTCGACAGGTGATGAATGTGTAAATTGAGGCACCGGAAAGACAGGTTGCCCTAGTTCATGTTTTAAGAGTTGGAGTATGGTTGTGAAATATATGAAAATTATTTAGTGATTTATTACTTAAATGCAAGACACTTAATTGTTAGAAAAAGGGTAATCATTAGCTACGATGATGATACTTGTTATAATAACTAAACATCACTAGACATTAGATGCCATGGAAACTGTAGAATCCTCACAGGATGAGGCATGCGCTGTGGGGAGGAAATGTTTCCTGACTAGAGGTAGTCCAGATCGAGGTAAGCCGGAGTCTACCAGTAAGGTGTGGGGGTTTGACCAGTAGGGAAAACTCCTTACAGTTGTGTGGTACCCAACACCAATCGGGGATGTCGGTGGTACATGTGCTACATGTTGTAGTAATCCATGGTCGGTAGGTCCACTGATGCACTTTAAGCCTGAGGGATTTGACTCACCGCCTGAGTACCTAGGTCTAGAGGTGAAGTCTGAGATATCCATCCGCCGAGAGGCAGACGTGTCGATGCCAGCTGGAGACATGGTATTGAGAGTAAAGACTTAGGAACCCAGGCATGCTTCTAAGTCTTGTACAGTGAGATCGTAGCTTGTTGCAATACTTCCACATGTTATGGTACACCTCATGTGGGTCCAAAGACATAATAAATTGATTTGAAATAATGTTAATAGTTAGGTTATCCTTTTATTACATTCAATATTTGTACTACTACCATGTTGAGTGAATTGCAGTTTTAAACTGCCATGCTTACATGATTGCATTTAAGTTCTTATACTTGTAAACATCATAAATATCTTGGTTATTTGTTGATTCTCTACTCACTGAGCCAGTAGCTCACTAACCTACTGAACAATTTTTCAGGTAAAGGATTAGCTCTTCCTGAGGAGTCGGAAGCCAACTTTAATCAAGATTAGCTCAGAGGTCTTGAAACAAGAGTAGTTGGAATAGTTGGAGGGTCTCTTATCCTTCCTTTAGATCCTGGGATTGAAATAGTGAGAAAAGAGAGAAGTTTGAAATGTAATGTACATGATATATATTAAGTGTGAAACTTTTGCTTCTATGTAATAAGACAAGTTTTGTTGTATCTTGTTATTATGTTTAATCAAGACTTATTGTTCAGTAAGTGCTATTATAATATATTTATGAGAAAAAAATGGTGGATATTTCATCAAAATTTATGCCCTAATCTCATGATTAGTGGTAATCGTGGGATGTGGGTGTTACATTCATAGTGCTTGGTTAACCATGGGATGAAGCCCAAGGGGTCCTATTTATAGTTGGGGATCCCTAGTAGCCAGTGGGAACACTTAAGGATGAATTCTATCCATTTGGGGTGTTGCAACAAATATTTATTTGAGTTTTGCAACACTCCAACGGTTAAAAATACTTTTCTGCACTTTTTCATACAGTGCAATTGGTCGAGTTTTCAGAAAGGTAATTTGACCTTTGCACTATGTGACAAAGCTAATTTGAAGCATCAGCTGGGTTTGTCATGTGTGCAACTCAACCGATCACTTGAAATTATTTTTGTTGAGTGCAGGGATTGGTTGAGTTTTATATATAGGAAACTCGACCGAACCAAGGTATTCTCAAAATTCATCAAGGGGTCGATCGACTTTGTATCTCGACCGATTTACAGCCTATAATGAATTTTGGAAAATGCCTTTAAAGTGTTGAAATATTTGATTTAAGTTTTCCTAGTTTTTCTAAGCTTAATTACAAGTCATACAATCATTTCAAGTGATTTACAACATGATTCTAATGGATTTACATCATATTCCACAAAAGTGCACTTACATTGATTTTGACTTGTCTTTTCTCCAAGTTAGGATGCATAAGTTAGGGCATTTGGAGTGTGTCTATACCTAAACTAAAATCACTCAAGTAGAATCATTAGACACAAATAAGTGGATGGGTAGACATCATCAAAACAAAGGTTTAGTCAATTTAGACCTTGAGTCAACAAGGATGTCAAGATGGCTCATCAACCGCATGAAAGTTTTGAACCTCATTGGGACCTTGGACCCCAAAATTAGCTTCCATGGAACAATTTTGAATCAACCTTTATCACTGTAGAGGAGTCACTAAGATGAATTAGTTGTGAACTTCAAGTCCTTTGTTAGCATGCATGCCCATACGGTAGGGAGGTATTGGGGGAGGGTTTAGATATCATCCACGTTGCTATTTTCTAGACAATAATTTGAGGAAATCCATTTCCAAAGTAATGAAATGTAAGGATATTTCCTAATGGAGGTCCAAGAGTTACTGCATATACAATAACCTATATATAACATATCTCATTAAGCAATTCCAACAGAACAAAAAAATGTATTTGAACCACACTTAAAAAAACCTTATTTTTTATGCATGTCAATCAATCACAAGCCATTCGACTGAGATATGAAGAACAAATAGTATATTTATGTCAACCAATATTGTGTTTCATTCTATCACATATGAATACAACATTCGAAGGAAAACAACTTAGAATTGCATGACATGAAAACATTCACAAAATGAATTTCCTATTACAACCCTTTGCCTTATAAAGTGAGAGTAGATGGACATATCTTATTTAGACTCTAACTACGCTCTTGTATTTGACCTACTTTTTCATTACACTTCAGACCAAAAATGTATTTCTATATTGTATGGGCACTAGATTAGTGAGTAGAATACGCCCATGCAAGAAAGTAGATGCTACGTAGTATTCATTTACTATGTAAGAAAAATCATGAACTGGAAAGTACTAACAACATTGCAAAGTAGTTTATTAGCACATAATATAATAACAATATTATTCAACATTCCAATACACATCAGTAACAATTTGTAAGAAATATAGAAACAAGTCCATTTAAGATATCTAAGAAATAGGGTATCTATACAAGTAAGACAAACACATTCAATTTTTGAACAAGCTACAGTGCAAAAAAAATTGTGTGTCATGAATATGAATATGAATATGAATGTAATATAACAACACTTATACCCTTTCTTTTATCACTACAAAATAAAAAAATATATTTTTTTCACTTGAATTCACTTAGCTCATATTCATAAATTTAAATTCAAGTAATCATGAATCTTAATGAATCCAATATGCAAGTATTAGAGTCTTCAGTCGTTGTAAGACTTCTAGGTACCTTCATATGCCATTAGTGTTTAGATCTATAGATGCACAATAGACAACAACCCCATTCAGGGCCCCATGTATTGGGTACTTGGGATGGGTGTCACAAATAAATGAAAATAGGGTGATTTATCGGTAATCCTCTAGAAAGAATCCTAATCAAGTGTTACAAAAAAGAATACAAATCAACCCCATTTACTATAAAAATACATTTTTATCATGTAGTTGAAATGTAATGTAGTTTTAGGATACCTCAATGCATAATTGGTGGTGTCTATGAAGCTATACGATATACTCATCTAGGTACTAGTATTGACTTATCCCTTAAGTACTCTTAAATACAGTGTTAGACAAAACCTAATCTTAACTTTATGTTTAATCACAATTTGTATTTCTTTCTTGATTAACAAATAAAAAATGATTAAATGGACTTTAATAGAAAAAGTTGTCTAATAATGTGAATGTCAATACTTGGATGAGTAGTATATAAGATGTTGTTAAAGTTGGGTTTGATTGAATTGTTTCTATTTTTGAAGTTATTCTTGAATTTAGAAGTAAATTGGATAAGAAATGCTAAATTTCAAATGAACAAAAAAAATAATTAAGTATGAATTTACATATCATAGAAATTCTGAAATTAAGTATAAAACACTTAGAAATTGTGATCAATGCCATTGTTTTGGTTTGAAGAGGTTAAGTCCTTGGAGTAGCACTTAGATATGTTTAACCTGGGTTGGATACTTATTTGGCTAAATAGCGTATTAATCAATCGACTAAGGACTTAGAAGGAGGGGTTTTCAAGATAACTATGAGTAGGGTAGACAATAGCAGAGGCTAGTGAACCTGTCTACTTGCCTAACTAATGTATATTTGGGCCAACAAGAGAGGTAGAGATGGAGCAAGATTGATTCTAGAAATTGGAGGGCCTCTAGCAAGCGTTGACTTAGTCAACTAATTAAATCTTTGTCAGGATAACTGTAATGTCCCAGGATTTGAGGTTTTAAATAAAATGATCTAAGAATGATTGGATTACTCATGTCACCAAGGTGCATCTCCATTTCAGGGAGCCCATCACTAAAGAACTCACTGGTTAAGCGTGCTCAGCCTAGAGTAGTACCAGAATGGGTGATCAATAGGGAAGTTGATCTCGTCTTATGCGTGAGTGAGGACAAACCGCATAGTTAAGGCGAGTGATGGTTTATGGGACCAATCGTCATTTTTAAAACTCTACTAGAGCATCGGGCATTGGGCCTAGGCATTACAAATGATATCAGCGTCAAAACCCCTCGAGTAGGTGGGCCCACATGGGCATGTGGTATACCAATCTCGGTCCAGACATGTTAGAAATGGATATATCCTTGGTGATGTAGCCACCTTTGCTGGTAGTCATGATCAGGAGGTAGGTGCACATGGGACATTATGGGACTGCGCTAAAATGGGGAATGATTATGATGCCTTATATGAGTTGTTACGAGGAAGTCAAGAGTCTAAGTGAAGAAATTGTAATGTCCCAAGATTTGAGACCTTAGATAAAATGATCTTAAAAGGAATGATTGGGGCACCCACATCACCAAGGTTTACCTCCCTTTTCAGGGAGTCCATCACTAAATAACTCTATGGTTAAGCGTGCTTAGCTCAGAGTAGTACTAGCATGATTGACTAGTTAGGAAAGTTGATCCATGCTTATGCATGAGTAAGGACAAAGTAGGAAGTTAAGGTCAGTGGTGCTCTGTGGGGTCAGTCATCATTCCTAAAACTCTATTAGAGCTTTGGGCAATGGGCTCGTGCATTACAATAATTAATGTCAACCATAATGGCTAACTTAAATACCTAGTAGTGAGGTTGAGTCAACATATATATATGAGGTCACTGTAGTCCCTCGGTCTATTGAATAATGGATTGGTATGCTGACTAAGAGGGTGTTCATAGTGTTTTTACACCAAATCACATAAAATATATTATAATTTTACTTCAAATCTAAGTACATAAATCAATATGTAGGTTTTTTTAATTTATTAATGCCTTCATACCATAAAATAGGTTTTTCGCCTCATGGCAGATTCTAGGTGCAATAGAAAGAACACAAGAGTTACTATTAAATAAGATTTTTTCACTAGCAACGCCCTATTTTACTCTCCCGTGCAGCAGTCGACTTGGGGGGGAGACTCGGTAGTTGCCTTGTGCTTCTCCTCTCCACGTGGTCCTCCACTTCACACCTTCGATTGGGTGGTAGCTTCGGGTGGCAGCGACAACAGCTCCTTCCTCCTTCACTCTGGTACTGACACCGTTTTCTCCTCTGACAGGTTCAAATCTGGGTGGTGTTGGTCAAGGTTGTAGGGATAGGTTGTGGTGAACAGGTTAGGATGTGCCTCACTGCACTCTATCTTTAGTGGTGTAGATTTATAATTGAGAATCTCCTTCCGCTACCCATGTGGCGCCTTTTGTCTTCCTCATTTCTCTGTTTCTCTAGTTTTGTGGTGTTTCCTATCTCATTGTGTTTGTCTCGCTCGTCATTACTCGGTAATCTCTTAGTAGGATTTTTTTCTCAATCTTTTGTTACATGGTTGTATGGAAGAAATTGTGAAGGTGATATCCTTTTAGAACACTAGTTTAGTACAGTTGTTGTACCATTAACACATGATCAGGTTGAAGATAATCCTCAAAGAAAGTTGTGCTATCCAGTGAAGTAGAAGAGACATATATTCATCATTGCCCTTATCAGATTCCAATATGGGTTTCTATGGTGTGTCATATCTGTTATTGACTTTTATCTGTTAGTTTATCTTCATGCTCATGTAGATGTCGTATGGCTCTTCTGTAATGATATTGGTTTGTTTACCTCAAAAGATAAGGTTTTTTTCATCTAGGGCAAGTGATCAAGTTTTCTAGATTGCTTTGTATTAGATCGGGCTACGTTTGCTAAGTCAGCTGCTTTATTTTTAGTACCAACAATTAAATTCATATAACTAAAGAATGAAATTAATAGAAAAAAACAAATTTTAGTTCTCTCCTCTGCTCTCTATCTTCTTCGTCTTTTAAGGTTTGTCTTGTGTACAAGAAGGCAAGGATAAAGCCTTTTGGAAATGGAATTTGGGCTATCTTCCCAAATTTGAGAGTAAGAAGAGAGGGTTAGATCCCAACAACGATAACCAATATCAAGTATGAGAATGTCACTATCATTGTGGATTAATCATTGAAAAATGGAAACTTGGACTCCAATAATAAGATTGACGAGTTTTATCCCAATTAGTTTATTTCAGTAAATTGTTTAGATAAAATATGATTGATTTAGTTTACTCTTCTTGAATTCATTATGTTAGCTTAAATTGATAATCAATGTTCTTAGATTTTCCCTTGAATTAGACTAACAATTTTAGTTCAAGATCCTTGATCATGGTTACTAGTAATTAGAGTGAAGAAGTACTTCGATATTATTGAGATATCTTGATTGAATTAAATGTGTGTATTTAGTATTATGTAAATAGAGCATGAGGGAAACATATGACATCTATGAAGTTGAATAATCAAGTACCTAAATGAAACCCTAGAATGGGTGAAACTATTGTTTCTAAATAATCATCATGATTTACGAGGATTAATAAGAAAGAAATTAAAATTGATAACTAAAGTAAAGAAAGTATTTTTGAGAGCTTGATATGATTCATTGAGTTTTTTCATGATATGAATGTGATTATGAGTTAGAGTATGTTACTCATGGGATTAATCCCGTACAGGTTATTCCCCAACCAAATGATGCCTAGAATAGAGAATTCAAAGTAGAAATGTGTATATCATGATACATTTCATATGGAAAGAAGACCATGATAAAATGAATTTGTAGAGAAATGTGAAAAATAAAGAGAAAGATTAGTTAAGTAAAATGATTGATTGATTTAATAAAGCAAATATAATTGTTATTCAGATTTATGTATTTTTCTCTAATTTAATGCTCTAGCTGCCAAATACCTATCAATTTGACCAATTTCAGAATGTACTTGGTAGAGAATAAAATGATTCAAAAACTAGTAAATATTTAACATTGGCAAATCTGTGTAGAGGTCTACACTGCAATGGAGTATGTCTCACCTAGTGACGTAGTTCAGGATGAGGTAGTCATTGGTGGGGTGAGAGGGGTTGAGTCTAATGAGGACGAGCTCTTGGATGTATTTAGGGTTGTCCAACATAAACTAGAGAAACCAGAGATACATGTTGATACCCAGCACTTACATAGAGATCTTGGTGGCATCCACATTTAGTTGGTATGTCTAGCGGATGGATTAGTGTATCTTGTTTAATAGGAACCAAGTGAGATGTGGACTCATTCAAGACCATTACGCTGTTACTTTTCAAAAAGAGACCAAGTCTAGAATTCCTTAATTTGTATTGATGAGATGGGACAATATATAGATATGGTTGTTAAGGCTAGGCGCGGTGAGTTATGTTGCAGCCTGTGAAATTAGCTTGGTAGTCTTAGGATCTCGGGTCGTTCCTAACACTTGTATGATGAATCTTGAAGTCAATTGAGAGGATTTCACTAGGATGATAAGATTAAAGTGGGTTCAAAAAATGCACAAATCAAACAGATGAGCAGCCAGAATAACCTAGAACTAATTAATCAAGAGTGAATGTTTGTACGAGACAAACGATTGATTCGTCAGTGAACTTTGCATGTGTTGTGAATGCATGGTGTCCTCTTTCTAAAATTTTACCCACTTGTCATTGCATGTTAACATAATGTATTATAGATTCAAATTGCTTTACATGTTCTTCAATGCCACTTCAAACAATTTATGCTATTGTCGCTATTTAATTCTGTACAGGTGAATTATTAATCTAAACAAACATGTCGCCCTAGTGCAAAGATTTCACTCTAATGAGAGGTACGTCTACACAGTGGAGTTTCCCACTCATTAAGCCAAAAGCTCACCCCTACGTTGAACATATTTTTAGGTTGACCTGATGCTTATGAATACAGAAATATTAATGCAGGGTTTACATAGTCTTGTTCCATGTCTACTCTACATTCTTCAGTGTTGATAGTCTTGTTCCATGTCTACTCTACATTCTTCAGTGTTGTGAAGAGAGCTGTGATAGTATGAGTGATGAAATTTCTTTTCTTCTGATGGCGGTAAGTCCTCTTTTTGTATGAACATGTTGCAAACATTCAATGAGGAAATAAAGTATGTTGCTATCTCAATGGAAATTGTGAATGTTAAAAGTGTCAATGAGTTAATAATATATTACAAGTTTCTTGTTATTAAGAAGGTTGAATAAACAGGGCGGAGGCGAAACTGGAATGGCGGTAGTCGGAATTACTGCGTCGGCAACTACAGCAGAACTAGGTAGATAAAAACGGAGTAAATTTGTTGCTACTCACAACACGTCACCCTTAACATCTTCGTCAATGATTGGTCCAAACTGAACGGGCTGGGACCATGAAACAGGACTTCGAGTTGACTTCGACAGGTGTGGAAGTGGAAGTTTGTGGAAACATCGAGGAAACTTCGAGGGTTTTTACAACCAAACTTCGAAGCATCTTTGACAAAAAAATTAGCTCAAAATAGTGATTCCATGATGAAAATTTATACATTTCATCAAATCTATCTTAAAAATCGAATATATTTATATAGCCATCCATACATGTTTACATATAAAGAAAAACACAGTCACATGCAAATGTAAAAGACATCGCATTAGTGTCAACTTCGACAGGCAAAAAGGTGGAAGTTTATGGAACATGTAAGGAAACTTTGAGGAAGTTTTGGACTAACACTTCGACGCAAAATAAGCTAAAAGATAGTGAGATTGTGAGGGAATTTGGTATAAAACATCAAATTTTTAGTAAACACATACTCCGTCTATAATATTCTATGTGAAATGTTTAGAACTTAGATTTGTTCTATAAATGTGTTTTATATCTACAGAAATCCCAATTGGATCACATTCTAGAATTAAAGAACATGAGCTTATTTTTAAATACATGAATTTGTCAAGGGGGTATAAAGTAACGGAGGTGAAATTTTATTAGGTCTGCACCAAATTTTGTAAAACTTGTGGAAATCTAGTAGAGGGATAAACTTATCATTGATCTTTAGTTAGAAACCAAGGAAATAGTCATCTCAATGTGAAGAATGGTTTCCTACAAGTTCTTTATGCCTTCACTATGTGTGCAATAATAATAACTACAAAGTTCATCGAGAAGATGGGAGGCTTTGAACTAGCTAAGTCAATTTCATCACCAAGTAGGCTGAATTCATTGACACGTCAACAAGTAGGCAATATCAATGTCAAAGAAGTTTACTAGGTTTCTACATCGACAAGCGTAGACATATGTAACATCGAGAATATATCGCCAGATGTCGAGGATGTTTAGTACCATGGCTGGGACTAGATATTTTAGTATAAAGCTAAAGAAAAGGAACATCCCACAGTGCTAATGCCAAGAGACCCGTAGATTCGAGAAAGGAGGGCAGACAACTAGCGGTTTTGGTTCGATATTTGAATTTGCTTCTCTACTTCTCATGTCAACCGTCCAATCTCAAATCTAATAGGATGCACCCCCTGAAAAAGAACGGAAGACGTTTACCTGGGAACCCTGAGTCTCGTCAAAAACGGGGAAAGGGGGGAAGGAAGAAGTGTGAGGTGAAGGACGAAACAGCATCAAGCCAGCAATGGCCCCCAAGGCAAAAGCAGTACCAAAAATATGACGACAGGTGAGGTCGGGGACGTGGTCATCACAACCCAGCAGCAGAGAAAAAAACAAACACGGGCGAAATATAGCGACTTCGAATAGGGTAAACCGAGATACTCGTATGTGGGAAGTCACGACAATTTTTATATATGATAATATAGCGTGGAAGGGGAGAAAAAAGGAAAATATAATGCTTACATCTATCATTGTTCGAATCGGACACTGAGATGAGATTTTGACAACAGATATAATAAATACACAAAAAATAGAAACAATACTATCCTATTCTCATTTTAGCAAATTTGGGAACTACCCTGGTTCCAATAGTCGTTAACAAAAGCAAAACAAAGTTTACTAGGACTGCACCAGATTCTGCAAAACTACCAAAACAGCCATAAATTAGGGCCGCCTGCCACCACGGTTTGTTGTTTTATTCATCCTTAACATTATTGTGCATGCGATAAAGCACCAAGCTGCTAATCTACACGAAGGACATCCGTTTGAAAAAAAAAAGCTAAAAAAATTCTAGCTCTACCCACCCAGTTATTAATTAAATAAATAAGAAACTTTGCAAGTTGTTACAACAGTCTTCTCTCTATGCAGATGCTGCCGAACTCGTTACCTGGAACCTAAAGCAAGACCAACTAGACAATTAAGACCTTATTGCAACTGCTCTTGGCATGCTCCTCCAAAACAAATCAGAGAAGGCCGTCCTGGTTTCTGCTCTCAGCTGTCAGTGAGCAATACACCTAAAGAACGGGAGAGAGAAATGTCAGCAGAGCTACATCATGATTGATGATAAACGATTATGATCAATGAAACGTCATAATAGAAAACTGTGGCTAACAAACCAATCAGGGCAGACCAACCATCGACTGGCCAATAAAATTGAATCACAAATGAAGTAAACAAAATCTTGAATCTACCACAACCATAAACCAATGCCAATATATCTTCCTATCTGCAACCAAGATCTAAGAACATCCCCAAGAGTTTGCAACCCGTTTTTCTAGGGGAAAACAGTGATAGTATCTGTATCAATTTTCACCGCTTCCCCACCTGCACCAGCATATATATATATATATATATATATATGAATTGAAAAAAAAACAATACAAGTTTTCTCCACTCGTTTAGTCATGTAAAGAATGTTCTGACCAGCACAAGTACATGAATGCTGGATAAGCCCATGTGTAAAATATTAGGATGTCTAACTGTAGGCAAAAACAATGCTTTAGTTTTGGACCCTAATAAACAACATCCTTGCTTGTGACCTGACACTAGCACCCCTTAGAGTCCAAGTATTGCTTCCGTGCCTCAAGGATCGCCTCACGGGAAAAAATATACAAACAACAATGGCTAGCTGATGATTTCACCAACACAATACAACTTTTGTAACCATCATAAAATGGCCAGAAAAACTGCTTCGAAAAATTTGACAGCTTATACGTATATAATGCGAAATAACTAATAAAGAATTTACGTAGAGGGGGCAATTTAACAACAGAACTACAAAGCCTAAACTCAAACAGTGACAAAACCTTAGTTTTAAATGCCTCTTTTGGACACCCATATTTGAAATCCCAGCGAATTTAACACCAAATAACATTTACTACCGATTATAATTCCAGCGGAAGAGAAGTAGGAAGGGTATAAATTGTGTGAATTTCAAATCACGCCAAAATGACAAAATCCTTCTGATTCGAAAACCAGATATATACTACACATCTGCACTAATGGTAGTGTCCTGCAAAGCCTTCCTTCCACCGCTGCAAGACAGTTGTAATTTTAAATGACATTTACTGTTAAAAAATGTGGAACTTACAAATGGGCTTATCCAAACAAGGCCCAAGCAATATTTATTTGTATGGACCAAATTTTGGTTTGCCCAGTTCTGGCTACAACTAGATTTTATCTTTGATATTGAACTGAAAACAAAACAGTTTAACAGTTTAACAGTATTTTCCACTCAGTTTTAACAGCTAGGGTTCAATGAAATGGTGAAACTGGAGTACAAAAAGAGTTATAGTGGTATCGTTTTAATTTTTTTTCTCCTAAGCATACATGAAAGATTGAAACCTAACCTATATATATCTTTTTACAATCTCAATGAAAAAGGTAGAAATAAAACCATCCAAGAACTAGAAAGTGGTAAACCAGACCTCAATAGACAAATAAAAACAGACTTGAACAAGGAAATGAGGTATTTGATACATGGGTAGGGACTGTAGGATTAATATAATTCTTATATGATTTTTATAAGCAAGATACTTTCAACAATACAAATGATATAGACAACCAGTATAGTTCTTGTAGAGTGCTCAACATAGAAAGCAAAATAAATCAGAGTGCTTGATTTTTAACTCGAATCAATATTCAAACCTTCTTGGTTCATATATTCATATAATAATCCCCACATGATCTACCAATATTTTACAGTTTAAAACAAATTGATAACAGACATTCTAAGAAAGCAACGTGTAGGCCACTTTGGTGAATTGACAACATTAGCAGATAAAGCAAAACCTCTGCGAAAGGCGACTTACAAAATCTGAACTTGAATTATATTAGACTAAGACATTCATATCCTGCACTAGCTCAAGATGGAGAGAAATATTTTTTCATTACATTTTTTTAGGAACAACAGTAGGGGGTGACCCCTGCTATCCCAACATCCCACAAACCCCAGGACTTGCGGTAGGAAGGTAAATCAAGGATGGTTTCCATTGTTGGAACTTAGGTCAATTTACTTTTCTCACAATTTAGTGATATTGAAGGGTGATGAATTCCACCTATGTCGAAATTCCAAAAAGGACATCTACCCAGTTAAAATATAAATATATGCTGCTTCAAAATGATCTGTTTTTCATATTTATTGCGTCACCATCATAATCTATCTCAATAGCTTTTCTATGTAGTGTATACCATGGTACTAAACATCTTCGACATCTGGCAGTATATCCTCAATATTACATATGTCTACGCATGTCGATGTCGAAACCTAGTAAACTTCCATGCCCCATTATTGCCTATTTTTTGACATGTCAATGAACTCAGCCTAGTTGGTGATGAAATCGCCTCAGCTAGCTCAAAACCTCCCATCTTCTGGATGATCTTTGTAGTTATTATTGTTTCACACATAGTGAAGGCATAAAGAAACTTGTAGGAAATTGTTTTTGACATGAGATGATCATTTCCTTGGTTTCTAATTAGAGAGTAATGATAAGTTTATTCCTCTACTAGATTTCCAAAAGTTTTGCAAAATTTGGTGTAGACCTAATATCATTTCACCTCTCTTACTTTTTCCCTCTTGACAAATTAGTATTTGAATATAGGCTCATGTTTTTTCATTCTACAATGTGATCCAATTGGGATTTTTGTAGATATAGAACACCACATATATAGAACAAATTTTAATTCTAAATATTTCATATAGAAGATTATAGACAGTCAGTTTATCAAAATTTTGATTTATGCAAAATTCCCTGACAATCTCACTAATTTTAGCTTATTTTGCATCGAAGTGTTAGTCCAAAACTTCCTCAAAGTTCCATACATGTTCCACAAGCTTCCACTTCCATGCCTGTCAAAGTTGGCACTAAGACGACGTCTTGTACATTTGCACGTGACTGTGTTTTTCTTTATATGTAATCAAGTATGGATGACTGTATATAAACATACATTTAGTATGATAGATTTGATGAAATCTATCCATTTTTATCATGAAATCACTACTTTGAACTTATTTTTTGTCAAAGATGCATCAAAGTTTGGCTGTAAAAATCCTCGAAGTTTCCTTGATGTTTCCACAAACTTCCACTTCCACATCTGTCGAAGTTGACTCGAAGTCGAAGTCATGTTCCATGGTGTATACCCTCGTCCATGCTTTTCAAACAACCATAATGCATGTACTCAAATTCATAGGCCTTAGATTTAGTTGTAAGTGTTTCCATTATTAAGTGTGTACGTTAGCCTGCTCTGAGAATATCAGTGGTGGTACTCACAAATTTGTTATAAAGCTAGGTAGGAGGTGGCACACAAGTGAGTAGGACATATCTCAATTCTCAAAGTATGACTTTCTTCTTTCTCCAGCCTCCACAGCACATTTAGTACTAAGGATCACAAAAATATTACCCAGGTTTGATGAAAGAAAGGATGATATGCTCCGTTCGTGTATCAATCACAATTCATTTTTAAGTGAAATTTATAGCCCCTGATGGGAAAGAGTTACAATTTATTCCAATTGGATATTATACAGATCTAGAGTCATTCATTAATTTTTGAACTATCTTCGGCAATTTCATTAAATAGAAAGCTAGTCACCACTGTACATGAACCTGATTCATAATGAACTCCCACAATTTTCACGATTTATCATTGGGAAATCTAATCCATATGGAACATTCAGTTACAACTATATAAATCATTTCAAGTCATCCCAACTTATCTCTCCTTTCACTAAATCAATCCATTAGCATCATAATGCGATTCCAGTTTACATAGGCCTTAGATACAGGCATGTTCATGGACAGAGATGGAAACAGATACAAGATACCACAATGTTCTTGTTATTTGTGTTCCTTTTCTGATGACCAATGATATGGACGTGAAACAAAATATGACTATCCTTTTTTATTAGATTCGTTTTTCCAAGGATATTGTAAAAGGATATAGATATAAATCTGAACAGTGTTTTAAAAATCGGTGTATGTGCCCGCATAAGCGGCCGCATACAAGGTGCGGACCTCCAAAAAAACGCATAATGAAAATCGGTCCAAAAAGCGGTCCAAGCCGCATAATCGGTTGTACGGCCGCATACAAGGCCGATTATACCCCGATTTTTAGTTAGAGATATTCTGATTTCTTCTTTTATACATTTACATTCATTTATATTTGTTTAAATTTAGATTATAGTGCATGTTTGTATTTATTTAAGTTGTGATGATTGCATAATTGCATCCATTATTCTTGTAATTGTACTATTTAGATACACAATTGCACAAATTAAATATGTAAATCATGATTAATATATATATATAATGATTAATTAAAAAAATTCAAAACCGCATATACTTCCGCGTATACTCCCGCATACCGCATATACTCTACAAGGTGACCTCTCCGAACGCATAACGCATACCGCTTTTTGAAACGCTGAATCTGAATAAGAACTTCAAAAAAGTATCAAGGACATGGATATACACATAAACGCATATATTGTTGAGAACTGAAAATTTTACACTACAGTTTTATCACATATAATCAAATTTATTATGTTCCAATATTTTTCCTTAGTGTCCCATAATTTCAAGCTAGGGGTATCAATTGATGGTCTCCAGTGTGCTGTAAACCATAGAGATATATAAGCAATTAGTGATACAAGATCCAGAAAGCATAGTTTCACATGTTATTAGCTCTCTACTACACAACACAAACCTGGTTTTAAGGTTGGTCACGTCCTTTGTACTTTTGATTCTATACCTTGATAACCATTTTCTTTGTTGTAAAGTCACTTAAAAGAACCACACATTTAAAATGGAATTATATATCGTACCACATCTTAGACATACGCACCTGTATTCAAAGATCAAGGGACTGTCTCCGATTTTAGTGATGTAGACCATACTTTTAGCCATCAAGATAACTTGACAAGTAGGGATGGCAATGGTACGGTTCTTGGTCCGCCCACTACCATACGATGGTGATCCGCAAGAGCAGTATACTGGTGGCAACCATTACCACTAACAATGGATAATTGTGGTTGATCATTGTGGTAAACCGCGGACTACCAGATTCACCCGGCATATATGAATGCATGAAAAGGCCGTGTGATGCGACATACGTCGTCGCGTTTTCGGGCACAATGGACATCAAGATCCTGAAGACCACAATCGTCACAGTCCTCGTCTTCCCAGCATTGCCATCCCTAATTCTCATATCTGAGTCTCTCTTATCCCCGTCAACCACCTCCCCCGCCGCCATACTCTCTGTCC
The DNA here is from genome assembly GCA_963693085.1 of Alisma plantago-aquatica. NCBI lineage: Eukaryota > Viridiplantae > Streptophyta > Magnoliopsida > Alismatales > Alismataceae > Alisma > Alisma plantago-aquatica. The sequence continues at coordinate 399,221,220 of OY856410.1, forward strand.
AGTCCTGCGTCAACACGTTGTTCTCCGCAGCCGGGTTCCCGACCCCAACCAGATCCTTCACCCTCCTCATGCTCAAGCTCTCACAGACCTTCCTCACATTCACCACCATGATGCCCTTCACACTCAAATTTCTCATCCTCGCCAAGACCGTCGTCATCTGCATCCTCGGCAAACCGCCGCCGCCGTCACTGAGCCGCCTACCCACCAAAGGCAGTTGCGGAAGCCGCCAGTTCTCATGTCCTCCGCCGTTGACCTCAATTGTCCTCTGCTACTCACACACCTCTGCAAGTACCTCCTCGTCCACTGAAACAATGCGGCAACTCTAAAGGACCACCGTCGTTATCAATACAAGTTCAACCCCTGTGCCATGACCGCCATGTCCATGGGTTTTTTGTCCATGGTTCGCAACCTAGTAGGCCATTAGAGTGGTTGTATACCTCCAGCGGTGGGATGGGCGAGGTATTCTGGTCGCCGAGAAGGCGGAAGTGATGGCTGCACAAACTGCGGCATGTACAGCCGCGGCAGCGAGCAGTGCGTACAGCTGCGACAGGTCCAACAACGGCGTCGTGTTCATCCGCATCAACAGCTAAAACCGTCCGAGCAGCGGTGGTGTGTTCAGTCGCTGCAGCGGCATTGAGTCCAACAGAGAAAGCAGAGAGAATATTGGCAGCAACGGCGCTGTGTTCAGTCATGGCGGCGACGAGTACTACCAAGGCAATGCCGTGCGGTAAGTAAATCAGTGGGATACATCTGAGGCAGTGCCGCAACAGGGGGTTGATTTGGCTTCCCACTTTCATCCGGATCAGAATTATGGAGTCTTTTTTAACCAAACCACCACCCGAAACTCTAAGTGATTATACCACTTAATGGTATGGTTGGGGTTGGGATTGGTTTGGTTCGGTAAATGGTGTATGGCTTTTTTTGCCAAGCCTATTGACAAGGTATTTAAAGCCTAGGCAGGCACCTAGGCAGCAAAAAAGGTTCAAGCTTTTAAGATAGGGTTATATGAATGTTTTACTGATATTAGGGTTATGAATGCATAAGCTGCCTGATATATAAGCGTTGCAGATTGCAAAATCTAAACATATAGGACGTAATAACACCAACGGTTCTACATTAAACACGCATGAATGGCATGAGCACTATTTATCATATCATTGATATCTAGAATGAATGCATGTTTATATGTAATTACAGAATGTAATGATTAGATGCTAGGTTCTGATTTGATACCTTGACGAAATTGGCATATTGTACGAAATGCATTTATTATACGTCAATTATAATATGCGACACTTTATATCAAAATTTTCCTAACAAGATGCCTTATATATAATTGTTCTAAATTTCCTAATTTTTCTTCTATATAATTACATTTCATTTCAAGGTTATATGGCTTTGAGGTTCTTATCCTATGTCAAAGGACCTGTAACATAGGTATGAAAATCTTTCACATTGCAATTGAAGCCCTCTACAAGGACAACAACATAACATGTCCAACTGTATGCTAGATATGAATCTTACAATCGTTTTGGCGGGGGTGACTTGTCACCATGTGTCTGGTCCTGGGGTTTACTCTACTGGGGTGGGTCCAATGTGGCCCTGCTTTGGAGGGGTTTCTCAACATTAAAAAATGCCAAGCTGTCTCTCTTGTTCACTGCATGAGGAGAGTAGGGCTGATAAGACAGACTCCTTGGTTCTTTAAAATAATATCCTAACAAAAACCACATAGTTTGCTCTTTTTAACAAGCTTATGACACAACTAGGGCCTATATGAAGGGATATTGGGCAAAGACAACAATCATCTCTTCAGACACTATAACCCTTTAATTGGACATTGAGTGGCCTTCAATAGGTCCTCAGATTTTAAGACCACTGAAATGACCCTGAATGATGTAAAGTCAACACCAACAAGTCAAAATCACTGTGGTGTGTGGCATCTAGACAAATACCTTGACAGATATGAACGTATTAAACAGAGGAGGAGAGATGCAATATCATAAAACTGAATAAATGTATTCATCAATCAATCTGCTTAGACATCTAGTGCAAACTCTATAAATAAATTTCCAAATTGAATCAGCCTTCTGTTACTCCTTTTTCTTTCAAGATATGATAACGGTGTAAGTTCACATGCAGTTCTAAGTACCAGGTTGATCTTTTCTTTTTCAATTCCATCTTAAATTTGCAGAGGTAAACATATCAATATCGAAATGCATCTATATAGAAAGTTAGGCCTTGAGGTCCGCCCAATGGGTGGTTAATTTATAAGTTGATCATGGGTCATATGTCCTTTAGTAGCCAACTCTGAAATAGTTGGGATTGAGGCTTAGAGATAATGACATGACATGCTATGGAGATTTTGCATTGTACAAGTACAAACACTCATCACTATTTTCCAATGTATTAGAAAGCGGGAGGCGGGAGGCATGCGGACAGCACCCTGTAACCGATTAAGCAGTAGGCGGGCGATTAAGCGGGAGATTTTTGAAAAAGCGGATGCCTATATTTTTATACAAAATTACATGTATGTGTATATCAAAAATATATTTCTAAGGAACTTTTATACATATCTAATCAGTAATTAACTAAGTATTCATCAATACTTTACTACAATCAGTATCTCTAATTACTAAAATCAGCAAGCAGATCAGTGATTGTAAATAACAAACTATGAATTATTGATTTAAAGTAATCACTAAAGTAATACTAACCAGTAGTGCCAATCATTAATCACTTAAAGCAGCAAGGAAATCATGCATTAGAAGTATAATAGAGTAATATGATATTTACTTAGATGCACTACATCAGTATCCTATTATTACAGCTTACACACAAAGTATGCATTCTAAATTAGGACTAGCTATATCATAGAACACTTAATGTATACAAGCTTCATATATTATAGTCAACACTAGTTGGACCATGTAATTAATTAATGTTACATGCTTACAGTAGTATTTTTAAAAAAAAGTGGGCAAAAAGCAGGAAAAAAAGCGGGTGAGGCGGGCAAAAAGCGGGTGGTTTTGTTCAAAACGATTAATGGGTGCTTAGGGGCTAAATTAGGCGGCTGAGGGTCTTGGCCGATTAAATGGCCGCCTGGGCCTTTTTTTATACACTGCTATTTTCTTCTTCAATGTCATCAATTGGTCCAAAAACACAACTGATATACACAAAATTCATCTTAAAGAAATGTGTTTATGGAAATTTACATCACCATCATAACTTCTTCAAGGCCAGCAGTTGGCTTCCATCATAAGCCATTTCCAATGTAAACAAATAGACAAACTTTGTTCTAGAAACAATCATCAATCCTTTAGCTTTGCAAACGTTTTGGGTCTGTTTACAACGATACTAACCATCACCCTTCAGTTTAGGAGAGTGAAAGAATGAGAACTGTAGAAAATATGATCGTAGAAGTGTCTTAAAAATATCCACAATTACTGACAAGTCTCAAAAAGGTTCCACTAAGCTGCGTATGGCATATAAGTATTGCAATAACAACCAAAATCTAGATTCATATTGCCTAAAAACTAAATTTTAATTAATGATTCCAAATCAATACAGACATATAATTCTAATAAAAAAATCGCCTCAATTTAGTACTTATTTATATCCACAGGTGGGGGGTTATAGAAAACATGTTTGGGGTCATTTAAAATAATTGTGGACAAAATCTAATCTGTCACAAAATATATTAAATCTTTCTACTTGACTTTTCTTTGTTGGCTTTTATTTCCATGTTATAGATATAACAGTGATTATCCTTTCCATTTTCTGACTCGTTATAGCATCCTGTTGATATGCTAATACATTATTATGCTTGATAAGCACATATACTTTTGTGTTTATTCATTTCGGAAAATATGTTCTGTTAGAGAGTCTATATTAGCCTATTTAGTTAATAGGTTAATTAGTTATTGGGCTTTTGTATTTCATCCCGTTTAGATTACTTGCGTCCTAAGTCTTAGGGCGTTTCCCCTCGAGTATATAAAGAAGAGGGTGTCCAGTCTTGTATTCATCCCATTGCATTCCGTTCAATACAATATTATTTAACATAGCTACAAAGCACGTTTGCTCCTGATAAAAACCTAGCAGCCATCCTCCCTTCTCTCTCCTAGCCGGCACCCACAACAGACCAAGACGTAGCCACCGCCTCTCTCCAAGAGAGCGCAACCGAGAGAGAACCCGCCTGTGGGCCGCCGTCGCCATGGCTTAGGCCGGCTGCCCGCCAAGCATCTCCCGGTCTCCATGGCATATCTTTCTCTTTCTCAAACGATCTAATTTTCTTTCCATACGCCGGCACCATCACCTTCCCGGCGCCATCATCACCTTCGCCATCCGCGGCCAGCAGCAGTGCATTCGCCAAAGGAGTGTTGCTCCGAGCCATCAAGGACAGCAGCGCCGCCGCCGCCGCCTATCGACGCCACAACTGCCGGTCACAAGCAATATTGGTGCCACTGACGACAACAACAAACAGCCACCGCAGCCATCATCAACAACAGTAGTCGTCGCTGCCTACCAGAGCAGCAAATGTTGTCGTTGGTCCCTTGCCAGCTCATCCCAACAGGTTGATGTTCTTTATCAATGCCGCCACCGAATCAAACAACGTCGCCGCTGCCATCACAAGTCATTGCCGCCACCTAGCAGCAAAATAACAAACGAAAGGCCAATCAGCAACATCATCTCCAACGGCCATCATCCAGCAGCCACCAATCACTGTTGCCCCAACGCCAATCCTTGTTGTCCTGCCGCCAATTAGCACTCTTGTCGGCCATCATCACTCCATTGTTTCCCCATCTATGTCTACTCCCAAGTTACTGATGCCCAATCCGTTCTCTACTTCCTTTCCCACATATTCTCTCCGGTTATCGGTTTCATTCTCCACATATTGCACATTTCATTATACACAATATTCTCTCAAATCCATCAATTCCTTTCCCACCCACCCATATCATGTGTGTATCCCTTTCTACAGTACCGGGGGGGGGGGGGGGGGGGTCATATATCTATTTCTCCACACCAAACACTCACTCTCGTCGTATTTGGTGTGGGGAGGATAGAGAGGAGAGGAAGAGATGAGAAGAGAGAGAGAGAGAGAGTGAGAGAATATGTATCAGAGAGAGAGTATGAGAAGAGATGATATATGTATTCAGGCTATATATCTTCCAGGATATTATCTTCATGGAGCTTCGCATTGTTCAGCACATCCGTTCTCTACTTCCAGACATCAATGAAGGATCTTCATTCAGCGTCAACACCGAGCTATCCGCGTTCGTACCGCGTTATGTACGTCAGGTGTTGATGGTGTACTTCAGCTGCATTCACATGAGACAGAGGGTGCTTCTTCAGATTTTCAGAAGCTCAGCAAGCCTGCCAATCTAATTCTATAAGGTTGATTCATCCAGTTAATCTTCACCGAGCTGCTTCATCACGTCTTCTCCGAGTCACATCTGCTATTTCGACATCACATGTTGATGATCTACTTGGGACTTTCCTTGATGGATGATATCTCCTTTCCTGTCAAGCGCCCAAGGTTCATGCGACAGAGTCATGGTACCTGCATCATATCACCAGCACATCGTCTGTTCGTGTTCGTGCCACGTTATGCACGTCTTCTCAGACAATTCAAAGATTCCACTACTGCTACATCGACATTGGGCATCCACGTTCATGCCGCGTTAAGTACGTAATCCAATGAAGATGACGCAGTGATGGTGTTGAGGATCGTCTGCTCCAAGTGGTGAATTATTGCTGCAGTATTCAGGTCCCATTTCAGATGTTCTTCATTCCAGATGCACTCCAAAAGACCTTCATCAAAGCTCGAGGATCTCCAGCCTGCAGAATACAATTTCAAAGAAGAGAGGCATTGTCACCACATGGTTCAGGGGGAGTATTAATTAAGGGGGAGTATCAATTTTTGTCGGAGGAGTGATATTTATCTTTTATCTTTCATTTATCATTTCTTTTATCGTTTTATCAAGTCTTGTAACCTCCAAGCTTTGGACATGTGTTTCACCCATGCTCCAGCTTGAGGGGGAGTGTTAGAGAGTCTATATTAGCCTATTTAGTTAATAGGCTAATTAGTTATTGGGCTTTTGTATTTCAGCCCGTTTAGATTACTTGTGTCCTAAGTCTTAGGGTGTCTCCCCTCTCCAATATAAAGAAGAGGGTGCCCAGGCTTGTATTCATCCCATTGCATTCCGTTCAATACAATATTATTTAACATGTTCATTTCTTGTGTTCAAATTGCATGTATACCCAGTTATTATTTATCATATATGACATAATATCAACAACTCTTGATAATTAAGTTTTACTTCCAAGGAAAACTCTTAAGTATTATATAGCTTCCATGAAACCAAAAACCTTTATATAAAAATATAGATAGTTCTACAAGTGAAATATATTTCAAAACCCAAGATAACAAGCAACCAAAGTATCACACACATAAATAGTTCACAATACTTTTCCAAATGCCAAGGAGGACAGAACACAAAGGATAGAGATGTGGCACTCTTAACCAACTCAGCAGGTGTGAATAATCACATGACCGCCTCATGGAGACAAATGTCCAAACACATTCGTTTTTGTGGGTTTGTCGATAATGTGTGTGCACTATGGATGTTGGTTATATATTGCACGTATAATGGTTCCAAAGAATCTTAGTAAATAGTTCCCAAAGAATAAGAGATAAAGAAACAATAAAGAAGTTGATATTCATGAAAAACTGTGTTCAATGATGTTATGAGTTATGACATTTCTTTACTTTTGTGTTAAATGAAAAAATGTGTTCAGTGATCTTATGAGTTATGCCATTCGTTCTTCCTACAATCCCTAAGATAGTCTAGGTGACTAAATGTTATTTATTTAGGTTAAGTCTTACATATAAATATTTAACGCTTGATGTATATGGGATTCCTATGATATGTAAGAGTAGTTATAATATAAGTATTCTAGCCTTTACATTGTTTTATTAATAGCCCTAATAAGCAAAACAAAGGTCATTTAGAGAGAGATGATTTCAAGGCAGAGACTAAGATAAACCACAAATATGCATCAAGGTATTAATGCCTATTGCCTATCAATAATGGGATTAGACATTTAATACCAAAAAAACTTTAGTATATTAGGATTCCAAATAAGAGCATTAATATCAATAAACACAAAACAACAAGGACACAAAAACTGAGGCAACAAATTGGTCAAGATGCACCCCTTGCGCTTCCCTAATGTCTAGTTGGACCTAGGCGGTCCTTTTTTTAGAGAGAGGCAATTGTAAGTATCTGCACTCCTCACAGATCATTTACAAAACCTTTGCCAAAAAGGTCCTTCAAAATGTTGATTGATATGATCGGTATGGGAGACATCTTATTCCAACTTGATTTGGGTTGTTCAATATTATTTGTCATTATTCTATTCTCTGTTTTTATATATTGTTTAGTGTGCATAGCAGATATTAACAATCAATATGGTTTCATGCCTAGGAGATAGCTGACCCTGTGCTACTGATGGATAAGCCAACGTTTACAGCTGGTCGGAGTCCGTGATAAAAGAGCTCTATTTCCTAACATATTTGTCTGATTATCCCTGATTCACCGACATTAGCTTTCAAACAAGCTCATGTCATTCGAATATCAATCCTTTTCCTTTGTTGTTGCATCGGAATGCTAGTGCAAGAAACTTTGGAGGTTATTTCTTCTTATCAGGAGGCTCACGCAAAAGTATAGACAAAGAAATCATTGCATGGTTTCCATTGATTTAGATAAGCATATGATCAATTAGCAAGGGAAGTGTTTTGGTAAGTTTTGGAGGAGAAAGGGTTCCTAAGGAAATATATTACCTTGATCAATAACATGCATGCTAACAAAATTGATGGTGTTAAGAGCTCCAGATAAAGAATTTCCTATCATAGATGTAGTAGTACATTGAGGATCATCTTTTCATTTTTTATTTGTTTTAGTTATGGATGAGTTGATAAAGAAGGTCGGTGACAATCGACAAAGTCTCTTGTTGATAAATAGAAGGAACGAAGGAAAGCGCTTTGGTCAGTTTTTGGAGGAAAAAGGGTTCCCAAGGCAATATATTAACTTGATCAATATCATGAATGCTAACTCGATCGCTAGTTTAGAGCTCCAAACGGTGACAGATCAAGAATTTCCTATCACAGATGGAGTACGTTGAGGATCATATTGTTTTTTTTTAGTTATGGACGGGTTAACAAAGAATGTTAATGACAAAGTCTCTTGTTGATTAATAGAAAATAAGATGAAGCAGAAAGTCTCTTGTTGATTAATAGAAATTAAGATGAAGCATACCATCTAGACTTATAAAGATGCCTTGGAATATGAGTGTTTTGTAGAAGTAATACTGACTATATGCATTGCCATTTTTGTCAAGCTAAAAGTTTGGAAGAGGTTGAACCAAGTTGGATAAAGTGGGTGTCCCAAAATGTGAGAAGTTTCACTACTTAAGGTTATTTATAATAAAGGTGAAGTACAGGAGGAAAATTCACATAGGATCAATGTAAGATGGATGAAATAGAGCATTATTGCAATTGTGCGATAGAAAAACTCAACACAAATAGAACGGTGGAGATTATAGAACATTGGTATACCGATTGTGTTGTGTCTTGTGTGGTAGTGAATTTTGCTATGAAGAAACAAAGTATTCAAAATATGAATGTTGTATAAATGAGAATGCTAAGGTTGATGTGTGGGAAGACCTGAAAGATTGTGTAAGAACTAAGAAATGACTATATAAGAAATAAAGTGGGAGTGGCTAGTATTGTGGTCAAACTATAAATGGCCACCTCAGATGGTTACATGTGCGATGAAGACTGGATCAAGCACCAATTCAGAATAATGTTGGTTAGTAGGACAAAGTTGAAAGAAAAGCAAATGGACCTAGATTAGCTTGGAGAGAGTCAATAAGGAGAGATATAGTCATTACAAGTCATCACATCCAATGCGAATATGACCCCAAACTTTGCTAAATAGGAAAGATCCACATAATCGACCTCAACATGGTTGGGAATTTGGGATTGAGGTGTAGATATTGATGGTGATGATGATGTTACATGAGTTGCATTGTGTGTTTCTTATTTCTGACCCTTTCCATATAAAGGGTCATGTACTTTGTTTCAAATTTTCTATCCACAAGAAGCAGGGCTTGTGTATCAGAATCCACATATGTAGAAATTTTCAATCAATTACATCGAACATTACCTTATTAGGATGATGATTGTTGAATGAAAATCAATATACTATAGATAATAGAATATTAATTGACATTACCTTATTAGGATGATGATTGTTGAATGAAAATCAATATACTATAGATAATAGAATATTAATTGAGCATCTAGATGAAATAGGGAACACAATTAATTGAGACTAAATTCTGAATGATGTGTGTAAATGTATATATCTATCAAGAAGTTGTTTATATGATATTATACTACTAGTGTATAACTGGTTGATCACT
>OY856410.1:399835705-400118205 GCA_963693085.1 Alisma plantago-aquatica
CATTTTTTTACTTGGAGTGGTTCCAAGCGCTATTGATGTAATTGAGTTGTTTTGCGACAACAATGGAGAAATTGCACAGGCTAAAGAACCAAGATCAAACCAATGTTCCAAACATATTCTATGATGATTCCATCTTATATGAGAGATCGTACAGTGAGGATATGTGAAGATTTGTAGAGTACCTACAGAAAACAATGTGGCTGACCCGCTCACAAAAGCACTTTCACAGCAGAAACATGACATACATGTTTGATCACTTGGATTGAGATTCATGAGTGGTTGGGTATAAGTGCAAGTGGGAGTCTATTGGTATGTATGCTCATAGAGAATATCATTTGATGATTTTAATGGGATACTATGTAAAAGATTTTTAATACTATATTGATCATATCAATAAAGGCAAGTTTCCAATCTATATGTGTGTGTTTTATATTGTGAGATGACCACAAATTTTATAGATGTCTATAGAATAATATACTCAATGATTGAGATCATATGCATGTTAAGAGTATGTATTCTTGTTTTGTCCCTAATCAGTTATTATATTGGAAATATCTATAGACATCAATAACACATAAGATTAGAATGTATGTTGGTTGATGGAAGAATCTCATTAGCCATGATATGGAGATATCAAACCAAATACATATATACTTTTTAGAGAACAATGTATCAGACAGATCCACCTTGAGGGTGACACATGGATACCATGATTGGTAGTTAGAGTCACATCTCATAGTGATGGTGGTGATTGTGGTTCTTAGACCTAAAGTCACTACACTTATCACATGTCATTCGGTGTACTTTGACATCATCCACCATGGTCCTAAATAAGGATTGCCATAAAGATGGTGCTTGGGTGCACTGTGACACATGGGGATGATTGTGAGTGATGTAGATGGAATTTGTCCTTCCTACGGGAGTTTGATATTCTGAGCATTTGATAAGCGAGACTGAGAAATGCATGGCCATGCTGATGTGAGTCAATATGTGATATTGAGCTTACATATATCTCAGACAGTCTACTCTAGTTCAAGGAACATGGATTGAATATTAAATAGGATGACAGTTCCATGACTTGAGTTCAATCCAGATATTAGCGACAAAGGAACTATACAATCACTATAACACCAGTCATGAATGATAGGTTAAGTTGTTCTCCAACTTCTCCAATTACTTGGATGGCAATGAATTCTTGCTAGATACCAATCATTGCTTGTGAAATCATAATATGATTATGGATATCACTACCAACATAATTTGGAGCCTACCGGGTCACACACATAGGATGTGTTGGAATAGGAGTATAAATGTGGATTTGATTGGAATTGTTTCGAATCACATTGATTACTAAAATGTTTATGTAATCCATTAGAATAATATTGTAATATGTTAAAATGTTTGAGCTAATTAACTGGAGTGACTAGCTCTAAGTGCAAGTGGGAGTCTGTTGGTATTTATGCCCATAGAGCCATCCCGAGCGATTGCATATAGTCAGATATTAATTAATCAATTAATATGATTAATTGCTTAATTAATTAATTCTAGAATATTCTAATTAATAAACGAGTGTTTTAATTAACATAATCTTTCTATTTACCAAAGGGTTTAGGAAACCATGCTTCCTTTCATCTCCTATTTAAAGGGGCTTGATGGCCGATGTCTTTACAAGATATTGAGAGAGGCTTTTCAATTTACACTCACGTATGTAAACCCTAGCCATCACCGTTCTTAGGACAGAAAGAAGAGCCCCACGGTGCTAACACATCATCACACAGAGGCTACTCCTTCCTACCAACTTAGGAAGCATGATGTGGAGTTCCAGTCCATCCGCGTGGACAAAGTAGAGACGTAGATGTTGAGACGCCTACATTCGGAGGACGTCAACGACTGTCCATACGTGCTATGCGCGGCATACATCAATGCACGAAAGGAGTGCCACTAGATTTTCCTATGACACATTTGAAGGATGGGAGAGAAGTACTGTCTGTGTAAGCCAGAGTGTTGCATACCATCATGCAGCGGGACGTTGCCGGACTTGCTCTGTGACAAGGTATATCCCGCAAACACTCTTTTCGAATACACTATTGTCGAAGAGATCATGTTGTGGGTTGTCCGGAAATATATTTTTTGTTGCTTCCGCCACACATGTTTCCTCCACAAAAACCAATAGTTGGTACATGAAAAGGATCAATGCAATCAAGCCCTAGCTTGGTCTAGTTCAAGTCAAAACAATGCAAACGAACTTTTATGGAAAATGCCCTAAAATCATTAGGAAATTTTTTTTAACCATTTGTATTGATGATATGAGTTGTAACTAAGATGAGAAAAAATCAGGAGCACATAATTCAAACATTTAATCACTCTAATTACTATTTCTAAAATTCATCATAGAGTGCATGTTCAGTTGAGTTTCATCCTTGATAAACTTGACTAGCACACTTAATGAGTTTTGGGAATGTCCATGTTTGGCCGAGTTTATCTCATGACAAACTCGACTGAAACCATGCAATGGCAAATCATATTTAAGCAATTAGTCGAGTTTCATCTAGGATAAACTCGACCGATGCTTCAAATTTGCTTTGTCGCATAGTGCAATCGGTCAAATTAGCCTAATTGAAACTTGACCAAATGCACTATATGGAGTGTGCAGAAAGCATGATTCTAGTTATTGTAGTGTTGCAAACTTCAAAAATAGATCTGCTACAACAACCCCAACAACTATATATGTTCCTTAGTGCTTCTAGTGGCTAGTGGGCATCCCCAACTATAAATAGTAACCCTTGGACTTCATTCTAAGTTTGCTCCTTCATGTTATTCAAGATCCTAGCTATAGTTGAGTGCATTCTGTCCACTAGAGCCCCTTTATATCTCTTTCCTACACTTCAAAACATCCATATGAGTGAGATAGGCTATGTGTGATAGAGCTACTCCATTGTAGTCTTGTATGGCTCTCAAAGCTTCCCTTTCCCAACCCCTTTCTTTAAGTGCAAAGTTGGTGAAAGCTTCTCAAAGATGAAGGAGAATGTGTGAAGCTTCTCCAAGCTGAAAGAGAAGGTGAAGGCTGACGATCCTTGAGTAGAGTGGGAAATTCCTTCAAGGAGGAAGACTTGATCCAAGAAGGGGAGCTCCTTGGTGAAGGTGTCCAACTGCTTGCAAGAGTGGGTAAGCCCTTGTAGAGGTTGACAACTCTAGATAGGAGGATAGGTAAGTCCTTGTAAGGTTTATTGGGTGCTTTTGGTCCTTACAAAGGAAGGCTAGGTATCATTTCCTTGCAAAAGGAAGGTCTAATAGTACTTATAATGGAATATAAGTATGAAATGGTTGCAAAATCCTAGAGCATGACCTCTCTAGGTAGTGAACATACTTTATCCTACTTTGGAGATTGGAACCACTCAACATAGATTGTTCTTGTACTTGTTCAATCTCTCTCATCCTTGATATGTACGTTTGATTGCACATCCAATTTCATATTTTTAATAGTCCTACTTGAAGTAACTCGAAGGTCTAATAATTTTTTTGTGAGTGTTTTTATCTCTATTCACACCCTCTAGAGCCCTTTGATCCAACATTACCATGTTCAATAACGTTTGATTCCTTCCATCCTAGATATAGAAAAATAACATATATATATTCATTCTTATATCTATGAGAAACTTTTGCTCATGAAATCTGAATATTACTATCCAATATTGATTTTGCGATTATTGAACCTAATACTAATCAAACCTTGTGATCTAATCTTTCTAAGATCATTAAATACTATTTTGTAGAAATCTCTATATTACTCTTGATCTAAAAGTTGACCAATGACCTTGAATTTGGTTAAGGTCCTATTATGAAATAAGTATGGATCTTGATACTAACCTTGATGGATATGAGAACTTGATCTTAATGAATACAACACCTAAAGTTCTAAAAACCCTACATGGCCATTGTGACCCCTTTATGGTGAAATCCCTATTTTGATGCATGTGTTCTTGTTTACATGCCAAGACTTACTAATCCTGACTTGATTTACTCAAGATCTTACTATAACCTTCAATGGAAGGTACGCTTTATCCTCATATTTACCTTGACTATGGTATTATCTAGTTGTGTATTATAAGTATGAGTCATATGATTGGCGTCCTCTATTGTTTGAGCTATTGTTCCCTATGAATAAGGTTCTATTATTCGTATATTTAGTTTTATCAAACTCAAAGATAAATTGAAATCTCCATTATACAACATGGCTTACCTTGTTGCACCTACCTTTGGGTAAGGGCACAAGCATCGATGCACATGCCCATATCATTTAGCATAAAGACACAACTTTGGAGGGTACCAAGGTATCTTGTTACCTGGGCCCATCATGTAGCACATTGGTTATGACATTAGCCCCTTTAGAGATACTGTGGTATCTTATTACTTGGGCCCATCCTGTAGTTTCTTCTCAAGCATAATGGAATTCATAAATAAAAAAGTGAGATTTTCCTACTATATGTAGGGCTTCAATCGAGGTGCCTATCTATTGATAGGACTTTTGCAAGGAGTGACCGCTCGAAGGTAGGGATCTCTCAGGAGTGCCTACCTAGGGGTTGAGTTTAAGGAGGAACTTGTTTAGGAATTTTTTTGAATGTGGATGCCTATTTAGGATACAATTTGATTCATGCAGACCTCCTATTTGAGATTGGACACATCAGGTCTGTTAGAGTTGGATGATGTATGCCTATTCATAAAAGGGCTTAGCTTAAATGCCTATCTGAGTATAGGGCTTTGGTCCAAATAACTACCTGAATGTAGGGCTTTTGTTCAAGAGGGATTCTTATTGATGATAGGTGATAAAAAATAGGGTCCTACCCAAGTGTTGGGCTAATAGTGGAAGGAATGCTTATTCAGGATAGGCTTGGATAAGGGTGCCTACTGGATGTAGAGTTTAGACTAGAGGAAATGCTTATTCCATATAGGGTTTGGATATTTGGATAAAGGTGCCTATTGGATGCAAAGATTTCAACAAAAGAATCTATCTAAGAGTAGGACTTAGACTAGAGGAAATGCCTATTCATGATAGGCCTTGTAGAGGTGCCTACTTGGATGTAGGGCTTGTGTGGGAGGGAATGCCTATTCAAGATATGGCTTGGGGAGATTCCCAACTAAACATAGGGCTTTTAAAGGGATGCCTAATGTGTTATAGGACTTTGATGGGAGCGTTTATATGCAATAGGTCTTAAGGTGATGTCAAAAATAATGTAGGGTTTTAACAAAGGGAGTTGCCTATTCAAGGTAGGGCTTTCAGAAGAGGATATGCCTATTCATGATAGGTCTTTCAAAAAGTAGAGATGCCTATTTAGGATAGGGCTTGAAAGCATGTATTTATCAGGGTCAAATCTGATCATGAACTTTTGAACTTGAGTAATATGGACCAAAGTCTAGGATTCAATATTCAGATGATGTTAGGCCTCAAGGGTGATCAAGATATTAACTTATGAGTACCTACATGGTGTGGGGTCTGGATTGTGTAGAAACCTACTTGAATGTAGGCCTTTGAGAAATGAAATGCCTATTCTAGATAGGACTTGAGAATATGGGTTCCTACTAATAATAAGGATTACATGTAGGTGCCTACCTGAGCGTAGGGTTTTTTTATTAGAAGGAAATGTGCCTATTCATGTTAGGGCCTTAAAGCAAGAAGTGCTTATTCTGGATGAGCTTCAATATTGGCAAGTTTCTACTACTGGTAGGGCTTCTGAAATTTTAAAGTGCCCATTCAAGATACTGCTTGAGAAAGCAAGGTACCTACTCAAGGTAGCATTTTAAGGCAACGTGCCTACTCAAGGAAGGGCATTTGAAAGTGTAATGTGCCTATTTAGGATAGGGCTTGTGAAAGCAAGGTGCCTACTCAGGGTAGAGATTTTGAAAATGCCTATTCAGATAAGGGATTTCAAAACCAAGAAGCTTGCTTAGGGTAGGGATTTTGAAAGCACAAAGTGCCTATTCAAGATAGGGCTTGAATGCAAACCAGTGTAGGGCTTTCTGAAGGGTGCCTACATGGGGTGTAGGGATCAAAATCATATGAGGTGCCTATTTAGGATAGGGACTTGAAGTAGAATTCCTACTCATTGTCGAGATCAAAATGGTAAGTGTCTATACATTATAGGGCTTTGAAGATGTTGCCTACTTAGTGTAGGGCTTTTAACAGTGAGGGCCTATTTAAAATATGGCTCTTGAAAGTAAGGTGCCTTCCTAGGGTAGCACTTTAGAATAAATGGTGCATGCTCAGGGTAGGGCTTTGGAAAAAAGTTTCCTACTAAGGGTAGAGATTTTCTTTAAAATATGAGGTGAACCATTGATAATAAATATTTGAGGATGTTAGGTGCCCACTCAGGGTAGGGCTTAAAATTCTAGGGATTCTACTCAGAGTAGGATTTAAAGTGGAAGGATGCAGGGTAGGGCTTAAAATTCTAGGGATTCTACCCAGGGTAGGCTTTAAAGTGGAAGGGTGCCTATTTGGGGTAGGGCTTGAAATTAGGAGAAACTGTTTGTGATAGGTATTTGAAAATGCTAATTTCCTTCTCTAGGCAGGTCTTGAATGTGGGTTGGTAAAGTTTAAGGTCTTAGTATATGATCTGAACAAAGGTTGTCACCAAAAGAAAAGAGAAAGGTCTGTTTAGGACAAGGCTCATGGTGATGTTTAAAGTCTTAGTCCATGACCCAAAAGAGATTGGTAGGTAAAGCACATGATTGGTCTAGTTTTAGGTCATGATCCAGGACCCAAAGAGATTGAAATATAAAACACATGATTGCTCCAATTTTAGGTCATAACCAAGGACCCAAAAAAGGTTTTAAAATGTGATTGTTTATTTGATTTAGTTCTAAGTCATGATCTAGGACCATATAAAGATTTGAAATATTAATGTGGGTTTGGTTTAGTTTTAGGGCACGATCCATGATCATAAAATAGTTTTGTAATGTAAAGCATCTGGTTGGTCCAGTTTTAGGTCATAGTACTAGACCCAAAAGAGATTGGAAACAACCATCCACAAAAATGGTCATGGTTGAGGATGCCTAGGAGAGTGTAAGAATTTTCCACTGAGACAAAAGCTCAAGCAGGTGTGGCTCAAACAGTCACATGGTTGATGAATATGGGTTATGCTTTATGTAAGAAGTTTGATGCAAGTTGTATTGACATTTGAACTCCTCAACTTCAACTTCTCTAGAGGGAAGGAATATCATTACAAAAGATTTGATGGTGGTAATGGTATGGAATCAAGGCTTACCATATCATTAAATCTGCTTTGATGATGTGGCCTTGATGATGCATTTCTAACAGGTCTCCGGTGTGCTTGTGCAAACTGATCAAATCATCTTAATTGGAAGATAGAGGCTTGAAGCTACTTTGTGGCTTACATCAATAGATGTTGTATCATGGGGGATCTAATATAAGAGGAGTGTTCTGAGGTTACATGAGGTCATTGTAGTTGAGATGTCCTTCTACAAGATCTTTGGACCATATGTCCTTTGTTGATTTGATAGCCATTGTGCATAGAGCATGCCATATGGGTTTTAGGATGATTGTCTTTGAGAACAGGTAAGGTTTTAGTATCTTGGGAGATGATATGACTTGCATGACCCTTTCTATACAGACATATGCAAGCATTTCTCAAGATAGATTTGATTCAGAATTTATCTCTATATTGAACAATTTGTCCTATTTTTGATGTCTGCAATCTTCTGTCAACAATTTCACGATGGACTCTACTAGTGGAGATATGTTGTGGTTGTTGAAGAAGAACTTGATTTTGATATGATATGTGATGTTGACACAGAGTGAGATTCTATCATCTAAGATTTCTATTCTTAATCAGTCTCTGTTGAGGCAAGAAATGTCATGATTTGAATCATGGTCATAGCATATTTCCCCATTGTTTTGTTTTGAAATTTTGAATTCTTATTTGAAATTAATGTGATCATGCTAGTCGATACAAATTTATTTTTAGGTTAATTTTAGATCTATTTTTTATATATTTAAAATACCATCATTTGTGGATTCTTGTGTTTCTATTTACCTTGGAAGATATTAGGATTTGACCCTTGGATGGTTTTTATGTTGTTTGTTTATTTCTTTTGGGCTTCGGCTGCTAGTCAATATTCATGTTTTATGGACTGAGACCCCTTTGATGAGTTGGTGGTAACCCATGTTAGTCATGAAGCCTATCATGATATGTGAGCAGTGATCATGTAATCATTGTAGATTATTTGATGGTAAATGGCAACTACCTTGCTCACCCTACTTTCTCCCTTTTGTACTAGAGTTTTAAGGTGATTTGAGACTGCAAGCATGTTTAATCTTTCCCAAAGTCTTTTATGAATTGATTGGTTCTTCCCTTGGGGTGATAACTACTAGGGGAAGGTTGTTTTAGAGTGGATTTGATACTCCACTTTCTCTTTGATTTCATTCTTGTATGACTAAATTTGTGCCATGTAGCGAGTACTCAAGAGGCCATTTGCTACCTATTTGGGTTAAGGCACTAGGCGTTAGAGATACCCCTATGGTCATTATTTTCTGCTCTTCTTGGTGTATGCAATTTGTCACAAGCGTGCATGCACATTGTCAGGTGTCTTTTAGACTTAATTTTTTGTTTGATCATTTTGCATTTAAGCCCATGGGCATTGATGCTTAGAACCTTAGGATGAGAGTTATAGATTCCACTGGCCGTGTATGTACTTCTTGATAATCAATTCACTACAAGCATATGTCCAAGTTTGGTTGCCCTTTGGGCTTCAAATTTGTTGTATGTTTGGTTAGTTGTTTGACATTGTGAACATTGATGCTCAAAGCCTTAGGACGGGAACTTAAATAAATAATTAATGAAATCTTCTTAGACAAGGTTCCCCATTTATGGTCCCAAGGCTAGATCATCATGGAAGATGGTGAGATGTGAATAATTTCACAAGGAATTCAATTCTTCTTATCATCTAGTCCACCTATCCTTTTCGTACCCCATGACGCAAGGGTTCTGTCATATTTGAACATTAAAGTTCATGTAGGGAGTGGCCACTTCATTTTTAGAATGTCCTGACTTTATGAGTTTGTTCCAACACACCTCTATAGCTATCAGCTTAAGAACACCTAGAAGAGGACATTGTTGATTTTAAAATGTGGTGTCATCCTAAAATTATAACTTTAGATGCTTTTATTGATTTAACCATTTTTATGTTTGAGATTAGGTTTGAGAACCATTGGGGCTCAAGATAATGGGCATACTTCTTTCATCCTAGGCCCCATGGTTCTACTTTTAACCCTTATGCTTCAGGGTACATAGGGGGATGTGTTTAGACACTCAAGTATATTAAGTGGATTTTTGGATTTTGATGTTTCTTTTCATTTGACCTTGAGTTTTTTTTTCATTTTCAAATTTTGATTTTTTCCTCATTTTGATGATTCTTTCCATTTTGAGATTCTGATTTTTGAGTTTTTTTTTTAATTTTTAATTTTAATGATTTTTTAAAAGAAAAGCGGTTAGATAGATCCTTCACAATCCCCATATACTTAAGTGCTTGTGACAAATTTATTTCTTGGTGCTTCTTTGTCTGTCTTGAGTGGATGCTCAATCAATTCTGTAACTACATCAACTTGCATGTTCTTGTTGTGCTCTTGTTCAAGCAGAAATTCAATCAATTCTATTGTTGCACTGGATTTTTGGGGATAGGCTCTGGAGTGACTTTCGTAAGGGCATCTACTTGGACCAAACCTGTGTCGATTAGGTCTTGAATATTGTGCCTGACAGTTGTACACACGTTTGTTTGGTGTCTCGAGATGTAGTGACAATCACAATACGTGTTCAAATTGTAGCTCTTTGGTAGGGGATTGGGAGGGTTACTTATGGCTGGAAACTTTACATCAGGTGCTCGGTTAATTGAAGAACGCTATGGAGAGATTCCCCTAAGTGTGTGAACCTTCTCCTCGGTTTTTTCATTGGTATCTCCTCTTTGGAAGTGGTGGAACCAATAGTCACTTCTAAAAATGTATCTCCCTTCATCATGATTTGCCAATCAAGTTTATGATCTTTTGGAAATGACATCTGAAGGTGTCAAATTCTGCTATCTTGACCTCTAGATCTCCCAAATTCTACATTATTTATGTCATTTTGATCAATGGCATGTAAGATCTCTAAGTAGACTATGGCTATTAATGCTACAACTAAATCTAGATGAGGTGGGTATCTTTATGGTCTTAGAACTAGAGGATAGTTCTAAGATGGTGGTAGAGGGTACAATGTGTGATTGACTGTATAAAGTCTCTTCTTCTGCACTGGAATTGTAGTCTTTTGACCTTTACTAGATTTTAGTATTCTTCCTTAATAAACAATGACTTCTGATCATTCACTGGATTCTTTTGTCTGATCATCTGCTTGGTTGTTCTGTGGAGTGATTGTGTGTATCATAGATGTCTCCTGATGTTAATGCTCAGATGTAACATTCTTGTGTTGGTATAACCTATATGGGAGTTGTACAAAACGATGCGTTTTTCACCCTATAGGCTTATAGTGATGATAGTTGTGCATGACCTAGAGAGGGGAACACATACATTTGTGGGTACTAACCCTTGTTAGCCCTGACTATTTGCTTACTTATGAACTCATGTGCATCTGTGACCTGTGGTTCCCATCATGAGCATTGGATGGATCATGTGTCAACCTGAACCATCAGTTGATCTTGAGAGTCTTCAACCATTGTATTTATTACCTCACTAATGTTTGACTGTTCATTGGTGCTTGTTATCTCAAGAAGCTCTTTTCAAAATTTTCGTTTGCTGTTTGAGACTTTTGTGATGTCCTCCTTTGTGCTGAAGGTGGACTGATTGGTTGTTAGGCTTGGAAGACCTACAAAAAATCTGTCCCTTGTGTAGAAAGGAGTTTTAAAGGGAAGAAGCATGGTCATATAGAAACTGCCCCTTGTGTCAGGAAAGAGGATTCAACTTATGGAATTCATGTTTTTGTATCCCCAACATTCTCAGTAGGACTAAAAAAACTACCCCTTGCATGGAAGAGGGTTTAAAAAATCACTACAGATAAAGGCAACCTACTCCTTGCATGGAGAAGGGGACAAAGATCATGTACAAATATGGAAGATCATCCTTTATATGTGAAGAATTTTTTCATATATCAGATCAGATTATCAGATTTGATGATACAAGGAGGAGAACATGCCCCTATATTGAGTGATACAAAAGGATAGAGATACGTCCAATAACATTTTGATAAAGCATACATATTGTGGTTATTATTGTAGATGGTAAGTTAGGATGATTTCCAAGGACAAGGTGACCCACTTGGGGCCGAAGACTATGGTTGGGAATTGATGTGTGAGGTTTCTTTCTCCTTAGGGAAAATTTTATAAGAGAATCTCTCACAAGGAAAACATTTTATCTAGGGACAAGGTGACCCACTCAAGGATAGAGTGTGGTTGGATATAGGTGGGTGATATTCCTCTCTCCTCATGGGTGATTTTGTGAGAGAAATACTCACAACGGAAAGGGACATCTAGGGATAAGGTGACACACTCAGGGCCAGAGAGTGTGGTCGGATATGGGAGTCTAACATTCCTCTCTCCTTAGGGGAGATTTTAGGAATAAATAATCACATAGAAAAGGGGTATCTTGGGATAAGGTGACCTGCTCAGGGCCAGAGATAGTGGTTGGATATGGATGTATGAGATTATTATCTCTTTAGGGGAGATTTTATGAGAGAAATAATCACACATAATAGAGGATATCTGTGGACAAGGTGACCCACTCACAGCTAAAGACTGTGGTTGGATATGGGTGTGAGATTCCTCTCTCCTCAGGGGAAATCTTATGAGAGAAATATTCACAAGGTAAAGGGGATATCCAGGGACAAGGTGTCCCACTCAGAGCCAAAGACTATGTCTGGATATGGGTGTGTGAGATTTCTCTCTCCTCATGGGAGATCTTATAAGAGAAATACTCATAAGGAAAAGGGATATCTAAGAACAAGGTGACCCTTTCAAGCTAAATTTGTGATTGGGATATAGGTGTGTGAGATTCCTCTCTCCTTAGGGGATATTTTATGAGAGAAATATTCACAAAAAGTGAGTTGGTCTAATTTAGGGCCATGGTACAAGACCGTATAGATATGAAAGTGAATTCAAGGTAATGACACATTTTTAGGTCATGGTCTGAGATTGTATAGATATCGATGTGAAAGTGAAGTAATGGCCCAGTCTTAGGTCATATTTCTAGGACCGTCATAAGATATAAGTATGAAAGCAAGGTGATCGCCCAATTTTGAGTCATAGTACCGTCAAAATATATGAGCATGAAATTAAGGTGATAGCCAAGTTTTAAGTCATAGTTTGGGACCATATAAAATATGTATGTGAAGGTCGGTTAATGGACCATTCCTCGGTCACATTCCATGACCATATATATATGAAGGTTAATGTGCAGTGATGGCCCATTTTAATATCATGTTTCAAGATTGTATAGATGTAGGGTAGGAAAAGATGGGTAGACCACGTGATAATGGGTGACATATTGGTCAATCTAGAAGATCATTTGGATCAAATGAAGTTGGTATGCTCGGGGCATGTTTTGATATTTCAATCAATATTTGGAGTTTATATCCATGATTGAGGATTAAGTAGTGTATTGTTGCAATGGTGAAGCTTTGTTAGGAAAGGATCAAGCTGGGTGAGATTCTCTTCAAGGAAGTATATTCTTGATTAAACATGGGCATGAGTAGCTCAAGGCTGGAGAATTTGATTCAAAAATAGATGTGATTTCATAGTGAGAGTGCATGGCTTCTAGGCAACTCGGGTAGCCTTTCAGCGTAAGGTTGTAGGTTTAGAATAATAGTTCTCAGAAGGTCAAGGTATTATGGAGAAGTTTCCCAAAAAGTATGGCTCTTTGGCTCATTGTGATAAGATCGAGACTGGAGAGAATTTAGAGGACTTGAATAGCATTTTGAAAGCCTTTTGGTGGTTGTCAAAGGTTTTAGAAGTGAGTGGGGCTCATGAGGGGAGACCACAATTGTGACAACCCTTCATATCAAATCCAAAGATCTTTGAAAATGTTGTACAAGGTTAAAAATATTTTCTTTTCTTTTATTTGAGTTTTGAGAACATTTTCCAATTTTTTTGAAAGATATTCAACTTTGTTGATTTTTGAAAAGATGGTTCAGTTCTGAAAGTCGGTTCAACTTTTGTTCATTTTATTTTGAAAATTGTTTGATTTTTTAAGTTTTTAAAGCATTTTTTTGTTGAGTGTTGAAAGTATTCTTTTCTTTCAACTTTGTTAATGTTTTTAATTATGGTTCAACATTTGTCAATTTTCCTTGGAAAGATATAGGATTGTTCCTTTTTTTTTTGAAAATATTGTTCTTTTAAAAAGATATTCATTGAGAAGATTATTGTTTTTGGAAAAGATTTGTTCTAATTTTTTCATTTGAAAAGATTGTTCTTTTTTAGAAAATATTTTTTCTCTATTATTTCAAAAAGATTTTCTTTTTTTGTTTTGAAAAGATTTTCAAAAATATTATTTCATTTTAAAAAAGATTTTTATTTTTTGTTATTGAAATATTTTTATCTTTATAATTAAAGATTTTTTAATCTTTGTTTTTTGTTTTGAAAATATTTTTATTTTTTATTTTCAAAAAGAGTTTTATTTTTTATTTTTGAAAAGATTGTTCTTTTGAAAAGAAAACTTCTCGTGTTGAAAAAAATTGTTGACTTTTATTAGTCTGGGTGAAATCCTTTTTTTAAAAGATTGTTCAACTAAGATTATTATAAGAAGATTGTTGCATGAGAGAGATCTTTGAGATTGTTAAAGATCATTGAAAGATTATCAAATTTGAGAAGATCATGGATCAAAGACTGTTGGTGGTTGAGATCATTTAGGATCCTTTCAGATCATTAGAGATTGTTACTTTTGAGATTGTTTGAGATCATGTGAGATCATGATATTGTTGATATGTGATTCTTGTTTGGATAAGATTGTTGATGTTGGATTGTTGTTTTGATAAGAATGTTGGTGTGGGATCATTGTTTTGATAAGGTTGTTTTAAACTTGAGGATGTTGGCAAATGGGAAAAAATTTGGTATGATTACTACTATTTAAAAAAAGGTAAGGAAACAAGAGTTAACCCTAAAAGGGAACAAAGGACAAACCCTAGAAGGGAAGTGGAGGTGAACCCTAAAAATGACGATTGCTAGAAATTGTGATAGTTGTCGTGCTGCCAGAAATGGAAAGTGATGAATTTTGTTCCTGCTGGTGGAACATAGTATTTGGATGGCTTTATTAAGATCCAGAGAAACAAAAGGTGGGACAAAGACAAATAACTTTCTTTTTTCTGCAGGCAGAACAAAGTATTCCATAAGTTTTTTTAGAAAAAACAAAATTTATTTGAGATTTTTTAGGCAGAATCTGTCAATTTGTTGTGAAGATTTATTTTGTAAAATTCTAGATCTCAATAAAAATGGAAAGAACAAAATAAAACAGATGGAAAAATAAAAATCTTGACCAATCGCAAAACATGAGATGATAAAAAAGAAAAACACAATTGAGGTTGTCTAACTATCCCTAGTGGAGTCACCGAACTGTTGTACCCAGCCTAAGAAATCCAATGGACCCTACGGTAGTGGAAATAACAAAAAAAGAATAAAGAAAACTATACATCAACAAAACTTGGAGTCACCACCCAATTTTATTTGTAAAAATAAGGAAAAAGGAAGTTGGCATTTAAATTAGTAGAAAAACACAAAAAGACTAGTTCTAACTCAACCTAAGGACGGATAAGAAAGGCATGTATAAATTTGGAGATCGGGCTCTACAATCCTGTTATGAGTGGAGAAGGTGTTAGCCCTCCTCCCCACCTCACCTGGTAAAAGTATTTCAACCTTTTTAGTCACCTCGAATAAAAATATTGACAATCGAGGTTGTTGTTAATGAAAAAAAATGATATAAAGGTGATTTTTATGTTGAGCGACCTTTGGGACTAGAGACAGTCATGGATTTCCATCATAGCCTTCCTAATTTTTAGATATGTTGTGGTCCCAATTTCATCAAGACTTTCCACGATATTGATTCATCATTGGTGGTTAGGACCAATGCGTCTGAAGAGAGAGAGAGGGAGAGGGACAAGAGATGTTTGATGGAGTAAGATCTTAGATCTTTGAAACACTATGTAGATACAAACAACTATGAATGTAACATATAAGAGAAAGCAACCATTATTGATATAGATATAACAAAAATAATAGTTATTGTTGAGAAGTCTATCAATGTTAACAAGAGAAATTGATGTCAAAGGAAAGAACATATCACCACATACAAAAAATCAAAGGGATAGGTAGTCATTTCTCTAGCTTTAGAAGAGACAAAGGGGCCTAGAATATAGTAGATGTGGGGGTATATATATAGGTGGGATTTAGGATTTCAAGTTTCTAACTAGAAGATTCTAGAATAAGAGGCAGATCCCATCGATATGCCATGAGGCATGGCCCACAAATTCAGGCCATCCTCCACGTGGCATTGGCTGATTGCTTTGATCAGCCTGACGGCCCATGCTAGATAATGTCAAATTTCTAGATATTTCAGGTAGTTCTAGAGAAAATTTTAGAAAAGGATGATTTTGAATAAATTCAAAAGAAATAATGAAGGAGATAGATAAGGCATTAGTTCGTTATTATCCTTAATTTTTATGCAAAATATGTGTATTTTTTCAAATAAAGTCAATTGAATTATCTATGAGAAAAGGGGAGAATATTTAATTCAAGATTATTTAATTGGGAAATTTATGGAAAAGGGTTATAAAAATAAGTAATAGAGAAAATGGAACTTAAATCTAGATAATATATTTTCTTTACAAAAAGCCTTATATTGGGTAAGAATTGGTGAAATGGTTCGACAAAATAGGCTAGAAAACTTGGAAAATATGAAAAACTATGGAAAATGGATAAACGTGTGGAAATGAAATGAATTCCACCATTATCTAGAGAATTGACATTAACTATGATTTCTAGCTAAGTGAGAAGAATTTGGGTGTCAACAATCCCCTTTTACAGTTTTGAGCATCCTTCACTTTTTGAGTTTCTCATCTTCTTCCTTAAAAAAAGAGAATTCATAATAAAAAATAAAATAGAGAAAATGAGGAAAGGATAAGAGAGCCCTTTCATTATGAGAAAGATTCTTTCCAATTAATCACATATTCTAGAGACAATGAGGAAAGGATAAGAGATCCCTTCCGTTATGAGCGATATTCTTTCCAATTAATTACATGTTTCCTTGCATGATCGATACATTTCGAGGAAAGGGATTGCTTGTCCACGTGGTGTTCCCTGTTGTTTTCTTTTCCTTTACTTGTCATAGGCTTGCTTTAGGGAAAAAGCTAATACCTGGAACCTACACTTACGTACAGTGCAAACACTACATCTATGAAATGGGTTCCAACACTCATGTTGCATCCCTAGACAAGTCAAAGGGTTTTTTAGTAAAGGTACCTACACAACATGATGTTAGGTGTCCAAAGGCCTTGAGGACACCCCCTCTCCTAGCACTCATGACTGGATATTGTCGACACAGTCACAACGTGTATTGGGAGAAATACCCATATTTGATGAGCCCATGCAACCCCCACAATAAGTTCAATCATGTCATATAGAACTTATGGACTAACATCTCTGACATAGGTCATGCTTGAGTAAGGACGTAAATCACATATAATTCATGGCTAAAGGGGAAAAAGTTTAATCTTCTACATATTCATCTTGAAATTGTTGCTTGCTTTTTGAATGCTAAGAGATTTGATATCTTCATGATTCTAAGATTGTAGTCATATTGCATTGGTTTTACATGGTCTACTAACGTATTCATGTGTAGGCCAACAATCACAAATAAATAATATTCAATCAGTAATTTTTAACCAGCAATAAAAAATCAATAACATTTGATCAACAAGCTTTAAAAGACCAACAATATTTTCCAAATCAAATCCAAAATCTTTCAAAGATCTATAATCTTTGAAAAAATGACAATCTTTTTCAACAATCAACCATCATTTTCAACAAACAACAATCTTTTCCAAAGATCAATATTTTTTATCATAATCTAAAGACTTTTTCAAAGTTTTTTTTCCAAATGCATCATCAATCTTTTAGAGATTAAACATCTCACTCAAATCAATTTAGCAACCCTCTTAGTATTAAAAACCCTTTGCATCAACAATCTTATAAAGGTTAACAATAATTATCAGGAAGAAACAATCTTTTGATAAAGTAAAAACATATTTTTCAAAGAGAAATAATATTTCAAAAATGAAACAACTTTTCAAAGGAAATAATATTTTTCAAAGTGGAAAAATCTTTCAAACGTGAAATGATCTTTCCAAAGAATTAGCATCTTTTCAAAAAGAAGAAATCCTCTAACTTAAATGGTTATTCCAAGCTTCTCTTCCACTAGATACTACAATATTTTTAAAGGTGATAATCTCCTCTGGGGTTTAATGTAGCCTCTCATGCATCCACTACCTAGTTCCTTTGCCTACCTTAATGTTGGTGGCTTGTCTGAAAATTCTCTTGTACTGTCTTATCCATTTTTAACCCTACACCCAATGTTATCCTTCCAAAACTCACCCTCGCATCTAGTCTTGTCTCGAGTACATGATTTGACTCCTTGTCAGTGGCCTACTTTGTGCCGAAAGGATGTCCAAGTCAACACTCAAATAACTTGATGGTCATCCTAGGATCTTATGTTCAATCTCTGCAACAAGGCTATCAAATTGTGTTCTCCCATTCATAGTCACTACTCTTTTGGACCTCAATATTTGCTGAAAGGCTGCCAAAAATAAGTCAATTTTTGAGTAATGCTTTGGATGTGATCATGAATTGGCTAAAAGGTTATCACAAATATTTAAAACCTTTTGAGAAAATCTCCTTATAATTTTTGAATTTACCCTGAAAGGATGCTCAATTACATGCACCTAATGAGTGTCCTAAACTTTTCATCTTGCATCAATCTAGATGGATTTTTCAACGTGACTGAGATGTTTCCTATTAACACATGGTTCACCCATGTCCATGCCATGGTCCTATACTATGACCTCAAACTATACCATTATGTACCTTTCATACTCATACATAAATGCTCCTTTACCATGGCCTAAATAAAATCAAAACACATATTTGATTATTCTTGTAAGTAGTTCTTCCATAAAACCTCACATGTGGAAAGAGGAATTGTGTGTAGTTGGATATCCATCAATAGTCTCTGGCCCTGAGTGGGTCATCTTGTCCTTTCATGCCCCTTTTTCTTGAGAGAATTTCTCTCATGAAACCTCACCCGTGAAGAGAGAAAGATCACACATCCATATGCAGATGAATATCTAATGACAACCTTGGGCCCTGAGTACGTCACATTGTTCTTGGAAGCCCCTTTTCTTCTAGGTTTTCTCTCATGAATCTGATTGCTTACAAGAATTTCACGCACCCACACACACAGATACACACACAGACATACATACATACATACAAACAACAAGGAAAAAATCACCCGTATGCTAGGGTTCTCCCGGGCGATCGCCCGTGTGACCTGGCTTGTGCCACGACCACGTCGCCGATCACCCCGATTGGTGGCATCCACCCTTCCGCAACCACCATCCCGACCACCGTCATGTCTTCCCAACCCCATCCCGTACCACCCCCATGGAACCAGGAGAGAGATAGAAGAGAACAGAACGGTGTTCCTAACCCAGACGACGCTGGGAACGACAGAGAACAGAATCCCGCGGCACTGGAAACGGATGCTGGGAGGATGGACAATGACCCAACGTCTTCGGACGGGGGTATAAAGTCGACGACCCAGAATGTAACATCCCTGACCTGGGTTATGAACTAACCCTAGATGTTTTGCTTAAAATATGATTAAAGGCTTGTGATTACCCCTTGATATGTCATTAAGCTTTAGAAGAATCTATAATTTCATTTCTGTCCCTTTTGAACAATGTTGTAATATTGTTTTGTAATACATGGACCTATGTGCAAATTACCCAATTAAAAGGGGTTAACTTACAAATTGCACATGTTAAGATGTTCCTTTGGTGTTGAGACATCATAAGAATGAATATGATAAAGTATGATGGATTCTCCAAGCTTGGGCACCAAGATGCAGCTTGTGGAGCAATCCTTGTACTTAAAACTCTAGTTTTGGTGTAAAGTGCAATTTACCCAAAATATGGGGTGCAACTTGTAAAATACACCTACTAGAGTATCTTTTATGACTCTTGGCATCATTAAGAGTAAGAATGATGAAGAGGTCACTTCAATTGAATAATTAAATAAGAATGATAACCCTTATAAATTAAATGATCAAGTTATAAGTCTAATAACCCTTCTATATGTGCAACTTAGTAAGAAGTTGGCTTTCTTCACCTTTAGACCTTGGGTTTAAGATGAGTTTTGCTTAAGTATGGAAGGGAGAAACGTGGTTTATAATAAGGGAAGGACCTAGAGGAGAAATGGAGAAACAAGTTGTCCTTATGTTGAAATTTCACCTAAAGTATATATACACCTTTTCTCACTTAGCAAGGATCATTTCCTTCACTTCCTTTCTTATCCCCTTGCTTAGACCGACTTAGGACAGAGATCTGGAGAAGAGGAGAACGGCCAAGTAGTTCTAGGTAAGCTTTGATCATCATCTTGCTCGAATTCATGGAGGAATTCATGGTGCAAGGTTGGTTTTATGGTCTTCCTTACTTGTTTCTTCTTTCTAGCCATCTTTTCCCAACCTTTCCTTGGAGAAACACCCTTGGCCGACCTGTGGAGCTCAAGACACCATTAAAGACTTGAAGCTTGGAAGCTTGGAGCTCAAGGAACGACCTTAAGGCGGGTTTTATAACTCTAAACCTTATGCTTTGATTATACATCTTTTTCTATGCATATAGTTGCTAGTTCTTCTTCTTCCCTATCTTCCCTTGCATCCTTGCAAGCAAAATCGTGAAGAACTGCTACTATTCTTGAGGTAGAAGATAAGGGCATTAACTCCTATTCTTATCCACGGATTTCCACTTTACCAAACGACCTCCACCAATTGCCCATACAGTTTACACAACCGTTTGGTGGGCAAACGGTTTCAGGGTCGTATGAAGGAAAACGGCCTTCAAGACCGTTTGATTGCATTGACCAAACGACGACTGTATGGGAATCTTGTTAATAATTATGTAGGTTAATCACCCACAAAATTTGAGGGGTTAACTCCAAAGGAATCGTGAGATATAAGCAAATCAATTAGCAAATCCAATTGAATTAAGTTCTGATTTTCAATCTGTTTAATTTTCCCTTTTTGGGAAAACGGTCTCAAGACCGTTTAAGATGGTTGACCAAGCGTTGACCGTTTGGGATTACTGTTCATAATGATGTTGATTAATGACTCACCAAATTTGATGGATTAATTCCAAACGAGTTATGAGTTGAAGGTTGATTAATAGGGCAAATCCTAATTGAAATCAGTGCTGAAATTCCAATGAGTTAATTAGTGATTTTGGGTTGATTAGCCAAAACGGTCTCAAGACCGTTTGGGGAATCATCCAAACGGTCTCAAGACCGTTTGGGGATCACCAAAGACCGTTTAGAGGTCTGGGGTCAAGTATAGTTGACCAATTGAAGGTCCAAAGGTACCAAATCATGTTGCAATTAAGTATTGATGTGATGATCAACTCAATAGATCAAACCTTGATGAATTTTCACTAGAGTCCAAAGGATGGATGGGCAAACGATCTCAAGACCGTTTGGTGTCAACCCAAGACCGTTTGGAGGTCTAGGGTTAAGGTAATTTGATCAATTGAGGGCCCAATTACAGTGGGTTATTGAAATAATCAAATTGCTGATTTGTGACTTAATTAAGGTTCAACCCCTATCAAATCAACTTAGATTTTGATGAATTCTTGGGCAAACGGTCTCAAGACCGTTTGGAGGTTATCCAAATGATCCCAAGACCGTTTGGGCCAAGTTTGAGCCCGATTGGAGGTCAATTGATGGGATCAACTTCGATTTGATTCATATTGTTGAGTGTTGATGGTTGAATGTTTATAGACCTTAATTGAACCAACTCCAACCCTATTTGGATATCAATTGAGGATCAATTGAGTGACCAATTGGTTAAGGCTAACCCTAATTGTCTCAATTGATAAGTGGTTAGCAAGCTTGAGACCAATTGAAGGCTTCAACATAGGAAACCCTAATCGAGTTTACCCTTTGAATCACTTTGGAGGTCCATGCGATCTTGAGCTTTTAGGACCATACGACTTCAGGACCGAATGAGTTCATACGACTTCAGGACCGAATGAGTTCATACGACTTCGGGAACGAATGAGTTCAAATGACTTCAGGACCGAATGAGCTCAAACGACTTCAGAAGTCAAACTATGACTAAACTGTCTTCACCCTATCTTGGACAAACGACCTCAAGATCGTTTAAGGGTAAACGGTCTTGAGTGTCATGCGGTCTTGAAGTCAACCAAAGCTAAACGGTATACAACCTTAAACGATCTCAGGATCGTTTGAAGGTTGAAACCCTAAGAATACCTAAGTGATTAACAACCAATTAAAGGGAGAATTCTTAATTGTTTATAGGATTAATAGCTTGATACACTATGTTAACCATGGTAGTATGTACTTGATTGAAGGGTCGATGTGACCTAATCAATTTGAAAGAATGAGAAATTAGAATACATATATATAGATAGATAGAAATATGAATCATGTAATGATCTGCTGTAGCACGACCGTGCAAGGGAGCACGGCCGTGGTATCCTTAGCTTGCACGACCGTGCAAGGGAGCACGGCCGTGGTAGCCTTACTTTGCACGACCGTGCAAGGTGGCACGGCCGTGGTGTCCTATATAGAAATTGAGAAGTTTTGGTATTGTGCTGACATTGTTATATATGCATGTCCTTATTTGTATAAGTCATACAGGTTGATATTATGAGGTAATCATAGCCAGGTATGAGTTATGATGTCATATTCCTTGAAAACAATTATAAGCTTTTAGAGTAATGATATGTGAAAAGTATATACATTGCTTCAATCAAGGTCATGCTAATAGATGACTTGATGCTGATATGGCACTTGATAGCAAGTGTTATGATGATATAAGGGTGTGAGCACCCATGTTCTTGAATCATAGTGATAAGATGATTAAGAATTGATATCCAGTTGATAACTGATATGAGTTATACTTGTACATTTAGTATTCTTCTGTTATAGCCATGTTTAGTACTTGAATGTTTGGAAACATGTATGATGCTAAAAGAATACTGATATGTACCTAATAATCAAGTATAATCATACCATGTAGAGCCCTGATCATAGATCCATCATTGTCAGAATTTAAATAATAGTGAAACAGGTTTTACAAAGGGAACTCCTGGATCACATACTTTAGAGTATGTGGGAGTATATGGAATAACTGATAAAAGTTAAGCTTGACAGGTTTCATATAGAGGTGATCAGATCCAGGTAAGATTTATAATGCTAATTGCATTAAGAACACTTGTTACCTATAATTCAAGAGTATAACTAAATGTCATGTTATCTAGTAAGTGATAACATATGAGCTTGATAGGTTGAATGAGCCACGAGTAATATGATTTGTTGATATTCAAAGGTCATATTATTTAGATAACCAGATAAAATGAGATGTTACTGGGTAACAAATGCTATGATTAGTCCAGGGGTTTGAACTCCCACATTCCGGATTTCATATTAATAAGATGGTTAGGGATTGATATCCCAATATTAAAAATATGAGGTATGACCTAAACCAAAGTGTTTCTATGTGAAATTCTATTACGGAATAATCCTATGAAAAGCTTAACTACAGACTAATGGGTTATGAATGTAAATAACCCTTGTATTACATAAGTAATGTTAAGTCTGATATCATATGTACAAGTTATGCAGATATGTTGTGGAGTTGGAATCCTAACACTTTGGGAGAAGGAGTATGGCTACAGGCCATCCTTTCCCAAATAATAATGCCAGGCAATGGATATATGATCCAAGTCTGAAGGGAGTTAGTGATGTGATAAGTGACATGTGATTTTATCAATTTATAGTTGCATTGCTTTTAGTGGAAAGAATAGTTTAATCTGTTAAACATTGTTTTAACTACTCTCAAATATACATAACTTCTTTGTGTACATTTATTCTCTTATGCTGCAATAATTATGCTTCTGGCGAAGAGTTATATCTCTCGCTGGGATGATTTTTATAATTGTCTCACCCCGTAGATTTCAACCTTTAGGTGGACATGGGAGAGGAGGCAGAAATCCTTCAATACGTGAAGGGCAGCATCAGCAGTACCAAGGACAGCAGTGAAGCTTCAGGTGGAGGCATTGGCTGCTATGTCATGTGTAGATAGTGTTAGAGTCCTATATGTCGTATCTGTACTCTCAGGTCCTCGGAGTAATAGTTAGTGCTTTCGAGTTTTTGGTCCAGTCCTTAGAGACTTTTGTATCTTGCCTTATAGAGTTTTACTAATGGATCAGTTGTAAACAACTTATCATGTTGCTTTATGAGAAAGCTTTACCTTTAAAGGATCTCTTTGTAAAAAGTTTAAAATTTTTAGTGATTTCTGGTAATCTGATGCTTAGTGAACGCTTCCGCATTAGTTAATCTTGTTTTCTCGAAATAGACGTTTCACAGAAGAAGGAATGGAAGATGATCCTCCAGGAGCCATCGCCTCGCCAGACGGACGACATAGCTTTCCTGAAGCCCAGTCGGTTGGAGGGACAGGTTCATGTAGATTTGGCGGAGGAATAATTCCAACAGATGAAAGATGTCTGGGAGTACACCGTCTTGACATATGTGGTGGGGAAAAGACCATACTTCCCGCATCTTCTTGCTTGGATCAAGAGCACTTGGAACCCTAAGGGCTCGTTCGACCTGATCTCCAAAGAAAATGGTCTATTCCTTGTTCGGTTCTCCAACTCGCCGGGCAAACAGGCCGTGCTCAGCCTAGGGCCGCGTTGGTTTGACGGACAGCTAGTGGTCGCCAAGGACTATCGATTCGGGGATGAGTTAAAGAGAGATGCTTTCGATACGATCCCGATGTGGATCACTTTTGGATCCATCGACCGTATGTGGACGAGACTGGCAGCAGGGACCATCACTGCCGATGCTGACAAAGTTCTCCATATTGACGAGTGTTCATTGGTGTCCGATGAGGCACGTGTTCTAATTGAACTCAAGGCAGAAGAGGAACTCATCGAGCAAGTATGGCTGAACTTCCGAGGTCGGGAGGCCATCCCGGTGCGGATTGTGTACGATCATAAACCTCCTCGCTGCAGCCAGTGCATGGCGTTTGACCACCCTGATGGAGGATGCAAGGAGCCCGAGAAGGCTTCCAAGCAAGAGGCAAAGAAGCTAGTGGCTGCTGCTAGACAATGGGTTGAAAAGGGCAAGAAACAAGCAGTTGACAAGGTTGTTGTGTCTGCAAAGGACTCAAGCAAGACTGCTGAATGAGAATATGAAGTCATGAGTGCTGTAGAAGAGCATTTGATGGCTGATGCGGAGGAGAGCTCAAAGTAGCAGGCATCTGATACAAAGAAGAAAGCCGCTGCTGAGGTGCAACCAGCCACAGTCACTTATGACAAAGGTGCTAAGAGTAGTGAGACCGAAGCAACTCAAAAGGAAGATGGTGAATTTATGCCTGCATATAGGAGAAAGACCGTGAGTGGGATTCCAAAAACGCAAGGGGTGGGGTCTATTCTAGACTCTACCAATAGGTTTGAAGCCCTCAGCGAGTCAGATGTGGAAGAGCCAGAACAGGTGGAACCCAAGAAAAAGAGGGACGGCAATAAGAAGGAGCAGTCTAGGCGCACTCGGGCAAATAAGAACCTTTAAACATGTCTATTGTCATGTGGAACATTAAAGGAGGGTACGACAAGAACATGAAAAAGGAAATCTGGGAGTGGATTGGTGTTAGTGGATCCTCAATTGCAGCTTTAGTTGAAATGAAGATTAGAGAGCCGAATAAGCAGAGTATTGGGTACTTGTTTCCACAAGGATGGGAACATGTATCTAACCTACCACATTCTGAGCTAGCACGGGTGTGTGTGGCATGGAAGCCCAACGCATGGAAGATGACAGTGATGATGATGACGGACCAACACATTACCCTGGATTGCAGGAATGCAGTCGGACTGCACATGTGCCTAATAGCAGTTTATGCCCATAATGATGCTAAGAGAAGGAATGAGCTCTGGCATGATCCAATACTATTATCTACACAGATAAAGACACCTTGGATGGTGATTGGAGACTTCAATAATGTCAGGTTATAGGGAGAGAAGATTGGAGGCAGACTTATGCTTCGTGGTGTGATTGATGCTTTTAATAGGGCCATTAATAAAGCAGAGCTGACGGAGCTTCCCATGACAGGTGGAGATCTCTTCACATGGAATAATGAATAAGACCCGGAGGACAGAATAGCAAGCAAACTAGATAGAGTGTTGGTCAATGATGAGTGGTTGAAACGCTTTCCCAAAGTGCAGGTAAAGGCAGGTGGCTCTGAGCTTAGTGATCATGCACCTCTTCTTGTACATATAATGGAGAAGAAACAAAAAAGAAGACCGTTCAGATTTCTTAATTTTTGGGCAGGATGGGAAGGTTATGATGATATTCTGAAGGAAGTGTGGAGCACACACATTCACGGGAATCCTATGTTTGTCTTTGCTAAGAAACTTTCACTGTTGAAATCAACCTTAAAGAAATGGGCGAAAGAGAAGGTCAACATCCCCAATATGATCACGGCAACTAAAAGGGAGTGTAGCGAGGTGAGAAATTCTTTACTAACAGATCCACTAAACAAAGATTTAATAGAGAAGGATAGAGAACTAAGGAGGATGCTTGAGGATCTAAAGAAAGCTGAAGAAAAATTCTACTGGCAAAGGAGCAGGGAAAAATGGATGAATGATGGGGACAGGAATACAAATCTATATCATGCTACAGTAAGGAAAAGGGAGGCTAATAACATCATCAATGAGCTGATTGATGAGGACAGACAAGTGGTCAACAAGCAAGAAGACATTGAGGACCAAGCCGTACAGTTCTAAAATGAGCTATATAACAAAAATTTCACAGCCAAGGTGGAGGAGGAGGTAGACTGGAAATTCAAGCTAGCTAGCACTCACAATAACATTCTTACAAGGGAGGTTAACAAACAAGAAGTTAAAGACGCCCTATGGAGTATAGGCTGCAAAAAATCACCCGGGTCAGATGGTTTCAATGCCTTCTTCTACAGATCTGCTTGGGAGACAATCAAATATGATCTTCTAAAATTTGTTAGATGGTTCCTAGAGGGAGGTAACATGGTAAGACAAGTCAATCATGCTTTTCTGGTCCTCATTCCAAAGAAGAAGATTACTACTTCTCTAGCTGATTTTCAACCTATTGCATGTTGTTCTGTCCAATATAAGATCATTGCAAAGATTATGGCTACTAGACTGAAGATGGTCCTCCCTTTCCTTATTTCTAAAAACCAAGGAGCTTTTGTTACTGGAAGGAGTATTAGTGACTGCGCCTTGCTTGTTGATGAGTTCTTAGCTGACTATAATGTGATGAGGGGAAGCCGGAAAGCTTGTCTAAAATTGGACGTATCCAAGACTTATGACAGTGTTAGCTGGGACAAGCTATGGCGGATCATGCAACAGATGGGGTTTTCCCAAATGTGGATAAACTGGATGAAACAATGTGTTGGCACCACGAGTTTCTCTGTGTTGATTAATGGTACTTCAGTCGGTATGTTCAAAGGCAACAACGGTCTACGACAAGGTGATTCTCTCTCGCCACTTCTCTTTACTCTAGTCATGGAATACTTTACAAGGAAGCTCAAGGCAGTGGAAGATAGGAAATTGATCAAAGCATATACTGTACATGGAATGAAGGTAATGAGCCACCTCATTTTTGCTGATGATGTTCTTCTATTTATGGAGGCAAAAGTGGATACACTTCTTGAATTGAAAAATTTTCTTAGTGATTTCGGGGAACAGAAGGGGCTGCATATTAATGCAAATAAAACTCATCTCTTTATCTCAAAGAACTATCTTCAGATGGCCAATAGGATGCAGGAAGCCATGGGCATGGAGTTGGGTAAGTTCCCAACCAAATATTTGGGATTTCCGCTTGCAGGTGGCAACTTACAAGTCAAAGATTTTGTTGAATGCATTGACAAAGTGGATGAGAGGATAGCACGGTGGCCTACCCAAAAGACTTATATGGCGGGAAGGACAACTCTTATTAGAGCAACCATTGAGGGTCTTCTCATTTTCTGGGTGCAAGAAGGTGAGATCTCGGGCATAGTGCTTGATAGAATAGAGATGAAGATTGCTAACTTCATTTGGGCGAGCGATTTTCATCCAATGCACTATTCTAGGCTTGCTCTACCTAAGTAAGAAGGTGGGTTACAACTAAAAACTCCACGGGACATTGCTAGATGGGGGACGCTAAAGAGTATCATTCAGTACCAATCATGAGGCTCCACATGGGGAAGGTGGATGAGAGAAAGATACCCATAGGGATTGGACTTCCAGCCAAGAACTCAAGAGGGATTGACACGTACTATCCAGATGATGAGGAGTCTTCGGCCTCAGGTGAGACATCTATTCTCTATGAATCATGATGGTGACTGGCACATGATTAATCAAAAGGCTGATGTATGGGAAATCACAAGATCAAAGGCTAAAAAGATGGAGTCATGGGACGTTTATGGGCTGAAAATTATGTTCCCAAATGGTCTGTGTGTATTTTCAAGATCTTACATGGGGTGCTAGAAACTCTGGACAAAATACAAAAATGGAACAACAATATATCTTCTACTTGTTTTCTGTGTAAGGAGAGGGAGGAGTCCCATGACCACCTATTTGGTAGCTGCACATTCACTAAGGATGTGTGGGATAACATCTACAAAGAGTCCCACCTGCATATTGAGCTGATTGAAGATACCAGGAAGATGGTCAAGCGATGCGGTAATAGCAAGAAGAAGATGCTCATGCTGGCTGCCTTGTGCTTCCACATATGGGCTGAAAGAAACACATGTAAGCATGGAGGAGGAGCTAGCAGTGTGAGTACCATTGCTGCAAAAATATGTAAAAATGTAAAAATGAAACTACGGAGTAGCTAGAAGGGTGAGTTGCTCACGTGCGTGGTGTATAGCGAGCATAGGAGCTATATGTAACTCTTGACCCCCTACTATTTGGTAGGGGGAAGTCGGAATATATTTACCTGATTCTGATACATACATACATACATACATACGTACATACATACATACATACATACATACATACATACATACATACATACATACATACATACATACATACATACATACATACATACGACAATCCCGCCCCCTCCGTCTCTAGGGTTTCTCTGGCGATCAGCCAGACGATCCTGAGAAGGACCGGTGACAATGGGATCTCCTCGTCGAGATCCTCCCACCTCATCCACCACCCCACCCATCCCTACCTCCACCCCACCTCCACCCCAACCCTCTAGCAATGGATCCGCTTCTGCGGAGAAATCGAGCGAGTTCGAAGGTGCACCCAAACATTTATGGACGCATGTCATGATGAGAACGACGGCCCAGGAGAAGGAAAGTTCAGAACTGAACTTCCCTAAAGGATCGAAGGTTGATGGCAAGGTCGTCATCACGCTCGAGGAAGAGGAATACATCAGGATGAAGGACATATGGGAGTTCTCGGTCTCCATCTATGTCATGGGGAAGAGACCCTACTACCCTCACCTTGCTGCATGGATCAGGAGAACAAGGCGCCCTAAAGGAGAGTTCGATCTGATATCAAAACCAGATGGATTCTTTATCATCCATTTCTC
The DNA here is from genome assembly GCA_963693085.1 of Alisma plantago-aquatica. NCBI lineage: Eukaryota > Viridiplantae > Streptophyta > Magnoliopsida > Alismatales > Alismataceae > Alisma > Alisma plantago-aquatica. The sequence continues at coordinate 399,864,593 of OY856410.1, forward strand.
TAATGACATAGATAAGAAAGCTTGCCTTCTTGGAGGTCCTCACTGGTTTGACTACCAGATGGTCATCACCAAAGACTACAAATATGGTGACTCTCTCGTCAAGGAATACTTGTCATCTGTTCCGACATGGATCATGATCCCTTCCAATGGTAAGACTTGGACCAAGAAGGCCGCAGGTACTGTGGCGATTGGGGTAGGTACTGTGATCCATATTGAAACCAAATCCATGGAAGGGCCTGGTACATATGAAGCACATGTTCTTGTTGAACTGCAGGAGGAGGAAGAACATCCCGACACTGTGTGGCTCAGGGTTCCGGGCAGAGGAGAACATCCGTTCAAGATTCACTATGATCATATGCCTATGAAATGTTCTTCCTGTTGCGTCTTCGGTCATAACGAAGATGACTGTCCCAAGAAACCTAAAGTTACTACACCCCAACAAGAAGAAGAGGAAAACTTTCAGGTCCCAAAAAAGGTATGGAGGTAGAAATCTGTCGATAATCAGGTTGCGGGAAAAACCAAAGACACAGAGGAAGGGGAATTCGTCAAACCTACGGAAGTGACTACTTCCACTTCAAACCAATTTGGTGCTCTGAATTCAGACAAAGAAGAAGAACTGCTGGTGATTGAGAAAGAGAATCCTCCTCCATCTTCTTCCCAGAAAAAAGGAAAAGAACGTGAGAAAGTGCCTTCAAGGCGTACAAGGAACTCAAAAAACTCTTCTTAATGTCCATTTTAGTCTGGAATGTAAAGGGTATCAATAAACCGACTAAAAGGAAGGAAGTTAGGGAATGGATCGTTAGAAGTGATGTTTCTATTTCTGCTATCATTGAAAAAAAAAATTAAAAGATGCAATTCCATTTATATCAGCTCCATCTTTCCCAATGGATGGAGTAGTATTTCAAACCACGATGAAGTAGATCTGGGAAGAATTTGCTTGGGTTGGAACCCAAACGTCTAGAACATAGATGTCTTCAAGAAAACTGATCAAATGATCACTTTAACATGTAAAAATAATGGTGGTCTTCTTATCTGGTTCACAACTATCTATGCATATAATCTCCACAACCAACACAAAGATCTGTGGAATGACATTGAGTCTCTCTCAAACATCATTAACGAACCATGGCTGATTATGGGAGACTTTAACAATGTTAGGCTTCAAGAAGAAAAGAGAGGGGGTTGTCTCACCCATGAAGCAGCCATCAAAGCCTGCAATCACACTATTAATGTGGATGACCTATGTGAACTTCCAATGAATGGGAGTATCATCTATACTTGGAACAATGAAGGTAAACCTGACAAAAGAATCGCCAGTAAGCTCGACAGAAATCTTGTCAACAACCAATGGCTTCAAGTTCTCCCACATGCTCATGTCAAGGTAGTGGGAGCTGACATAAGTGATCACGCACCACTTATCATGCAAGTTCAGGAAAAGAAGAAGAAGGCTAGGCCTTTTCTATTCAAAAACTTCTGGACCACTTGGAGTGGTTACTCAGACATCATCCAAGAAGCTTGGAATGAAGTGATAGAAGGAAACCCCATGTTTTCTGCACAAAAAATCTTATGAAAGCCAAATATCTACTGAAACGATGGTCCAAGCAACATGTCAATATCCCTGAGCTTATTACTGAATCCAAAAAAGAGCTAATCACTGTCAGGAATGCTCTTCTCACCGACCCTCTCAATAATCAACTTATTGAAGATGAACTGAAGATTAAAGCGCAACTAGAAGAAGTCAAAAAAGTAGAAGAAAATTATGCCTGGCAGCGCAGCAGGCTAGCCTGGATAGCAGATGGGGACCACAACACTAAACTTTATCACAATGCAATCAGGAAACGTGAAGCCCAAAACACTATTGCTGAACTTATAGATGATGAAGGCAAAGTAGTTAACAACCAAGAAGATTTAGAAATTCAAGCCAATGAATACTATAAAGCTCTTTTCAACAAACAACAAGAAGACACTCCCCTTCTTCAGAATGAAAATCTTAGTTGGAGGTACAAGCTTACTAGTTCTCATAATAACATTCTTTGTAGGGATATTAACATGGAAGAACTAAAAGATGCCGTATGGAGCATTGGAGTTAATAAGTCCCTAGGACCTGACGGGTTCAATGGCCACTTCTATAGAGAAGCTTGGCAAACAATCAAATTTGATCTCTTCAACAACATCAACTGGATTATGAAAGGAGGTAATATGCTCAAACAAGTCAACCATGCCTTTCTCACGTTCATTCCTAAGAAGAAATCTACTGCTTCCCTTGCCGACTTCAGGCCTATTGCCTGTTGTAACGTTCAGTACAAAATCTTGGCAAAAATCCTAGCTGAACGTCTCAAGCTAGTCCTTCCTTCCCTCATCTCGGATGCTCAAGGTGCCTTCATCATGGATAGAAGCATTTCAGACTGTGCAATACTCACAGGAGAATTCATGCTAGATTTCAATGTTAAAAGAGGCCATCAGAAAGTATGTATGAAGCTCGACGTCTCTAAAGCCTTCGATAGTGTTCGTTGGGTCAAACTCTGGCAGATTATGAAGGAGATGGGTTTCTCTACCAATTGGATCTCACTTATTCAGCAATGCGTCACTACTGTCAGCTATTCGGTGTTAGTGAATGGCACCCCTAATGGCATCTTCAAAGCCTCTAATGGTTTGAGGCAGGGAGATCCACTGTCTCCTTTGCTTTTCACCATCATTATGGAATACTTCTCTCAACTTATGAAGCAGGCTGAAGACAACAAGGACATAGCTACTTATACAGTGAGGGGCATGAAGATAATGAGTCATCTTGTATTTGCAGAGGACGTCCTTGTATTCCTAGAATCAAAACCTAAGTACCTATTAAAACTGAAGGAGCTGCTTCAAAGGTTCGGAACTCAAACAGGGCTACACATCAATGAGGACAAAACACAGGTCTTTACCTCCTCCAACTGTGAACACATTAAGAATGACATTGAAGATTCTCTAAAGATGCATATCACTTCCCTTCCCACCAAGTATCTAGGGTTTCCCTTAACTGGTGGAAAACCTCAAGTTAAGGACTTCACAGATTGCACAGACAAGATTGAATCCATGATTTCCCACTGGCCTCAGAACAAAACTTCCATGGCAGGCAGGATCACCTTTACCAAAAGTGTCCATGAAGGTCTCCTCATTTATTGGGTACAGCTAGGTGAAATCCCACCTGATGTCCTTGAACGCATTGAGATGACTCTTTCCAACTTCATTTGGGCAGGAGGCACACATGCCATGAAGTACTCATGAATAGCAAAACACAAAGATGAAGGCGGTGTAGGTCTAAAAACTCCTATGGAAATAGAAAACTGGGGTACAATCAAACACATCATCAACTTCCACCAGGGGTCTTCCACTTGGGCACGATGGATGCGGAAACGATATCCCAAAGGTCTGGACTTTGAACATTCCACCAGAGAAGGTTATTCTCGAGTCATCAACAAGATGTCAAACATTTGGAAGCAAATCAAATACAATTTCAGCAGCAATGAATCTGGTAACTGGATCTGCAGCAACAGTTCTGATCCTTGGAGCTTGGCAAAACTTCGAGGAAGCTCACATCCTCCTTCTCAACACTTCACTAATTATATTTGGAATAAGTTTGAGATTCCCAAATGGAGTCTTTGCATTTATCGAGCTGCTTTTGATTCCTTTCCCACTTTGGATAAGATTGACAGATGGTATCCTGGCACTTCTTCCACCCAATGCTTGCTTTGTAATGAAGGACCAGAAACACACAAACATCTCTTTCACAACTACCCGTTCATCACTACTCTATGGAGCTATATTTGTGGAAAAGCAAATCTCAGCCATTCACAACTTTTATCCACAAAAGAGATGATCATTAATCTTGGACCAAGCCTCAACATATAGAAGAAGAAGTTGCTGACAGCCTTGTCCGCAGTATACTACTATACCTGGAAAGAAAGGAACTCAAGGAAGCATAAGGCGAAAACAAACAACACTGAATACATTGGGGAGAAAATTTGTAAAGTTCTTATTCATAGGCTCAATGTATAGAAACTTTTCTTTTCCTTTTGAAATTGTTTAGTAGTGAGTAGGGGATACTATGTAATTTTGTCCCAACATTGTTGGGGATTTGGAATAAAATTTACCATATTCCAATACATACATACATACATACATACATACATACATACATACATACATACATACATACATACATACATACATATGTCGACAAGGTCAGTTAATTTTAAGTTGAATACCATGTTGCCGGCAAGGGAATAGCCCGGTTGGTGAATCCTGCTGGTCCCCAATGAAGGGACCCGAGTTCGAAACCACATAGAGAAGCATCTCTTGATTTATCACCCTCCCGGGCATCTGACCTACACCATGGGTTATGGGAGAGGGGGAGAGAAATCTTTCTCTCTTAATCCCATACATATGCCGACAAGGAGTGGCTCAAGTGGTAAAGCACGGTGTCTCCTCACGAAGGGACCCGAGTTCGAATCACAGCTGCTTCCTTGGTTTACCACCCTCCCGGATGTTTGGCCTCCGTCACAGGCATGGGTGAGGGGGAGAGAATGCCTCTCTTTATCCCCCCCCCCATATATATATATATATATATATATATATATATATATACATGCCGACAAGGAGTGGCTCAAGTGGTCAAGCATGATGTTTCCTCATGAAGGGACCCATGTTTGAATCCCAGTTGTTGCCTTGATTTACCACCCTCTCGGGAATTCAGCCTCCACCACGGGCATGAGAGAGGGGTGGGGGGAGAAATCTTTCTCTCTTAATCCCATACACACACACACACACACACACACACACACACACACACACACACACACACACACACACACACACACACACACACACACACACATATATATATATATATATATATATATATATATATATATATATATATATCCAACCGCAACCCATGGCCCTGAGTAGGTCATATTATCACTACATACCCCTTTTTTCTTGTGATATTTCCTCTCATAAAATCCCTCGTAAGGATCATCACACATTGATAGTCAACCAAGGTAGGTTGTTATCCTACACCACCATCTATCACCAAACTCTTTTGATCCACCCTATCATGGTGTTGGTGAGTACATGTCATGTCACAATTTATAAGCCATATATTTCTCCCAAGGCAAGGTTGGGTATAATCACAAATTTCCATTTAGGTATCCATTATCTAGGAAGAATCACAAAAAACCATGTACTATCATTTTTTTATTCTCCTAAATAAATGGGGATGTCATTTTACTCTTTACATGATATGAAGTGTAAAAAGGGATGTACCCTAAAGGACAAGATATTCTCATGATTTCTACTAAACACTACTTTTAAATATTTCTAAACTAAGTTTCAGGGCATCACATGAGCCGACATAAGTATGTACTTTACCTGATCATATCAATGACCAATTGAGATGACCAGAAAAAGAAGTACAAATTGATAACCTATGGGAAGCATCAAAGGAGATGTCAAAAAAAATAAGTAGGACAAGAAAGTTAGACAAGAGAATCCCAAGGAGGTACCACATGGGTCCAAAAATTCCACCTCCCAAGAAATCCCTCTAGGAAGTGTCTTGGAACAATCAACCAATATTACTTTAATGCACCCATATGACATCAATTACATAGAGGATCTGCACTTTTCAGGAATTCATTGATTTTGGAGCTCATTATTCCAGTTTAGTGATGCACTCATTCCCACATACCATGTTGAAATAATATCTACACCATTCATGGCCTTTTAGCCAAGGTCATATAAGTATCTGATGCATATGAAATCTAGGGTGACCCCAAGGAATCTTTAGACAATGATGTTTGTTCCAATCTGCGAGGGCAAAGCCAAGGAGGAGGAGAAATAGGAAGAGTTCAAGGTCATTGGAGAAAATTCTAAAGCTATAGAGTAGGGGAATACTTCCACAAATGTCCATGCATAATACATGAACAACATAGGACCATCCCCACTCAACATTCATTCTATCCATCATTGTTCTCTTGGTACAATCCTTACATGGGACCATATGGGCTCCCAGCTCCACTATGTATGGCACCACCAACTACAATCAAATTGACACAAGTACCTATGGTAGCAACTCGGCAAGAAGATGTCATCCCAGAACCCACCACTGTATATCCTCTCATGCTCGAGATTCTATGTAAGATCAAAAAGTTGGAAGGGGGAAAAGATGATAAAAAGACCTTTAGTGATTTATGTCACTTCCCATATGTAAAGTTACTTGATAACTTTAGCATGTCAAAGTTCCATAAGTAATTTGAAAAGGGAGATCCTCGATACATATCAAGTCATATAGTTAGGGCATGGTGGAGGTACAAGATGATGACAAGGACTTGATCTGATGATTTACACAAATCCTAGCGTGCCCAACTTTGGCATGGTACAATAAGAAAGTCCTGACGATGATAACTGCTTAGGCCCGATTAGTTGAAAAGTTCATTGATCGGTGGCACTAGAATATAGATTACATCCCAACCAAAAGAGTACCTCAAAGCATTGCAAAAAAAGGCATAGGAGAACTTCTCTAAGTTTGTCAGTTGATGTCAAGAGTTGTCTGTCAAGCTACAGTTACAAACTATGGAAAAGAATCCCTTGGCATGGTGGCAAGGACCAGTTTCTCTATGCTTGTAGCTTTCTTGTCCTTACAAAGGTACAAAAAATTCCCATAGGTCATCTTATATATGTATATCCAGCCACATACCCTGGCCCAGAGTAGGTCATCAGATCCCTGGATACTCCTTTTATTGTTGTAATATTTCCTCTCATAAAATCCCTTCTGAGGATCATCACATATCGATAGACATGCAAGGTAGGTTGTTATCCTAAACTGCCATGTATCACCAAACTATTTTGATCCACCCAATCATGGTGTTGGTAATTACATCTCATGTCACAATTGAGAAGCCCGTATATTTCTCCCTAGTCAAGGGTGGGTACAATTATCTAAATCCAATCACAAACCTCCATTTTAGGTATCCACAATTTGGGAAGGATCATAAAGGACCACAAAATATCATTTTTGACTCCTAAATGAAGGGGGTTGTCATGTTACTCTTTACACGATATAATGTGTATGAAGGGATATAACTCAAAGGACAAGATATTCTCATTATTTATACTAAACACTACTTTTGAATCTTCCCAAACTAAGTTTCATAGTATCACATGATCCACATGAGTATGTACTTCACCTGGTCATATAAACGTCCAATTGAGATTACCAGAAAGAGTAGTGCAAATCGATAACCTATGGGAAGCATTAGAGGAGTGTCAACAACAATAAGTTGGACAACCATGTTAGACAAGAAAATCCCAAGGAGATAATACATAAGCCTAAAAATTCTAGCTCCCAATAAATCCCACTTGATATCATATCGAAAGAATAAAGTAGTGTTATTTTTATGCACAGATACATCATCGATTACATAGAAGAGATGCACTATCAAGAACTCATCAGATAGGGAACTCATTATAATAGTTTTGTGATGCACTCATTCCCATGTAACATTTGGAATCAAAATCTACACCAACCATGGCTTTTAACCAGTTCTGTATCAATATCTTCCTTAGATGAATTTTGGGGTGATACCTAGGGATCTTGAGACAATGACGTCTATTCCAATCCTAAGGGGTGGAGCCAAGGAGGAGGAGAAAGAAGAAGAGCTCAAGGTAAACGGAGAAAATTCTAAAGATGTAGATGAAGGCAACACTTCCAAAAATGTCTATGGATGATACATGAACAACATGGATCCATTCAACAATTTTCAATAGTTCTCTTCTGCTACAATCCTTACATGGGAGAACCATATGGGCTCCCACCACTACTATATATAGTGCCTCCAACAACAATAAGACTTACAACGGTACCTGTGGTAGCATCCTGCCAAGAAGATATCATCCCAGAACCCACCACTATAGATCCCCTCATGCTGGATATTCTACATAAGATCAAACAATTAGAAGGGAAAAGGACAATAAAAAGACCTTGAGTGATTTATGCCTCTTCCTAGTAAATACATATTTATCCATTTTATTTACATATTTTAGATGTCGTTTTAGGATTGTTTTGTTAATTACTTTCCTAGTTTTAGAATTAACCATCTTAGTTTAATTTTTTTCTCTTTAATTGGAGTTTTATTTATATGTGTTTGTATTTTGTAAGAAAATGGCCTAATAACTCTAATGATTAATTACTCTTGGAATATATTTGGACAATTTCCAGCAGTCCTAATATATATACCCCGTGGTAAAAAGATCATGACTTTTGCAACCCATGGTGGAATTTAACGCACAAGTATGCGTTGGAAAGGAAATTGAATGATCTACATGAGAAATATATATTAGATGACTTTCCAAATGGTTGGATGGCCTTACTAGTTGATCGTTTTGTCATTTCAGGAATCAATAGCAATGAGACTCGCAAGGTCAAATATTATAGAAAACAATTCAATAAATCCCTCCATTTGTGGGCAAGTGTGATAAAGTGGATTTTCACTCATTAGTTTCACAATAACAACACTTTTTCATCAAATAAGTATCATAGACTCATTTTGGAGAAATTTTATATAATAGTGTGATTTGAGGACATTGGTGACACTTAATTGAGTAATTTGATACCATAGTATACATTGAATACATGAATTTCTACTTATTTTAGACTTGACAATCTTTTATTTTATTCCAGTGTCTATCTTTATCCTTTGTATCCCAAAATTTTTGTGAATAATCTATACCATGTTGATAGCCTCTTTTCCAAATTTTAGCCCAAATGGAATTTTCTAGCTCCTTTTATAAATTGTCAAAGATTGCATTTGAAAACACTTCTCTTCTTGACTTTTTCTTGATTTTAGGTCGAAATCATCCCTTGTTGGGACTAGGCCATGCACCAGACAGCCCATCTAGGTAGGGGGTCATCCCATACCTCGGGTAGGGCAACAACATCCCTTACAACTTTAAAACCTTAATGGATATGCCTCCTTTTCTCACTCATTTCTTGACCGTCTCATATGAAATCAATCCCATTCTCTTCATCTTCAGATCTCATTCCCATTGCACCCATTTTTGTCTTGAAATCAAGTACTTTTTTGAATTTTCTAGCCCCCAAAAGTGGTTGCCACCATGGAGCTTCGGCCTCCTTTTGTTCCCTAATCCTTGACCCTTACACCTATATAAACACTCCTTTGAGTTTGTTTTTTCCCAAGGAACGCAACCCTAGCCTTGGCTATTTCTCTCATGACTATCTTGGTTCCGCCAAATCTAAGGTTGGTTCCCACAACCATTGTTGTTTTAGAAAGCTCCATTTTCATGAGATTTCTCTCTCTTTAGGTATGTTTCTGTCTCTTTGTCTCTCTAGAAACTTGTTTTGACCATAATTTTGGATTTCATGCTTGAAAATACATGAAACTATAGTCCGTTTCAATCATGAGAACAAGATGGATGCAATTGGAACTATTTTCAACATCTGATTCCTGATCTTTTTCCAGAAGGTATTTATCTAATGATCTTTTGGTGTGACTTTATGAAATCTTAACCATATTATCATGGAATCTTGTGAATTTGTTTTGGATCTATTACCCATAACTTATTTGCTCCACTTTTGACAATGTTTAGTTGATCTACCATCGATATTACGATTATAGATCTATGGAAGAGGAGTTTAGATCTTGAATGATAATTGAATTAAGTAGTAAAGTGTTTAGGTACTCAATTCACACATTAGATCGACAGATTGGCTGACTGAACTGCCAAACGACCATCTCACTGGGTGAGATGGCCATTTGGGTAGCCAGATGAGCATCTCAAGTGTTGAGACGGCCATATGGATTGTCAAACGGATCAGAAATTGAATTGGCTTAGTTTTGTCCTATGAACCAGCCGGTATTCAATTTCTTTTGATTCCTTACCGCCTAGATCTAGAAAAAATAATATCTAGACTCACTCTTATATCTATGAGATGATGTTGCTCATGAAATCTAATTATTATTGTCCACTCTTGATTTTTTTAATTATTGAACCTAATAAAGATCAAACCTTGTGATCTAATCTTTATGAGACCATGAAATAAAATTATATGGAAATCTCTATATTAGTCTTGATCTAGAAGTTGAACAATACCTTGACTTTGGGTAAGGTCATATTATGAACTAATTATGGATCTTTATACTAACCTTCATGGATATGAAAACTTGATATTGATGAATACCACACCCAAAGTTCACTAATAATATGTAAAAACCCTACATGGTCATTGTGACCCCTTTATGGTGAAATCCCTATTTTGATGCATGTATCCTTGTTTACATGCTAGGACTTATTAATCCTAAGTTGATTTACTCAAGATCTTACTCTAATCTTCAGTGAAATGTATGCTTTATCCTCATATTTACCTTGACTATGGTATTGTCTAGTTGTGTATTATAAGTATGAGTCATATGCTTGGTCTACTCTATTTGTTTGAGATAGTGTTCCCTATGAATAAGGTTCTATTATTTGTATATTTAGTTTTATCGAACTCAAACATAAATTAAAATTTCCTTTATATAAGGTGTCTTACCTTATTGCACCTACCTTTGGGTAAGGACACAACGTCGATGCACCTGCCCATATCTTTAGGGTCAGGAAACAACTTTGTAGGGTACCGTGGTATCTCGTTACCTGGGCCCATCCTATAGTATGTCAGTTATGGCATTAGCCCTTTAGAGGGTACTGTGGTATCTTGTTACCTGGGCCCATCATGTAGTTTCTTATCTTGTATAATGGAATTTGTAAATAAAATATGATTGCATTTTGAACATTTGATATTTTGGGCTTGATGTTTTATCCTTGTAGTTCATATTACTTTTTCCAAGCATTATATTTTCTTAATAATGCTAGCTTCATTTCAATTTTAAAAATGTACCAATGTATTTGCATTGATTGGATCATTAAGAGGAATTGACTAAATCATTTCCATTGTTGACAAACTCTAATGACAAGGATGAATCTACAAAACCATAATCAGGTTAGTTAATTCTTTAATTCTTTTGTTTTATGAGTTAATATATCTTATTGTATATGCAGTGTGAGATCCATTTGGGCAACCTAGGGATGGGTGTTTCAATCCCTTTACTATTGTCTAGGTAGTGGGATTGGGATTGGGGAAAGAACGGTTCCCTAATAGTTGGTATCAGAGCATACACACTCTCATATTCATTAAGTAAATAGTTTCTCAAGTCTCTTAAACTCAAGAAACCCTAAAAATATGTAATGTTATAATTGTGGTGTCTAGGCTTAGGGTTCTGGCTAATAATCACCTCCTATCCATCTCATAATGGTGGTTGAGATTCCCCATTCTACCTGGACAAATTTAAAACCTAGAGAGTCATCTCACTTATCATCTCTTCTTTAAAGACTACTCCTAACCACCTACTTCAAGTAGTAGGATGACTTCTCATTTCACATCTCTAATAGAGTGATTTGACTCGACATGTACTCTCCCTATTTTTGGGTAGAATGGGGCCAACAAATAAATTAAGAAAAAAATATGACTCATTATCACACTATGATCTTGTATACTCTTGACTCAATATATACAATATAAAGACTAATACTAGATGTATCTTGCAGATGGACCCATGAACTCGTAGCCAAGGGGTAGGACCCTTGGGAACTGAGAATGACAAGAAGAATAAGTTAGATGAAAAGAAAAGGGAAGTTGAGAAGAAAACAGAAGCTGAGGAGAAGAAGAAGGAAGCTGAAATGAAGAAGGCGGCTGAAGAAGAAGCTGAAAAGGAAATGGAGAAGGAAAAAGAAAATAAAAGGAAAATGAGAAAGTAGATGGAAAAGATAAAGGAAAAGGAGTCGACAAGGACAAAAGACCTAGGCTTAATGAGGAGGATAGTGATGAGCATGAACCAAGAAAATCTTCCAAGGATGATGGTTGGGAGGTACAAAACAAAATACTTATGGATGCCATGATAAACTTGACAAAACACACAATTTCCTTGGCCCCCAGAGGAATCTACATTAATGAACCAAAGCCTGCCACCATCAATAAGTTTCTTAAGTTGAATCTAGAATCATTCTATGGTGAAGACAAGGAGGATGTGTTAGACAAAGCTGATGCATGGATAGTCTCTATGGAGATACTTTCAAAGTCTTAAGATGCACTGAGATCAATAAAGTCACTTTTGCAACATATCGGTTAAGGGGTGTAACCAAAATATGGTGGGAAAATTACACCAAAACCCAAAAAATCGTCCCTTGAACTGGGAAGCCTTCAAACCCATCTTTATAGCCCGTTTCATGCCTAGCAATGAGTTGAAGGAGAAAAAGAAGCAGTTCTTGGCCCTGACTCAAGGTGATTCCTCTGTCTCAAAATACAATCATCAGTTTCGACTCTTGGAATGTCATGCCAAGAATTTGACTCAAGAAGAAAAAATGGACCTTTATGTTGAGGGACTTAATGTAGATATATAAGCTTTGGTTGCTTCATCCAGGTCTGCCAACTTCCAAGATGTGTTTGACCATGCTTTGAAGATGGAAAGAACCATGAGTATTGTACAAGGAAATAATCAGAATTTGGCCTATCTAGGGATGACTAGTATTGTGATGGAAAACCCTAAACAAAGGGAAGACCTCAATATGACAATTGTCCTAGAACCCCCCCCAAGCTCAAGATCACCACAATGGACCTAATCAAAAGAATAAAAGAGGGCCAAAACCAAACAAGTTCCTCAACTGTGGAGTCAGGCACCCTGGACCATGCTGGTATCAAAAGCCACTCTGCTTTTATTGTAAGAAAGAAGGACTCTTCATGAATCAATGCCCATACCCACCTCTTGCATAGGCTACCGATGCTAAGCATGTCGACAAACAAGGAAGGAATCAGAAATGATTTATGCAACTCTTGTAACTTTTTGTAATAAACCTTGTAATCATCATATATTTGAAAGTTGCAATTTGATGTTTTCTACCTTTATTTATGATTCAAAATCTATCATGTAATTGGATTTGAAAATTCATATCTTTGTTGGAGCTATTCGATCGTCTCTATTTTGAACTTTAATTTTCTCAACCATGTGACTTGTCAGTTTGGTACATAATGGCTAATACACACAAAATGATAATGAGAATAATTAGATGTGGATATACCATTTTGTCATGCATACTCATATATTTGAACTTTGATTTTAATTTTGACTCTCCACATTCAAATTTTATAATCTTGACTTGCTCATCAAATGTTGAACTATATTGACCTACAAACAGATCATCTAGAATTTTAACCTTAGACTCATAATCTTGAGATATTGACTAGCTGATATTTTGAGGATGGTAGTGTTGAATAAATGCATAGGGTTAATTTCCTAAAAGTGACATAGGTCTGGATCATTCACCCACCTTGAATATACTTGATGAAGAAATTGATGTTGAAATCTTGAAATATTTCTAGATTGTTGTTTATGGGTGAATGGCTACACCTGTTGTCTGGATAGGAATTAAAACCCTATACTTGAATGTTTGGAACCCAAAATTTAGATATTTGAATCTTGACTCTTGAATCACAATCTTGTTAGTACGTGACCCAATTTGACCCATAATGTATAATCTTGACTCTCAATCCCAATTCTCACTCAATATGGAGACATTACTTGAAAGTGAACTCGATCAGTGAACTATGATCTTTAGACATCTAGTTTATCAATACAAGTTTATAAGAGACTTCTGATTTCAATGCAATTAAGTATATGAGTCTGATTAGAGATTTAGGATGTTACATGTATCAATAGTTCCAGACTGTGAGGATATTTTTGAATTCTAAGGACAAAATTCCCTTTAAGGATGGAAGGATGTGATAAAGTGGATTTTTACCTATTAATTTCACAATAAGCACACTTTATCATGAAATAGGTACCAGAGACTCATTTTGGAGGAATTTTGGATAATAGTTTAATTTGAGGACATTGGTGACACTTAATTGAGGAATACAATACCATAATATACATTGAGTACATGAATTTCTACTTATTTTAGTCTTGCTAATCTTTTATTTCATTCAAGTATCTATCTTTATCCTTTGTATAATATATTTTTGTGAATATTATATACTGTGTTGTTAGCCTTATGTCCAAATTTTAGTCCAAACAGAGTTTCCTAGCTCCTTTTATAAATGTTCAAAGATTGCATTTGAAAACATCTCTCTTCTTGCCTTTTCCTGGTTTTGGCCCAAAATCATCCCTTCTTGGGCCCAACTCATGCACCGGCCAACCTACCTAGGATGGGGGTCATCTCCTACCTCAGGTAGGGTAGAAATAGCTGAAACAACTTCAAAAACTAAACGGATCATGTAACAATCGGGCCTACAACCCAATGCTATAGTAGTATTTCAGGAATGACGACTGACCCCATACACCATCACTCGTCTTAACTGCACATTTTGTCCTCACTCACACGCAAGTTAGGATCAAATTTCTGACTGGTCACCCATCCTAGACTACTTTGGGCTAAGCACTCTTAAACAAAGAGTTCTTTAGAGTTGGGCTCCCTGAAAAGAAGGTGCACCTTGGTGATATGGATAGTCCAGTCATTCCTTTTAAGCTCATTTTATCTGAGGCCTCAACTCCTAGGATGTTACAATCTCCCCCACTTAGACTCTTGACTTCCTCATCAAGGCTCAACTATATGGATTCATAATATTTCACTGTTTTAATGCAAACCCAAAATGGCCCATAGACACCCAGCTCCCGATCACAGAATACCAGTGCAAGGGTGGCTACATCACCATGGACAACCCTTTCCAACTTTCTTGGTCTGCATGACACAAGACTGGCATATCACATGCCCATGTGGGCCCCACCTACTGAAGGGGTTACGTCTCTGATACCATTTGTAACGATCGTGCCCACCTCCCAAGGCTCTAGTAGAGTTTCAAGAATAATGACTGACCCCACAAACCACCACTAGCCTTAACTGCGAGATTTGTCCTCACTCACGCGCAAGACATAATCAACTTCATGAGTGGTCACCCATCCTAGTACTACTCTGGGCTGAGCACGCTTAACCACAGAGTTCTTTAGAGATGGGCTCCCTGACAAGGAGGTGCAACTTGGTGATATGGGTAGTCCAATCATTCCTTTTAAGATCATTTTATCTTAGGCCTCAAATCCTGGGACATTACAGATCTGCCTCCTTTTCTCACTCATTTCTTGACTGTTTCATGTAAAATCATGCCCATTCTCCTTGTATTCAGATCCCGCTCCCATAGCACCCATTTTAGTCTCACAATCGAGTACTTTCATGAAGTTTTTCAACCCCCAAAGGTGGTCACCGCCATGGAGCTTCAACCCCCTTTCATTCCCTAATCCTTGATCCTTACACCTATATAAACACACCTTTGAGTTTGTTTTTTTCCCAAGGAACACAACCCTAGTCTTAGATATCACTTTCATGCACTATCTTGGTTTCATCCAATCTAGGGACAACGTCCCACAACCATCGCCATTGTAGCAAGTTCCATTTTTGTCAGTTTTCTCTCTCTTCATGTAGGTTTCTATCTCTTCTCTCTCTAGAAATGTGTTTTGACCAAAACTTTTGATTTTATGTTTGGAAATACATGAAATTATATTACGTTTTGATTGCAAAAATGAGACACACACAATGGAACTATGTTCAACATCTGATTCCCAATCTTTTTCCAAAATACATTTATCTAGTGATCATTTTATGTGACTTTATGAAATCTTGATCATATTATCATAGAATCTTGTGGAATTACTTTTAGATATATTACTCATATCCTATTTTATCCACTTTTGACAATGTTTAATTAACCTAACATTGAGATTATGATTCTAGATCTATGGACTTATCATGTTCAATAACTTTTGATTCCTTGGATCCTAAATCTAGCAAAAATATTATTTAGACTCACTCTTATATCCATGAGATACTTTGCTGATGAAATTTGAATATTATTGTCCAATCTTGATTTTGTGATTATTTAACCTAATAAAGATCAAACCTTGTGATCTAATCTTTCTAAGATCCATGAAATACTATGTTGCATACATTTCTATATTAGTCATGATCTAGAAGTTGACCAATGACCTTGACTTTGGGTAAGGTCCTATTATGAACTAATTATGGATCTGGATACTAACCTTGATGGATATGAAAACTTGATCTTGATGAGTACCACACCTAAAATTCACTAATGATACATGAAAACCTTATATGGTCATTGTGATCCCTTTATGGTAAAATCCCTATTTTGATGCATGTGTCCTTGTTTACATGCCAGGACTTACTAATCCTTAATTAATTTATTCAAGATCTTACTCTAATCTGAGGTGAAAGGTATGCTATATCCTCATATTGACTTTGACTATGGTATTGTCTGGTGGTGTATTATAACTATGAGTCATATGCTTGTCCTACACTATTTGTTCTATCTATTTTTCCCTATAAATAAGGTTCTACTGTTTGTACATTTAGTTTTATCAAACTCGAACATAAATTAAAATCTCTATTATACAACTTGTCTTACCTTATTGCACCTGCCTTTGGGTAAGGGCACAAGCGTCGGTGCACCTAACCATATCGTTAGGGTAATTACACAACTTAGAGGGTATTGTGGTATCTCGTTACCTGGGCCCATCCTGTAGCATGTTGGTTATGGCATTAACCCTTTTGAAGGTACCATGGTATCTTGTTACCTGGGCCCATCCTATAGTTTCTTCTAGAGTATAATGGAATTCATAAATAAAATATGATTGAATTTTGAACAATTGATGTTTTGGGATTGATGGTTTCATCCTTGTAGTTCATTTTACATTTCCCAATCATTATATTTTCCTTAATACTACTAGTTTCATTTTGATTTTAAAAGTGTACCAATGTATTTGCATCAATTGGTTCATGATTTTTGATTTAAGAAAACAATATAGATCATTATGAGGAATTCACTAAACTGCTTCTACTCTTGATAAACTCTAATGACAAGGACAAATCTACAAAATCATAATCGGGTTGGTTATTTCTTTAATTCGTTTGTTTTATGAGTTAATATTTCTTATTGTATATGCCAGCATGTGAGATTCATTTGGGCAACCTAGGGATGGACACTTTAAGCCCTTTATCGCTGTTTAGGCAGTGGGATTGAGATTGGGGTAAGAACGATTTCATGACAACTAGCAATTAATATTGTAAATGTTTACTCCTTTGACTGAGAAAGTTGGCCAATTCCATATACTTTAATGTGGTGGAAAGAATTCAAATAAAGATTGGTAAAATGTTGACACAATAAAATCATCAATGGAGTCAATGTTTGAGCAATGTGACTTAGAGGTGAAGCAATTGACTAAATGCAGTTGACTGACTGACATCAAAGATGAAGCAATCTAGCCACCACCAATAGCCATTCCTATGGGGTTCCCCCTCCTCCCCTATAAAAGGAGGGAGGACCCGAAACAAAAGACATCTCTTCTTCTATCACATTTTGTATCATTACTTGTAGAATTCTTGTATCTTGCTCTAGGTTTAGCTTTTATTTTCATTCTTGCTCTTGCATCATGTACACTGGTTCTTCAATAAAGATTTCTAGTTCTTTTTCCATTCTTGGTATTCTTGCTTTGGGCAAGGAATCAAGAAGGGTGACCATTTCATTATCACTAGACCAAGATCCTTTGGGATTCTTCTTCTTTCTAGTCTATGTCTTCCTTTCTTCTTTACTTTGTTCCATCTTTAATTTCCATGGATTATGAGTAGTTTCCTATATTGGGGCATGGGGAGTAGCCCCATAACCATAGTTAAATTAGATCTATTCTATATGATGATACTTGTTAGATGGTCTTTGTTTAGATTTTTGCCGACTTAAATGACTTGATCTCTTATTTTTGTCGAATGTTAGCTTTGGGTAATGATACCTCAGATCCCAAGACTTGGAACAACCAAACAAATGCACAAAGATCTGGATGAGACCTGGGAAGGATCCTTTGTTGGGATGTTCGAGAAAGGATCTATAAACACCAGGACCAATGGATCTATAGGGAGTTCAACTTTTGTAATACATTTTAGGATGTTTTGCATACCTTCATCTAACTTGTATTATTGCATAGATTTCATTGATCTAGTTTCACACAGGCTATGGTGGTGAAACCCATAATTTGTTGTCCTTTTATATGCCGCACTCATATTTCAATGATGCAAATATTCCCCAAATTATGTTATTAACATGTGGATTAAGTATTTCAGATGATCAAGGAACTAAGTCAAGATCCAACTACAAAGCCTTGTAAATATATATGATTGGATACTTGCGAATCAAGTTGTACCATGTATTTATGTATTTGTTTGTACACGTGTGTTTTTTTACAACTTGATAGACATGATGTAAGGACAAGTGAAGATCCTCTAAAACCTAGCCAAAACCCTATAAATAAAGACATTAGGGTTGATAGGTTTTATATGAGTCATTAATAGAACCTTACATGCATTGCAAATCTTTGCACAAAGTCCTTCTCGGTCGACAATTTTGTGTACCGGTACACACTCGGTCAAAGAATCAGAAAACTGAGAAATAGCCTCACATATCTAAAGTTATGAGTCAATATCGGTTGACAATATTGTCGATCAAGAAAGTCGGTCAAAAAAAGTTCAATAAGGAAAGATTCGTTGTGCTTAGTTGACTGAGGATATAGACCGACATATAGCCATTGGAGACCAGGACACTTCCTGACCAACAAGTTTGTGGACTAAGACTCTTTTGGTCAACTAGTTTGTTGACCAAGACTCTTCTGGTCAACAATATTGTGGAATGAGAAAGGTTTTGGAAACTATTTTGCTAACGATCAAATTAACTATTATAACATGACTAACCATATCCTAATAGCTAGTTAACATCCTATAACACTCTAGATACTTCCTACAAGTACCCTAACCACTTGCATATGTTCATATAAATAAGAGTGGTCTTAGGACACTTTGACACATGAATTGCACATACAATTGCATATATATTGATTCACATACTTAGGAACTATTTGCCATCTTTTGCAAAGATCTTAGGCCCTACACTTCTAGTTTCCATCTAGATAGACTAAGCCTCAACTTAATTCTAGTATCCTCTCCACCAAATACAACCTTGCCCAAACCATTTGTGGAGTGGATCATCATCACTTGACTATAGAGCTTGATTGTACATCTTGTGAGCTGAATTGTATTTTCCATTTCTCCAACCTCTTTATACTTTGGTGTATAGTGCTTGGGCTACTTCTTGGAGTGAAGGTTGTCCAAGACCTGCAAGAATGAGTCTTGTCTAGTTGGTGCTCTTTCTAGGCTGTTAAAGAAGAGGTAAAGAGAGTGACCTTCCGCAACCCGTCAAAGAAGGTGGGAGTTCTCCTTGAGCTGAAAAGGAGGGTTAGTCTTGCACCACAAAAGACACTTGTAAATTTTGTGTATTGTGTATCGATATATAAAATGAATGAAATATGTGATTTAGAAATCCTGGTTGGAAACAACTAGGTAGTGAACTGACGTCATTTGACGGAACCACTTTAAAATTAGTATTCTAAAATAGAAGTTTGAATTGTTTTGAATGCAAACTAATGAAAGAATTGCAAACATTTATGCTAGATTTTCTAACTTTTTTAACATCCTTGTGTGTTGGGGAAGAGCATAAGAGAGGAAGATCAAGTATCCAAGATACTTAGATCATTCTTCCCAGATACAAGTCAAAGGTTATTGCTATCGAGGAAGCTAACGATCTTACAACACTAAAGATGGAGTGCTCATTCGGAATCTAGAGACGCATGGAGTCATCCTTGAGGAGGACAAATAATTGGAAGATGAACAACTATAGGAGAGAAGGACGGATCTTTCTTTCAAAGCCGCCACCAAGGCATCATTAAGAAGCATCATTCAAGAGATCAATGACACATGTGATAAAGATGATGAAAACACCTTGATTGTAGATGGTAATAAATATATGAGATTTTGTTCTAACAAAACTCATAGTGCTCCTTCTTCTTCTTATAGGTGCTTTGAATCTGGAAAGAAAGGTCACTAATTTTTAATTCCAAAAACTCAAGAAAGGCAAAAAGTCCTCATTAAAGAAGAAAGACAAAGTCTACTTTGTTGCATGGGATCAATCAAGCGACCGTGGTGAAAGCAACAAAGAAGAGGAGGTAGATTGTCTCATGGAAATAACAGATGAAGAAGAAACTAACAAGGTACGTATTTTTTATTTATCTAAATAAGAATTAGTTCGTAGTCTTGAATTTTTTTATGAAAATATATTTATTGCATGAAATTAATGCATTAAAATAATCTATGGAGAGTTAGAAGGCTAACATACTTGATCTTGAAAATGAAAATAGTCTTCTCTCTCAAGAAAAAGTTGATATGCTTGCTAAACTAAATGATTATTGAACTCAACCTATTTTGTGCACTCATTCAGATTATGATATTTTGGTAAAAGAAAGAGATACCATATTTTCAAATCTTGCTTAAGTAAATTTAGATATAACTAAAAAGCTTGTTGAAAATGTTGAATTACAAAAACAAAATTCTATATTAGTACAAAGAAATAAAAGTCTTGATAACATCTTAGATAATGCTTCTAAACAAGTTGGAAGGAGAGGTTTAGGATATATGCCAAAGAATAAATCCTCACATATGCCAAAATTCTGAAAAGAGAAATGAAAGATCTTTTATCTCATGTTACTATTGCCAACATATTAGACATTATTCCTTTTCATGTGAATATCGGAAGAAAGTATCCCTTGATATAGTTTGGATTCCAAAATCCCCAACTTAGAACTAAAAGGAAACTTGTTGAGATTTGACCTATTCTTAATTTGATTAATATATGTGCATCTTCTCTCAACTTAATTTGAGGTTGAATTTGTATATTTTTTCTTATAAAACTTGTTTGCATAACTTTTAGTTAGTTAAATAAAATTTCATTTGCATAGCTTACTAAATAGAAATTTTGGCTTCCCCAAAACTTGCTATCCGCCAATTTTTTTTTACCAAGATGCTTCTCGGTCGAATAACTTGTTCGACCAAAATCAAGCCTGCCAAAAATTCAACTTGAACATATAACTATTACATAAAAACATTTTAAAATTCATATATGTAAAAGTCCTTCTATCTTGACAATATCAGTTTCATTCATGATATTTGTGCTAATCATCATGTACTCTACTTGAATACCAAAATCCTCTCAATTTTAGAAGATTGAGCAGTTGACGGTGGATGCTCCAATCATATGATTGAAGATAAAAATGCCTTCAATACACTTGAAAAGAGATATGGAGGATTAGTAATATGGGAAACAGTGGCAAAGACACCATCGTTGGAGTAGGTGATTATGAAGAAAAAGGAGTACATGTAAGTACACATGATAAAGATGAAGTTCAACGTAATGATCATGATGAAGTATCTCTTTCTACTCTATCCAAAAATGATCATATATAACTTGTTGTAACTACCTTGGATAAAGTTGAGAAATGAGAACAATTTTTCTAGTATGATCGACTTCTTGTGCTAAAAATGCAACTAACAAAAAGAGATTGGATGATGCTATTTCTATAAATGTTTCCTTTTAAAATTAAGTCTTTGTTCACAACATTATCCTTCAAGAGAATTTTGATGATAACATTTATATGCTTGAAGAAGATCCCCCTAGACAATGCTTAACTTCTACTACTAAAAACAATCTCTTGATGATAAGAGAAAGATAAAGAAAGATACTACATTTTATAAGTTAAATAAAATTTCTTAGAGAGGAAACATGAATTTCTTATGGATAATTCAAACATCAGGCATTCTCATAGCTTGAGTACTCAAAGCCTCTCCGGATAAAAAGTAAAAAGATCATGAGCCTTATTTGAAAGACAAATGTGCTTAAACTAGTTTTTATGTTGCAATATGTGAACATTTTTTCGACTAGCTCTTGACCCCAATAGCAATTTAGTCAACAATATTTTCGACTGAGATCTTATTAGTAATAGAATTTACTTACATATCTTTAATCTTGATTTATAGATTCAAATTTTAACTGGGTTTCTTGGTTTTTACATCTGATATGAATGCTTTATCATGGTATTTTGGTTCTTAAATGGTACCGATTTCTTGAGCTCATTTTACTTGGTATGAGATTAAGGGGGATCTCAAAATATTTTAAATATAAATTTCATATCTTTTATGCTCTTAATTGATTCTCTATATCAATAAAGGCTTAACATACTTTGACATTTGGTTTAGAGATTATTTTAGAGTTATTATTATGATGCTTAATGGATTCTCTATACCAATATGGGATTGAAATCCCTTATATTTGGTTTCTTTTATTTGTCTCTTTTTGTGCTTTAAGGATCCTCTAATCATTTCTAGGCTTAACATCCTTTAAAAATGATTGATAAATTAGTTTTATTTTATATTTTGATTTCTATGGAAAATCTCTATGTCATAGAGGACTTAACATTCCTTACATTGATATTGAGATATTCTTTAGAATATGATGTTTTTCATTGCATCTCTATATTTTGGTGGAATTAACATTCCTTATCATTGGTTTAGAGTATCGTTATAAAAGCTTGTGCTAATTGGGTCTTCTTATCATGAAGGTCTTAACATTCCTCTCATTGATAATTAGACAATATAAATTATTCCTTGATACTATATGGATTTTTAATTATTTTGTAATGTGATTAATGTATATCTTTTTTTTGGCTCCCCCCATCATTTGGTGTTCTTTTTCAATTGTCTTTAGGTATAAGTTTTTCCCTCTCCAAATTGAGCATCATATTTAGGAGGTGTATCCCACTAAGGGGTTCATAACTTTCTATCTTTTTCAAATGACAAAGGGGGAGAAAAATCCATGATATAAATCAATTATCATCAAAGTAATTTAAAAGGGGAGAATATTCATGAGATAAATTCAAAGTTATGAATTTCTAAATTTGCTACTTTTAGTTTATCTTATGTAAATATTTGTCATCATAAAAAAGGGGGAGACTGTTGGCTTTTGTATATGCCACACTCATATTTTTTATATACAAATATTATCCAAATTATGTTACTAACATGTGCATTAAGTATTTCAGGTGATCAAGGAACTAAGTCAAGATCCAACTACAAAAGCCTTACAAATATATATGATTAGATACTTGCAAATCCGGTTGTACCATGTATTTATGTATTTATTTGTACATGTGCGTTTTCATACAAATTGATAGAGATGATATAAGGACAAGTGAGGATCCTCCAAAATATACCCAAATCCCTATCATGAAGTCTTTAAGGTTGATAGGTTTCATATGAGTCATTAATAGGACCTCACATACATTGCAAATCTTTACATAAAGTCCTTTTCGATCGACAATTTTGTGGACTGAGACACACTCAGTCGAAGACTCAGAAAACTAAGATATAACTGTGTATCTAAAGTTCTGAGTCAATCCTATTATCGACCGAGAAAGTCATTCAAAGAGAAGTTTGATAAGAAAAGAGCCGTTCTTCTTAGTTGACCGAGGATATAGAATGACACATAGATATTGGATCCAGGACACTACCCGATCAACACATTTGTGGACTGAGACTCTTCCCGGTCGACTAGCTTGTTGATCTAGACTCTTCTGGTCGACAACATTGTGGGCCAAGAAAGGTTTTGGAAACTATTTTGTTAATAATCAAATTAATTATTGTAGCTTGAATAACCATATCCTAACAGCTAGTTAATATCCAAGAAGACTCTAGACACTTCCTACAAGTATCCTAACTACTTGCATACATTTCCTATAAATAAGAGTTAAGAAAGTTGGATACATGAATTGCACATACAATTGCATATGCATTGATTCACATACTTGAGCAATACTTGCCATCTTTCTCAAAGATCTTAGGCCCTATATTTCTAGTTGTCATCTAGCTAGCCTAAGCCTCATCTTAATTCTAGTATCCTCTCCAACAAATACAAACCTTCACAAACTATTTGTGGAGTGGATCTTCATCACTTGTATATAGAGCTTGATTGTACATCTTGTGAGCTGAATTGTATTTCCATTTCTCCAACCTCTTTCTACTTTGGTGTATTGTGCTTTGGCTACTTCTTGATGTGAAGGCTTTCTAAGATCCTATGAGAAGGACTCTTCTCTAGTTGGTGCTCTTCCTAGGCCGTCAAAGAAGAGGTGAAGAGGGGGACCTTCTGCGACCTGTCAAAGAAGGTGGGAGTTCTCTTTGAGCTAAAAAGGAGGGTTAGTCTTGTGCCACAAAAGACACTAGCAAATTTTGTATATTGTGTATTGGTATATAAAATAAAATAAAATACATGATTTAAAAATCCTAGCTGGAAAAAACTAAGGAGTGGACAGACGTCATTTGATGAAACCACTCTAAATTTTTGTCTTTTGTGGTTTCCTCTTTTGCTTTATTTTTGCTCTTTAATTTAAGTAAATTAATTTTATTTGGATAAAACTATCATAAATCTTTATCCACCCCCTCTCAGGATCTTTCATAATCCCAATATATTTTATCATTGAATTGATCTCAACTTTTATTTTCTTAGTCTTTAGTGCAAATCTCTGTTATTTGTTCTTAGTTTTTAACTAACTCTCAAAATAAAAAAAAATTACTTCCTTGTTCTCGTGATCATATTTGAATCTCAACCATCCTTTTTTCTGCCATCCCTTGGATCAATACCTATGTAGACTAAGGTGACTTGTTGTTTACAGTAAGTTGAAAACCTAGTTAGAGATTAAACTCTAGGACTTTTCCTAGTGATTATTGTGTGTGCAATGACACACATCAATATAGCGTCATTGTTGGGGATGACCCATGTTTTTTTTTCAAATCTAGTCGCTTGTATATATAGGATTTTTCTTATTTCTTTCATAATTTTAGTTTAGTTTCATAATGTTTTGCTTGTTTCATAATTTCTATCTTGTTTCATAATTTTTAGTTTTGTTCTATAATTTTCTTAGACTTGTTCTATATTTTTTCTCTAGTTCATTTTATTTTGTAGCTTAGTTGTTCAATAATTTTTAGTCTTGTTCCATAATTTCCTTTTTAAGATTTTCTAATTTATTTTTCCTACTGAGACCCATTCTGGTAGTGTATCTCCTCGTTCTGCCAAGTTTCTATTTCGACAATACTACTTTCTATTTTATTTTTGCAATTTTTAATATTGTTTTAATATTTATTCTCTTAGATTTTTGTAATTTATTTTGCCTACCAAGACTGATTCTAGTATGTGTCTCCTCCTTATTTTGAGTTCTCATTCTAGCAATACTTCTTTCTAGTTATTTTTGTAAATTTTAGTCTTGCTCCATAATTTCTTAAGCTTACCTTTGTATTTTTTATTTTTTGACTAACCCTTTATCTTGTCTAGTTTTTTTTGATAATTTTTAGTTTCTTATAATTCTATTTGTAATTTGTTTATTCAAAAAAAAATCCATGTCAAATGGAATGGTCAACACATTATGGTTCGCAATGCCAATTGTGTGGTTATTATAACCATACATCCTCAGATTGTCCTAATGTGTCCCCTCCTGATGAAGTAGCACCTTATAGTCTCGAGACTTCTTATCTTGGTGGTTATATTGCTAATCTACATTTTTTGAGGGCTATTATGAGGAATCATTCTACTTATATCAATATTCTAATAAGGGTTGTTATGGCCAACAAGCTTGTGGTGGGCATGGTGAGGTTGATCAATAGAATTTTGGGAGGTATGTTTGTGAAACTCAATACACTCCTTAATAAGATGAGAAACTTAGGGCCCTGGAAATGATAATAGTTGAACTATAAGAAATGTTATGAACCTAACAAGCCTTGATAGATACTTTGCAAAAAGTCAAATCAAAAGATTTAGACTGTCCTAATGTGTCCCCTCATATTATGGTGGCACCTTGTAATGTCCAGTCTTCCCACAAAGGTGGATGTGATGAAAATTACAATCTCCAAACTTTTGAAAGTTGTTATTAGGAAAAATTCCACACATATCAAGATGATGGATGTTATGACCAATAATATTATGGGGGGTATGGTGAGGATCACCAACAAAATTTTGGGGGTGTAGAACCTTATTGTGAAAACCAATATACACCTCAACAGGATGAACAAATCAGAGCCCCAAAAAAAATAGTAGTGGATCAACATGATATTTTAGAAAATTAAGAATCTCTACTAGCTATTTTACTAGAGGCTCAATCGCAAAGACCCCTGGAGAAACAGAATAGCCTAAGATGTTTTTTCCCGACATGACAATGATGATCCCATGTTTATGTCATTTATGTTGGATCCTACCAAGTTAGCATAGAACAAGGAGTTGCAGCCTTCATGCGATGAGCACCTTGGTATTCTGACCCTTCCGTCAGAGGATTTATTACTTGAGTTTGAAAAGTCACAACAACAGAGTCGTACTTATCCTGGAACTTCAACCACTCCTGCTATCATTGACATAAATACATATGTTATCATTGACCAATTTATTTGGGTTGAAACCTCTCTAGATAATGAACTGTCACCCTCCATAATAAATCACTAAATGTTTTTTTAGAGATTCTTACACATCAAGAGCCTTAAACTCACCACATCCAGTTTCTTTTTCACATATGGCAGATCTAGATGGGGAGCCACCACCACTTGCAGAAGGTCACATGCCCCCACTCCTTGATTGTAAAGATGATACTCCCATTTTATTTCCTTCTGAATCCTTGGGAACATCTTGCACAAAAGAACTTGAGCCAGATACTATATCAACAAGGAAACCCACTAATATCATTGAGCATAATGTTGATTACATGATTTTCAGGAGAACAAAAAAACATAATGTTCATTTTATTGAATTTATTCCTTTCATATCATCACCACTTATCTTGTTTCTAAATCTTGGTGATAAGAAGAAACTAGATCCAGATCCTATGCCTGATCTTGCACAACCGGAACCTCATATGCTACCAGACTGGCTCAAACTCCACCTTGAGTCAATACTTACCGATCCACATACATCGATAACACTTCCTCCACTATTGAAGGAAGAATTATGGATCTTTCTGGTATGTATGCCCTAAGAGCCAATCATAGGATGATTGAATTGGGATACATTATGATTGATTTGATAAATATCAAAGGAAAGCTTCCAATTTATTCTGGTTCAATCAGTTATGAGATAATGATAGAACATAATGAATGTCTAGAGAATGACAGTACTCAATGACGTATGTCTTCAGGTTGAGGACCTGAAGAGTGAGATCATATGGATGCTAAGAGCTTTTACATTCTTGTTTTTGTCCCTAGTTGGATGTCATTGTGGAAGGTTGATAGACAAAAATGAAACAACAAGACTAGAGTGTGTGTTGGTTGATGATAGAGTCTCATTAGTCATGATATGTGATATCAAACCAAGCACATAGATACATGTTAGAGAACAGTGTATCAGACAGACCCACCGTGAGAGTGACACATGGAACAATGACATGGTAGTCACAGTCATGTCTCACAGTGATGGTGGTGATTGTGATTCTTAGACCTGAAATCACTGCACTCATCACATGTCATTGGGTACACTTTGACATCATCAAACGCAGTCCTGAAATATGGATTGTTATAAAGGTGATGGTTGGGTGACTTTGACACATGGGGTTTTGACTACGAGTAATAGATATGGGATTTGTCCCTCCTAGTGGAGTATGATGGCCATGGCTACTTGATAAGCAAGACTAAGAAAAGCATGCACATGCAAGTGTGAGTCAATATGTGATATTGATGGCACACATATCTTAGACAGTCTGCTTGGGATCAAGGAATATGATTGAACATTGAAAGGATGACAGCTCCATGCATTGAGTTCATTTAGGATATCAGAGACAAAGGAATTATACATTTACCAGGAACACCAATCACAGACTGTAGGATTGAAAGTTGTTCTCCAACTTTCCTTTTCACTTGGGTAGCACTGATGTGCGACTAGGCACCACTCTTTGCTTGTGATGTCATAAGATAGTTATGGACATTCACGGCCAACATGAAATGGGACCTATAGGGTCACACACAAAGTATTTACCTGAGAGAAGAGTTTATCCATGAATGATGTTTGGATTGATTATTAAAGGTGTTTAGGTACTCAATCAAACATTAAATCAATTGACTTGACTCAGAATCATCAAGTTCAAGTGTTGAACTAATTGATTTGAGTGTCAGATTGATTAAGAACTGCATTGACTGTGTTCTACACAATTTGGACCACCAACCGACCAGTTCACTGGGTGAACCGATCGGCTCATGGTCAGTGAGATGACTATTTCACTTGATGAACCGATCGGTTTGACTGGACCAAACAAGCAAGGTTGGGTTGTCCGAAGTTGTGAGAAAAGTTTTCATTTCACTTGTACAATTCGATTGGGACAAGAATTGATCTTTGCATTGATTATAAATGAACAAGGAAAGTCAATTGAAGGCAAGTCTAGGATGTGAACCGATCGGTTCACTAAGTGAACTGACCAGTTCACTAAGTGAACCGACCGACTCACACTCCCAATCGATTGGGTCATTTGTGAAATGACCGGTTCGGTTGTTGTAGTGCAATCAGTTCATGGAAAATTTCGGACCCTTCTACTCCCACTTTAATCTCACATTGCCTGGGGCTGAGAACTCTGCCCTGACCCCTCCTATATATAGAGGGGTACTGGGGCCTTCTCAAGTAGTACAACTCAGAACATCAGTTTCTCTTCAAATTTGTTGTCCTCTCTGGTTGTGGTAACTGAGAGAGCCCAAGCAAGTTCTGCCCATCTAGGGAGGAACAACGAGGAAAAGACAAATGCAGGACATCAACTGGTTGTGGGAGAGTGTCGGTGACTAGTACACTGACAGAAGGGGACGACTCCTTCTAGTGTCTTATAGGATAGAACGACTAGAGTTTCTGGTGGTCCGTGTGGACTATCTATATAGGTAGGAGGTTTTTGTCGCTCAGGATGACGACTATCAACCGTAGTCCGGGTAAGGACCACGAGCTGCACAGACATCATCAAAGACTATGTGGTTCAAGACTGTACTAGCTATGAGGTATTCTCACTGATCAAGCCTCAGGACCAGATACACCTCGCTAAAACCATCCTTCCTATTTCATAGTTATTGATGCGACATGTGGTTATGGTTTTGTGGTGAGAGAATTTTTTTGTTTCTGTTGCCTTCTTCCTCAGCTAAAACCCAACAGTGGTATCAGGGATAGATCAACATATTTTAGGATTAATCAATATGATCGGTTTTTGGTATTACCATCTTTTATTTATTTCATACGATGAGAATATTTAAAGGACTGATCGAAATATTTAATTAATGCCACATGATCTCAAACTAAATATATACATATATTATATGGTATATATATATGCAAACGATACACGTCGCTTAAAATGATTTTGATGGTAGATGTGTAGCGTGGTTATGGCCTATAAACCCCTATGTATGTGCTTGGTTGGTTGTGGTTGTTTTCTCTCAATCTGCACACTGAGCCTTCTTCTTCTTTTCTTGATGTAACTCGATATAACTCGAGATTATCTTCTACTTTTACTCCCCCAGAATGTAACTCAAGGTTTCCCAATGAGATATGTAAAAGTAGGATAGTTTATTTCTTATTATGTCAAAGAATGGAGGGCACCCAGACGAGCGGTAGGATGTGCGAGATGACCGGCTGGAGGAGCCAACCGATCGGCTAGTGGACCGAGACAACTAGTTGATGGTGCAGCTGGTGGTCTGATGAGGAGTAAGATGACCTAACAAATTGACCATCTGAAGGTAGAAAGGGATGCTTACAAGAAGCATATTGAAGATGACATTGATACAAAGTGCTTGATGTTGTACTCAATGAACTATGAGTTGTAGAGACAACATGAGAATGGACGTCATTGAGATGGTTTAGCATCTCAAGAACATGTATCAAGACCAAGCACGGCAAAAGAGATATGATGTCTCAAGGGCACTGTTCAAGTGCGTCATGAAAGAAGGAGATCCAGTTGGTCCCCACACACTCAAGATGATTGGGTATTTGGAGAACCTGACAAGATTGTGATTCCCTCTAAGCCAAGAGTTGGCTACTGACGTGATACTAGAATTGTTGCTAGAATCCTATAGTCAGTTTGTAATGAACTACAACATGAACAACTTTTACAGGCCATTGGCAGAGTTGTTGGGCATGTTGAGGACAACCGAGGCACAAATGAAGAAAGACAAACCCAAATCTGTGATGTTGATCAGTAGAAAGAAGGGTAAGTCTAAAGGTAAGGGCAAGGGCAAAGCAAAGAAGGGTTCTGATGCTAGCCAGCAACCCAAGTCATCTTCAACTCTCAAAGCCAAAGGAGGGGTGAACAAGGGAGGCAAATGTCACCATTGTCAAGAGCCAAGACATTGGAGAAGAAATTGTCCTCTCTATCTGGATGAACAAAAGAAGGAGGGGATGAAAGTCTCCACCTCAGGTATCATGAAATAAACTTGAAACATTTCTTTATTCTGAGGTATATGATACCAAGATATGGATCTAACATATATGATATGCAGGATTTGAAAAGAAGTGATGGCCTTTATGAAAGGATCAATAAGGAGCACTCATCATTGGAGCAAGTGTTGCTGCCATAGATAGGAGTACCTTTTAGTTTATTTCACTCAAAGGGCATGTAATAGAGTTATGAACTGCTATTTCATTTTTCCAATAAATAGAAACACTTTATTTTTTCATCTTATAACGACAAGGATGTTTATTAATAAAGTTGATGTTTCAATTTAAAGATATGATCTTTTGTGGCAATGCCCTATTTATCTTGTGGTACTTGGTATGCATAAGATAAAATGATACCTAAAATTTATTGATGACAAACAATTAATTAGCATTATCATGAGAAATTCATTTCTAGATTCCATGTTGATGGATAGGCCAAACTCTTTTGGCTGTGAACCATTAAGAGATATGAATGTCTTGGGCATGATGACAAGTCAATCTTCACTAGATGTAGTGGGAGAATGACTATTCTATTAGGTATAATACATATTGATGTGTATACATGCCTATTGGAATAAATTCTAATGCTTCAAAAGGTGTTTATTGAAACACTGATATGAATATCTTGAAGTGTTCAAGAATATCATAAATGAAGTACAAACTTGGTAAAAGTATTAATTCTTTGATGAGATCAATGAATGGAATACTTAAACCAAATGTTTGAGAATCTTGTGAGTAATTATCATAGAGAACTCATGATTAAGGTATAGTGATGTCTAAATCAAAGAAGGAATCATACTATAAAGAGTTAGAGCATGATCATCAATTAACTAACCTTCTAGAATTCTTCTAATGAACATGCTTTACACTAAATAAAGGAGATTAAGAATCACAAGTGTTGTGGGTTCTCAAATTCCTTATGTAACAGATACACCTCATATATCTAGGTGATGAATTGGTCATGAGATGAGCCAATAATCTAGATGATGTTGAGGGACCATATTTGAGTCATGGCTTGAGGCCATAGGATCCAAAATGACTTCCATGTGAACCAATTAAGGTATGACCTTATGGTAGCACTTGATTGGGATAAAATCCATAAGTGCAATTGGGTCTTAAGAGTTAAGACTGACATTGATGACATTTAGAGAAAGGATCATGCTTGTTGTTAGAACTTAATGACTATGAAATTTGGCATATGGATATTAAAACTGCATTCCTTGTAGGAATAAGATAAGGTTGTTTACGTGACACAACCTGAAGGGTTTTATGAATCCAATAGTGCAAATGCAGTCTATAAGTTATAAGGGATTAATCAATGTGATTGATTAAGTGCAAGCAACTCAAAGCTGAAGTCTTTACTTTGATAGTCAAAAGGTTCGACTGATATATCAAAATAAAGAAGGGATCTGTGATTACAAAGATTTAGTGGGAGTGTATTCATATTCCACATGATGATGAGGAATGAAATGTTCTAAAATAGAAACTGGTGTGGAAATACCTTCTTTAAGGGAAGACAGATAAATGTCCTATGTGACAGGAATAGAGATCTATAGAGATAGTTCTTGAAAAACCTCTTGACCTAGTAAAGAGAGAGCATACATTGGCAATCTGTATTGAAGGGTTCAGTATACATAGATTCAGTGGGAGAAAACTTATCCATGTTACATGGAGTTAGTATCTCAGATGCCAACTATAACGCCCCTCCAAGCACATACATGACAGTGAAAGCAAACCCTATGTTGTCCATAACATGGGTCACTTGGCTCGGAGGGACAACATACAACATGATATTCATTGCAATAAGATAAATGAAACACCATGCATTAAATCAAAATAGAGATTCATACATTGTTCTTGAATAGGAAAAAAAGCATAAACTATCTCATCTTATTTCAAAACCTAATACATGTAGGCTAAGCAAATCTAAAGCATGAACTGAAACTAAACTAGATAATCTATGGAGTGGTAGATGGCACCCCACCAAGCTAAAGTCTCCTTGATCAGCTGCACTTGAAGGCTCTCTTCAATTCCCTCTTTCTCCTTGATCTAGGGACATCTCGTCCCATAGCCATGTGAAAGAAAGCAACAACATAAGTAAGCAGCACTATGCATGTTATAAGAACTAAAAATAAGCATATACTTGAATTGAAATAAATTTGACATGATTTAACATTAAGAATTCTCATTACACTTTAGATTTCATTACATCAATGAATTAAGAAACATTACTATATGTGTTCTCTCCATCACTGCCCCGTGGGGCACATCATGCTCGAAAAGCCCATCATTGCTAGGAAGCCCATAACGACCATAAATGTCCATCATTGCGAGAAACATATAATAAGTTACTTAATTCTCTTAACTTAATCATTAACATCATTATTCTTATCTTGCCATCAATGTAAATTGTCCTCATCCAATAATTGCACCAAAGTGCTCATCAAGCCGGTTAAGGCTCATCTTAGTTGCACCAAAGTGCTCATCAATGACATAAAGACAAAATAACATAAAGAGGAACAATTCACAACTTAAGTGTATTACCTTAATCATCATGGGATTTCTCCCTCTTAATCTTGATGTTAACATTACATGATTTACATAAGTCTTTCTTCAATTTCTTAATTATTACATAAGCATAGCATTAGACTAATGAGCATCAGTGATAAGCATAGGACTTTATGATTATATCAATCAACAAGCAAATAGTAAAATTTGAGGCATCATCATTATCTTAATCTCATTCATTAACATGGGATTTAAAGCATAATCTTTAATTATACTTAACATGCAATTCATCCAAGATATATATATGCATAATGGCATGACCTGCTTACCTAGAGCAAGGTAGATCCTAACTTAGTATCCCTGATCTTGATTGAATCATATCTTCTTGAAATTAACATGATTCCTATTAATTATCACTTTAATCAAATCCTAAACCCTAAATTGGTCTTTTAAGAAACATGGTCAGATTTGATGAAATTAGGGTTTGAAAATATGAAAATCACGTTGCTCATTGAGAAACCTTTTCAAAACACATTTTCACAAAAATTCTAACATTAGACACATTAGATAAGATTTTGAAATGTCCAACCAGTCAAAAGGTGAGATAAATTCACATGTGACACATTATTCAAAATTGGCCAACGGAGCACAGTTGTCCAACCATACACAGCCATGTCATATACTTGTACAAGCCACATCCATGCGTGATAAAAAACCAAACAAAGGATGAAAAGACAATGCAACTTATGTTAAGCGTGCAAAAGAGAAAATTATATGAGGGCACATGTGAGATTCAAAACATACTATCGTTTCTAACCCTGTGATGAATCGATTATGTCGGACCTTGAATCCTAGGAGTAAACACATGAGGAGGAACCAAGGCATGATCTGAAAACTTGTTTGGAACCATAAACATAACCTTCTTCAAGCATGTCCGGTCACAATGACTTGGTCCAGGAGATGCCTAGGAGCAGGAGAGTACCTCTCTGCCATTACAGATGAGGAGGTGAAGCAAGGGACCACGGAAAACTATAAGGAACCAAATCTTTGAACTGGGCTCAACCTCTTCAGTTAAACATAAGAAAGATCCAGAAAAGCCTGTACCAATCAGCGAGAGGGGCGATTGATCTATACCTTGAATTAGGCAAAAAAAAAGCAATGAGATAGGCTCCATGCCACGATGAACTTCTGATATGCATGACTCCAATCATGCTAGTCGTCTCTGAAGCTACCAGGGTCAACATCGATGAAGTTTGGGTGAGGTTCGTTGATGAAGATGGAGGCGAATCTCAGTCTTCATTGCATCAGTTTTGGCCTGTGTTGTCGAGAAGGGATGGCCACATTGGTATCCCTACAACTATAGAACATCTTGAGGTTGTTGGAGGGTTTCTTGATGGTTTGATATTGTTTTCTGGCGGCCGCTTATATAGGCATACGTCCAATGAGTCTATAAGTTCTTTGTTCATTGGAAGTCTGGGAGGCCCTAGGAGTCCTCGTCGACCTGGGTTTCTTATGGATTGAAACCCCACTAAGAGTAGGATAGATCTGCTTGGCACGATCTGGGGATGGTGAAAACCACCTCGTTTTATGGATGCGTTGAACACAGAGGGAAAACAAGAGGGGGCATCACATTGTAGAGAAGTTCACGAAGCACGAGACTTTGGGTGAGAGAGGCAAGAAAGGGGGTCTGAGAATCCTCCCTGGACCATGACTAAGATCCGTGTGAAAAACAAATGCGTGACACTTAAAAAAAATACATGGGACTTAGGTTATATTATCAATTCAAATTTTAATTTCTTAAAAACTATATAAAACATTATAAATCCATTGGAGGGGTCAAATAAGGTCCAATTGAACTCAAATTTTAACCACATGTTAACTAGAAAGTCTAAAATCTTCCTATGTGATTAGATTTAGGCTTTATCTTTTTTTTTTAAACTCTCATATGTCATTGTCATAATGCATATATTATATAAAAGGTGAGATTTAGGGACTTATCCTTTCCTTAGTGAGTTGGTTGAATCAAAATTATAGGTTGAGAGAGTAGTTCAATATATTTGTGGTCTAAAGGTCACATTAGGTTCTATTTGATAGATGACAACTCAATTTTGCAAATTAAGGGTTTCCCATTAAGGATTCAATGATAGGTTTAAATTTTGAGGATGTTACACCAACTATCCCAAATTCTTACAAAGAATAGGAACACAAATATAGATATGGATCTATCATGTATGTAATCATCCCATTATCTTGTATGTATTAGACATGACAAGAAAATATGCATTCATCATATTGTATGTATTGGACATGACAATATAATATGCTCATCCTGTTAACTCATGTGATGAGTGGACGTCTGTCTACGTCCAGTGAGGGTTACTGGAATACCATGAAGAACTTGTTTGGTACTTATGAAGTACTAGTTCTATGGTAATAAAAAGAAGAGTTCAATGCAAAGAGTTACACTGATGTAAGCTTCCAAAATGATAGAAAATGATCGCAAAATATAAAATATAAAAGTGAATATGAGTTGATAAATGGAAATGTTCCAATTTAAAAGATGTTTAATTCTAAAAGGGAATGTCGAGTATCCTTGTGTCATGAACAACATAGGATACTATATGGATCTAGAAGTTCATAGAGATGAACTTATAGATATTCCAACCATTGATGATAAGTAGTAATTCTGAGTCAAACAATGGAGCTAAGTGTTAGGCAAGGAATATCAAATGGCATATTACAACAACTCCATCTCATATGATGTCGTACAGTGAAGAGATGTGAAACATGCAATATACCGACTAAAGCAAAATGTTGCTAACTCACTGTGTTAGCGCTGGAGCAGTAGAAACATGTTTGACATGTTTGGAGATCACTAAGAATATGATTCAAAGGTAATTGGCTCACAGTGCAAGTGGGAGTCTGTTGGTATGTATGCCCGGAGAGCCAATCATAGGATGATTGGATTGGGATACATTATGATTAATTTGATAAATATCAAAGGCAAGCTTCCAATTTATTCCGGTTCAATCAGTTATGAGATAATGGTAGAACAGAATGAATGTCTAGAGAATGATAGTACTCAATGACGTATGTCTTCAGGTTGAGGACCTAAAGAGTGAGATCATATGGATGCTAAGAGTTTTTACATTCTTGCTTTTGTCCCTAGTCAGATGTCATTGTGGAAGGTTGATAGAAAACAATGACACAACAAGACTAGAGTGTGTGTTGGTTGATGACAAAGTCTCATTAGTCATGATATGTGATATCAAACCAAGCACATAGATACATGCTAGAGAATAGTGTATAGGATAGACCCACTGTGAGAGTGATACATGGAACCATGACATGGTAGTCATAGTTAGCTCTCACAATGATGGTGGTGATTTTGATTCTTATACCTGAAATCATTGCACTCATCACATGTCGTTGGGTACACTTTGTCATCATCAAATGCATTCCTGAAATATGGATTGTTATAAAAGTGATGGTTGAGTGACTTTGACACATGGGGTTTTGACTGCGAGTGATAGATATGGGATTTGTCCCTCCTAAGGGAGTATGATGTCCATGGCCACTTGATAAGTGAGACTGACAAAAGCATGTGCATGCAAGTGTGATTCAATATGTGATATTGATGGCACACATATCTCAGACAGTCTGCTTTGGATCAAGGAACATGAATGAACGTTGAAAGGATGACAACTCCATGCCTTGAGTTCATTCAAGATATTAGAGACAAAGGAATTATACATTCACTAGAACACCAATCACAAAATGTTGGATTGAAAGTTGTTCTCCAACTTTCCTTTTCACTTGGGTAGAACTGATGTGTGACTATGCACCGCTCTTTGCTTGTGACGTCATAAGCTAGTTATGGACATTCACAACCAACGTGAAATGGGAACTATAGGGTCACACACAAAGGATTTACCTGGAAGAGGGGTTTATCCATGAATGATGTTTGGATTGATTACTAAAGATGTTTAGGTACTCAATCAAACATTCAATCAATTGACTTGACTCAGAATCATCAAGTTCAAGTGTTGAACTAACTGATTTTAGTGTCAGGTTGATTGAGAACCGCATTGACTGTGTTCTACACAATCTGGACCACCAACTGACCCGTTCACTGTGTGAACTGACTGGTTCATGGTCAGTGATTACCGGTTCACTTGATGAATAGATTTCTTGGACTGGAACAAACGAGCAAGGTTGGGTTGTCCCGATTTGTGAGAAAAGTTTTCATTTCACTTGTACAATTTGATTGGGACAAAAATTGATCTTTTCATTGATTAGAAATGAACAAGTAAAGTCAATTGAAGTCAAGTTTGGGACGCGAACCGACCGGTTCACTAAGTGAACCAATGAGCTCACACTCCCAACTGATCAGGTCGTTTGTGAACCGACCGGTTTGGCTGCCGTAGTGCAATCAGTTCATGGAAATTCTGAACCCTTCTACTCCCACTTAAATCCCACATTACCCGGGTTGAGAACCCTGACACCGACCCCTCCTATATATAGAGGGGTATTGGGGGCTTCTCAAGTAGTACAACTCAGAACATCAGTTGCTATTCAAAGTTGTTGTCCTCTCTGGTTGTGGTAACTGAGAGAGCCCAAGTAAGTTCTACCCATCTAGGGAGGAACAATGAGGGAAAGACAACTACAGGACAACAACTGGTTGTGGGAGAATGTGCCAGTGACTAGTACGCCGATAGAAGGGGATGACTCCTTCTAGTGTCCTATAGTATAGGACTACTAGAGTTCTCAGTGGTCCGTGTGGACTATCTATAGAGGTAGGAGGTTTCTTCCGCTCAAGAGGATGACTGTCAACCGCAGTCCGGGTCAGGACTAGGAGCTACATAGATGTCGTCAAAGACTAGGAGGCTGAAGACCGTACTAGTCGTGAGGTGTTGTTGCTGAGCAAGCCTCAGGACCAGGTACAACTCGCTAAAACCATCCTTTCTATTTCTTAGTCAATGATGCGATATGTGGTTATGGTTTTGTGGTAAGAGAAATTTTTTATTTCCGCTACCTTCTTCCTCACCCAAAAACCCAACAGTGGTATTAGAGCCAACTCAACATACTATGTTTTTGGATTAATCAATATGATCGGTTTTTGGTTTTACCATCTTTTATTTATTGAATATGATGTGAATATTTAAAGGACTGATCGAAATATCCGACTAATGTCACATGATCTCAAACTAAATATATACATATATGATATGGTATATATATGCAAATGATATGCGTCGCTCAAAATGGTTTTGATGGTGGATGTGTAGCATGGTTATGGCCTATAAACCCCTATGTATGTCCTTGGTTGGTTTTGGTTGTTTTCTCTCATTCTGCGCAACGAGCCTTCTTCTTTTTCACCTGATGTAACTCGAGATTCTCTTCTACCTTTGCTCTCCCAAAATGTAACTCGGGGTTTCCCAATGAGATATGTAAAAGTTGGATAGTTTATTTCCCGTTACGTCGAAGACTGGCAGGCGCCCAGACAAACGACATGATGTGTGAGATGATTGACTGGAGGAGCCAACCGATCGGCTAGTGGAGTGAGACGACCGGTTGATGGTGTAGCTGGTGGCCTGACGAGGAGCAAGATGACCTAACAAACTGACCGTCTGGAGGAGCCATACGATCGGTTCAAGACAACCAACTGACCGGCCAGGAGGCAAGCCGATCAGTCGTGTGACGAGTTGATCAAACCCAAAATGGCCTAAGCACACGATCTTCATCAAAAGCAGGTTGCATGTGATGTAGACCTAGATGACTGTAATTCCTTGTGGCTCAAGGAATTACAATAAGATGGCCATAATCATCGTTTTATCATTGTTGCATGTTTTTCTTTTGTACGATATAGTATGTATATGATACATACTATATATGTGGTGATTGGATACTTATATGCATATATAAGCATATTAAAACCCCTCAACAAAATATTAAGTTTAAGATGCCTTCCAAAAGCAACATAGATGAAAAGCTTGATTGACCAAGTGTGGGCACGCCATAGCGTGGTGCACCGTCTATCTCATGGAAGTGTGATGGTGAATATGTGGGTCTACCCTAGCAGGGTGCATATTCATTGTGTTGGCATTTGGGCTGGACTTAACAAGGTGGCCTTGATCGGATCAAGCACCTTGAGGCATAGAGATGAACATGGCAAGGAGTTACTCATGACATCTATATAAGAGTTGCATATGATGCAATTGGTAAGTGTTACCTACCTTAATAATTGATTATGGACGCTGGCGTTGGCCGGGTAATAATTCAATTGTTTTGGATCTTGGCTCACTAGAAGCTTGTATGCTGTAATCTTCGGAATTGATGGTGAGGGTTGTCATTTTGAATAAAATAGTGGGAGCAATAATTAATTAAAGGCCTAATTTTATCGTCAAAAATTTCAAATCAAATCACTTAAGTCAAAAAGAGTGTTGGACTAAAATTGCATGTTTCCTTTTGTAGAACAAATGGATGTCAACAATAATCACTTTTCGTTGCGATCGGTCCTTGAGAAGGACAATCTAAATGGGAACAACTTCCATGAATGGTTTAGGACGTTGAGAATTGTTCTAACTCAAGATAGAAATCTCTATGTCCTAGATACACCAATGCCAGAGGAACCCGCTCCCACCGCACCAAAGGCAGAAAGGGATGCTTACAAGAAGCATACTGAAGATGCCACTGATGCGAAGTGCTTGATGTTGTGCTCAATGAACTATGAGTTGTAGAGACAACATGAGAACATGGACATCATTGAGATGGTTCAACATCTCAAGAAAATGTATCAAGACCAAAAATGGCAAGAGAGATATGATGTCTCAAGGATGTTGTTCAAGTGCGTCATGACAAAAGGAGAACCAGTTGGTCCCCACACACTCAAGATGATTGGGTATGTGGAGAACATGACAAGACTGGGATTCCCTTTGAGCCAAGAGTTGGCTACTGATGTGATACTACATTCGTTGCTAAAATCTTATAGTCAGTTTGTGATGAACTACAACATGAACAACTTTGACAGGCCACAAACAGAGTTGTTGGGCATGTTGAGGATAGCCGAGGCACAAATGAAGAAAGACAAACCCAAATCTGTGATGTTGATCAGTAGAAAGAAGGGTAAGTCTAAAGGCAAGGGTAAGGGCAAAGTAAAGAAGGGTTCTGATGCTAGCCAAAGCCCAAGTCATCTTCAACTCTTAAAGCCAAAGGAGGGGTGAACAAGGGAGGCAAATGTCACCACTGTCAAGAGCCAGGACATTGGAGAAGAAATTGCCCTCTCTATCTAGATGAACAAAATAAGAAAAAGGAGGGGATGGAAGTCTCCACCTCAGGTATCATGAAATAAACTTGAAACACTTCTTTATTATGAGGTATATGATACCAAGATATGGGGCTGCCATATATGATATGCATGATCTGAAAAGAAGTGATGGCCTTTATGAAAGGATCAAGAAGGATCACTCATCATTGGAGCAAGTGTTACTTCCATAGATAGGAGTACCTTTTAGTTTATTTCAGCCCAAAAGGCATGTAATACAGTTATGAACTGCTATTTCATATTGTCAATAAATAGAAACACTTTATTTCTACATCTTGTAATGACAAGGATGTCTATCAATATAGTTGATG
The DNA here is from genome assembly GCA_963693085.1 of Alisma plantago-aquatica. NCBI lineage: Eukaryota > Viridiplantae > Streptophyta > Magnoliopsida > Alismatales > Alismataceae > Alisma > Alisma plantago-aquatica. The sequence goes on from OY856410.1 coordinate 399,905,241, forward strand.
TTTAAATGTAAAGATATGATCTTTTATGGAAATACCCTATTTATCTTGTGGTACTTGGTATGCATAAGATAAAATGATACCTAAAAGTTATTGATGACTCAAACAATTAATTAGCATTATCATGAGAAATTCATTTCTAGATTCCATATTGATGAATAGGACAGACTCTTTTGGTTGTGAACCATTAAGAGATATGAATGTCTTGGGCATGATGACAAGTCAATCTTCACTAGATGTAGTGGGAGAATAACTATTCTATTAGGTATAATACATATTGATGTATATACATGCCTATTGGAATAAATGCTAATGCTTCAAAAGGTGTTTATTGAAACACCGATATGAATATCTTGAAGTGTTCAAGAATATCATAAATGAAGTACAAACTTGGTAAAAGTATTAATTCTTTGATGAGATCAATGAATGGGATACTTAAACCAAATGTTTGAGGAACTTGTGAGTAATTATCATAGAGAACTCATGATTAAGGCATAGTGATGTCTAAATCAAAGAAGGAATCATACTCTAAAGAGTTAGAGCATGATCATCAAATAAATAACCTTCTAGAATTATTCTAATGAACATGCTTCTTCGTACCCCTCATAAATTTAATAGGGGTGTACCATCAAGAAAAGATACCAAAAAGAACGCACCAAAACATGTGATCAATGTGACTATAAACAAATAAATAAAAGGCCTCGAGTCAAATAGAGGAGAGGCTGCTTCCTTCTATACCTCTTTCACATCAAATTTATGTCCATAGGAATCTACAAAATCCCATCAATCCTTGAGGCATGTTGTGACAAAGTGAGTTTTTCATATTATGTTCCTCCATCTTATAGTTGTTTCTCAAATGGTTGATAAAAATATACTCAAACATTTCCCTCACTATTTTGTTTCATATGAAGGTGAATTATAGGTGTTAATGTACTTAGTATAAAACCATTATTTACATTCAAATTTGAACTCAATTTTATACCATAGTTGCATATTGACATAATGAAGCTTCCCTTAAAATTTTATTCCATTTGGATAAGAGTTCTAGGAGATATAGGCCTTTGAAATCATGTATATTATATCATTTACTTGAACCCTAGACCCTAAGATGTGTTTTATATGAATTGAATGTGTGACATTTATGTGTCACATGCACTTTCCTTACCTTGGGCGTGGGTCATTTGATTGACCTAATGAGATCAACTATCTGGTCTGGGAACCACGGATCAGATAGGGATCCGATGGCGGCCAAGTCATGCCCAACCTTATGCCTTATATGGAAAATACCCCAATAGGCTAGTGACCAAGTCGAATCTCCTCATGCCTAACCTAGAAACTATCTTGTGATTATAGAGGGATAGTTCTCCTCTTACATCAAAATGTACTCAAAAAACCCCTCCACGTCTTCCCCTATGCCCAGATCAGATAGAATAGACCTCTGCCATCCTACGCCTCTCACTAGCGGTGACACCTATTTTAGGACTTCTCCATACATGCCTTCTCGTGACTATTTAATGATCTCACATGCTCTGCCACCCTTCCTTTCCCCATTACCTACCTTCAATTGCTAGTGAAACTGCCCCAAACACCCCTGTCCACTCCCTCGTCTTCAACCTCCAGAACACCTCATCGTTCTGAACCCACAACTTTCCCCACACCCAACCCACCTCTGCATCAGCTCCGCCATACCTTAGAGGTTCTCCGTGGAGAGCCCTTGTGGTCCCAGACTCCCTTCCATCCCTGAACCCTCTCTTCAATAGTGACATTCCCCACCCTCATGATGGTGAGGAGCACCATAGGGAGCTATGGTGTGGGACCCTGACGCGTAGGTGCAGAACAACCCCGCGAAGGTACCAACACCTTCATATCCTTGCCAAGGCAGCACCTTGTGAGTAGGACTCTTGCCAGAGTCTACTCTAGGCTACTAGAGCAAGGCAACAAGAGGAGAAGGAGGTAGGTACATGGTGCCAGCGTGTACCTAGGTGGACCACTCGTGAGTCGCCACATCAGCTAAGGGGGTCGTGGGTCAAAGCGATGTAGAGTGGGGCCACTCGCATATCTGGGCCAACCAACGAGCATCATCTCAGCAACCCAAGATTGAGCTTGTGAGATCTTGGATCAATATGAACCATTGATCCAGTCAGATCTGACCATTGATCAAGGTAATATCTCCATCTATTTTATTTTGAGTGATGAAAATATATTAATCTTAGAAAAATCCTATAAAATGCTAGGAATATCATAAAATAGAAAAGCTATGTATGATTTTTATCAGACAAATACGAGGAATCTGATAAAATTCTATTTTAATATGAATCCATTTTATTTTTATAAATAGTAGCCTAAAGCCCTAATCGTCATTTTATTATTATTATATTGTGTAATAATAGTGATCCATGGTTGAGATTTGATATGCAGACATATGAAACCATAATTGAGTCCCTGATCCTCTTTGGTCTCGAGACCCTAATCATGTATGGATAATTATCTAGAAACCATAATATTTAGTATCTCTCTCTAAATATGTGTACCTTCATGCATTAATATAAATCCTAATTTCTTTTATGACCCCTTATGATCCTTTTTGACCCAAAACCCTAGATACAACCTTGAGCATTCAAAAGGGGAACCCTCAATGATGTAGACATATATATAAACCCTAAAAATAAATGAATCCTTCCTATATACTTTTGTTATTGGGTATCATTCCTTACATGAAAACTGAAATCTTGAGATATGATCTCATGACCCTAAAAATAAGATAAAAGCCAAAGAAGAACCCTGATCTAACCATAGGTGATAAAGGTAACCCCAAATAAAGGATAAAACCCTAATAATCCTAATGTTGCGGGTAAGTTGGGGGGAAAATTAGAGAAAAAAATAAAATGAAAGTAAAATAAATGTAGTGCACAATTTAAAAAGAAATCTTAGAATGTCTAGAAAAGATGTTGATAGAGAATACAGAAAGTTTGAGAGAAATATTTTTTTAACATAATAACATAAGGAAAAATTAAAAAGTGATGGAATTTTGGAGGAAAGGGGAAGGAACTCTCAAGTTATGGAGGAAACTTAAATAAATGGAGGGAAAGTTATAAATATTGAGGAGAGTACACGTACAACTACAATGCTATAAAAAGAGAAAGGTAGTCCCTATTTGCACCAACAATGTTTTACATCACGTTAGACATAAGAAATGTATCTTCTTCTTTAACAAAATAATTATATGAATAATTTTGTTTTGATCATGAGACGTGAGTTGAATTTATCTTGATTTTTTGTGTACTCATATGTGTATGGTGTATGTAACCTTTTAGAATAATATGACTTGTTCAGAAAATTACATGTTTTTTTTTATGTTTTTTATGTTCTCCCCCTTCCCCTCCCCATCCAAACCAAACATACCAAAATAAATGTCCCCTTCCCTCCCTTCCCTTCCCCTCCCCTTCTTTCCCTCCCCTTCATTCATCGTGTACCAAAAACAACATAATTCCTCCAGGAAGAGGGGGCATTTTTTTCTTCCAATGTCTAGCCTGGTGACAATTGTCTCCCTTATTTACTCCTCCCTTTGCCTTGAGTGTTGAAGACTTGGGATTCTGGCCAACTTTAGAACTCTTCATAGCTTTTCCTTTGCCCTTAGAATTTCCCTTTGGTTTTCTGATCATCATCACAAACTTGAGCTTGTCTTACTTCATTTGTGCCTTAGCTGTTCTCAACATGCCAAGTAACTCTATCAATGAGTTGTCAAAGTCATTCATGTTGTGGTTCATGACAAACTGATTGTATGACTCTGGTAGAGACTGCATAATCATATTAGTGGCCAACTCTTGACCCAAAGGGGATCCCAGTCTAGAAAGGTTCTCCATATACCCAATGAGCTTGATAACATGAGGACCTAGTAGATTTCCTTCTGTCATGTTACATTTGGACAACACCTTAGAGACATCAATTCTCTCTTGCCTTACATGATATTGGAACATGTTCTTAAGATGTGTGACCATCTCAATAACATCCATGCTCTCATGTTGTCTTTGTAAATCATAGTTCATGGGGTACAACATTAGGCACTTGACATCAACGACATCTCAGTATGCTTCTTAAATAAATCCATGCAAGCCTTATGTGCATTGGGAAGAGGTTCTTCTGGTTCTGGTGTATCTAGGACATAGAGCTTGCGCTCTTATGTTAGAACAATTCTCAGTGTCCTGAACTAGTCATGGAAGTTATTCCAATTCAACTTGTCCTTCTCAAGGACTGATCGCAAGGAAAATGTGTTGTTGTGTGTTGCCAATTAATTCTACAAGAGAAATTTTCAATTTGTCAAAAACCTAATTTTGTTTTGATATGATTTTTATAAAATTATTGATGTTAAATTAGGCCTTTAATTAACTATCACTCTCATTATATTGTTCAAATTGATAACCTTCAATTATTAATTTGGAAGATTGCAGTGCACAAACTTCTAATGAGTAAAGATCCAAAACAATTCAATTATTACTCGGTCAACACCAACGTCCACTCAATCATTAAGGTAGGCAACCTTTCCCAATTACATCTGATGCAATTCTTGGATAGATGGTACACACAACTCATTGTCATAATCATCTACATGCCTCTAGGTGCTTAATCGCATTAAGGACACCCAGTTAAGCCTGACCTAGAAGCCAACACAATAGAAATGCACCCTGCTTTGGCAGAACCTACATATCTACCATCACACTTCCACAAGATGGATGGTGCACTATGCTTTGGCATAACCTACGCTTGGTCGATCGAGCTTTTCATGTGTGTTTCTAATGGAAAACATCTTAGATAAATATGGTTGATTGAGGGATTTATATATTTATAAATACATATACATTATTCCATCACCACATATATATAGTATGTATCATATGTTGGTATGTATTCCCAGAGATCCAATCATATAATGATTGTAATAGCATAACATGTAAATGATTTGATTATTAATAAAAGGAAAGCTTCCAATTTATTCTATTTTTTAGTTATAAGATAATAAAGTAAAATAATAAATGTCTGGAGAATGATATTACTCAATGACATATCTCTTAAGTACATGACTTGAAGAATGAGATGATATGGATGTTAACAGTATACATTCTCATTATGTCCCTAGACATATGTTATTGTGGAAGGTTGATAAACAACAATAACACATACGACTAGAGTGTGTGTTGGTTGATGAGTGAGTATCATTAGTCATGATATGCCGATATCAAACCAATCACACATATACATGTTAGAGAGAAGTGTATCAGATAGACCCACCATGAGAGTAACACATGGAAACCATTGTTATGGTGGTCATAGTTAGCTCTCATAGTGTTGGTGGTGATTGTGATTCTTAGACCTGAAATCACTACACTTATCACATGTTGTTCGGTATGCTTTGGCATTATCAAATGTAATCCTAAATAAGGGTTATCATAAAGGTGATGATTGGGTGACTGTGACACATGGGGACTGACTGTGAGTGATGTAGATGGGATTTTTCCCTTCGATGGGAGTATGATATCCTAGGCCACTTGAGTTAGAGAGACTAAGAAATGCATGGCCATGTACATGTGAGTCAATATATGATATTGAGCTTACACATATCTCATACAGTCTGCTATAGTAAGAAACATAGATTGAGTGTTGAAGAGGATGACAGATCCATGTCTCAAGTTAAATCTAGATATCAAAGACAAAGGAATTACACAAACACTATAACACCAAGTACATATTGTAGGTTTAAGTCATTCCCCAACTTTCAATTTACTTGTGTAGCAATGATGTGTGACTAGGCACCACTCTTTGCTTGTAATGTCATAATTGGTTATGGACATTCACTACCAATGTAATATGGGACCTATATGGTCACACACATAGGATATGACCTAGAAGAGGAGTTTGATCTTGAATGATTATTGGATTTATTACTAAAGAGTTTGGTATTCAATTTAAGAAACAAATTAACTGACTGGACTCCCAACCGATCGGCTTATGTGATGAAACAGCCGGTTGGAGTGTCATGTTGATTGGATGTTGTATCAGTTGGGCTCTGCACAAACCGACTGACAACTGACTGGTTCACTATGGTGAGCTGATTGGATGGTGGTCATGAGACAATTGTCTTGCTCTGTGAGATGACCAGGATCGAGATGTAATTTGATTGCATCAAGGATTAGTGCTGACATCATATCATGCATTAATTGGAATAGAATTGCCAAATACATATCGATTGAGAAACATGTGAAATGACTGGTTCACTGAACAAACTGACCATCTGTCTTGTGAACCAACTGGTTTGGTGCTCGTAGGTAGCAAAAATTCAAATCTTCTAGAATCTTCCACTCCCACATAGACTGGGAACCTTGACCCAAACCCCTCCTATAAATAGAGGGGTATTGGGGGCTTCCCAAGATGCACAATTGAGAATTAGTTGCTCTGAAAAAAGTTGTCCTCTCTGGTTATAGTAACCAAGAGGCCCAAGCAAGTCCACTCGAATAGGGAGGGATAGAGAGGGAGAGAACACCTGAGGATCATTGTGGGAGAGCAGGTTGGTGACTAGTACACCAATAGGAGGGACAACTCCTTCCTGTCCATTCTAGCAGGATGATAGGAGTTCTTGGAAGTCCGTGTGGACTTCTCTATAGGCAAGGTGGCCTTTTCCCATCGCTAAGAAGGACAACGTTAGCCAACAATCTGTGGTGAGAGGAGTTTCTACAAATGATGACGTTTGGGTGACCTATCTGTGGAGGAGCCACAGACGAGTCACAATGCAACTAGAAGACAATTGCACATCTACAACTGTGAGGAGCATGTTGTCGGACTTTCTCTAGGACCAGGTATATCCTCAAAACCATCCTTTCCATTATAGACGTGATCCACTGGTTCATGGGAATATGGCATTAATGTTTTTTGTTTCCATTGCCTACTTTGTCGCACTATTTCCCTACAGTGGTATCAGAGTTATGTCAATCTACTATATTTTAGAATAATCAATATGATTAGATTTTGTTTTTATCATTTAACCATTACATGCGATGCGAATAATTTCCTTCCCAATGAAATACCTCGATAATCTCAAACTAATATATATATATATATATATATATATATATATATATATATATATATATATATATATATATATACACACACACAATTTACATGTGTTGCCCTAAAAGCAAGTTTTGATGGTCGGTGTGTAGCATGGTTATGGCCAATAACCCCTATTATCTATGCATGGTTATGTGGTTGGTTAATCCTATTTTATCTCGGTATGCATGCCGAGCCTCTGTCTTATCTTCCCAATGTAAAGTTAGTTCTTTCTGATGCTTGCTCTGCTGGAATGTAACTCGAGGTTTCTCTATAATAATGTAATAGTAGGATAGTTTACTTTCCTATTATGATGAGAAGAAATACGTTTTGACCATGCCAAATGACTATCTCAGAGACAAGTCGATCGGCTGTAGGACTAAGGAGGACCAGAACAACGAACCAAACCGACCGGATGGTGGACCCAACCGATCGGCTGGAGGAGCCATCAAATGGTGGATAAAAGAACCAAAAGACTAGTGAGATGACCAAATGACTGGTGAGGAGGTGATATGGTTGGTTCAAAGGTTGAACCGAACAACCCAGATTGGTAAGCACACATTTTCATCAAGAATAGGTTTCTTCATGTGATGTAGACCCAGGATGTGGTAATTCCTTATGGCTCTAAGGAATTACATTAGGATGGCCATAACCATCACTTTTTATTTATTGTATGGTTTTGTTGTGGGATATAACATGTATATTATACATACTATATATGTGGTAATTGGATAAAGTATATATATTTATAAATACAAAACCCCTCAAATACAATATTAAGTCTAAGATGCTTTCCATTAATAGCACACATGAAAAGTTTGATCGACCAAGCGTAGGTGATGCCAAAGCATTATGCACTGTCCATCTCATAGAAGTATGATGGTATGTATGTAGATCTGTTAAAGTAGGGTACATAGTATATCATGTTGGCTATTGAGTCAGAGTTAACTGGTGATTCTTAAAATGTCTAAGCCCATAGGCATACAAATGATCATGGCAAAGAGTTTCACATATCACCTATACAAGAAGTGCATATGATGCATTTAGCAAATGTTTCCTACCTAAATAATCAAGTTGTGGATGATCAACCAAAGCTGAGTCATGATTTAATGAAATATGGATCTTAGCCCACTAGAAGGTTATACGCTGCAATCTTCTGAATTGATATCTAAGGGTTATACATTTGAAAAAATAGTAGGAGTGATCATTAATAGAGACCAATTAATATTATAAAAAATTTAAATCAAATTAAATAATTTTTTGACACAATGCAAATTTTGTCTTGTAGAATGAAATGATGAACAAATCTGTATTGCGATTGGTCCTGAAGAGGGACAAACTTGACGGGAAAAATTTGCATGATTGGTTTTGGACTTTGAGAAGAGTTCTCAATGAAGAGTGCAAGCTCTATGTCCTTTAAATACTAGTTCCAGAAATACCTACTCCTGATGTGCCTAGGGAAAAGGTGGATGCTTACTGGAAGCATGTCAACAATGCCTTGGAGATAAAGTACCTTATGCTTAACTTCATGAACAAAGAGTTGCATGGGTAGTGCAAGGACATGAATATTCTTGAGATGGTAACACATATTAATAAAGTGAACCTAGGCCTTGAAAAGCAAGAAAGGGATGATATCATAAAGGCGCTCTTTGAGTCTAAGCTGACAGAGGGAACCTCAATAGAAGAACATGTGCTCAATATGATTGGACATGTGTATCATATTGAAGAATTGGGATTCACTTTGAGCCAATAATTGACCATGAATATAACTCTAAAGACATTTCTAGAATCATATATCCACTTTACGTGTTATCACATGAATAATATGGCCATATCGATGTTAGATTTGCTTGGTATGTTGATACATGCCGAATAAAGAATGAAGAAGGACAAACCCATGATGATGATAAGCGGAGATGTGTCCAAGGATAAAAGCAAGGCTATGAAGAATTCTGAGGCCACACTCAAATCCAAATCTTAAACACTCAAAATGAGGAGAAAGAAAAGTACAAGAGGAAATTATCCTTTGTCCTTGAAGGCATTCAGGAAGAAGAAGATGGGGATGGTGATCTCCACTTCAGATATATACATTATTGAGATAAATCTTTCTACTTCTTCAGCATGGGTACTAGATACCGGATGTGGATCTCACATATGTTTGAATATGTAGGATCTGAAAGGAAGCAAGCCTTTGGGAAAAGGTGAGGTGGAACTGTGAGTTGCAAATAGCACAAGAGTTGTAGACAATGCAGTTGGAACCAATAGATTATCTCTTCCCATAGGGCTTGTAACAGAGTTAATGAACTACTATTATGTACCTACTATAAATGGAAACATCATTTTTGTATCTTGTATGGACAAGGATGCATTTGAATTCCATATTAAAAATGGTTGATGTTCTATTTCTAAAGATGGGATCTTTTATGGAAGTGCCCCAATTTATATGGTCTTTATTTTCTAGATCTAAAGATAGATGTATATAACATAAATACCAAAAGGCTAAAACTCAAGGAATCAAACAAAACATACCTTTGACATTGTCGTCTAGGGCACATAAATGAGAGTCACATATCTATACTACATAAAGATGGGTATTTGGACTCTTTTGATTTTGAATCAATAGAGACATGTGAATCTAGTTTATTGGGCAAGATGGCAAAGACCCGTTTCATTGGTAATAATGAGAGGGCTAATGATCTATTAGGACTCATACATTCTGATGTGTGTGGACCTTTTAGAACAATAGCTAGAGGTGGGTATCAATACTTTATTACCTTCATTGTGAAACAAAAGCTAGAAACTCTTGATAGGTTCAAGGAGTTTATGAATGAAGTACAAAACCAACTTGGTAAGAGTATTAAGGCACTTTATTGTGATCAAGGTGGATAATATTTGAACTAAGAGTTTTAGGACCTTCTTAAAGCCCATGGGATTGTATCCCAGTGGATTCCACCTGAAACACCTCAAAACAATGGCGTATCAAAAATAATGAATCACACATTACTAGATATGGTGTGATCAATGATGAGTTTAGATGATCTTCCAAACCTTTTGGGGTTATTCTCTACAAACCGACACATTTATGCTAAACCACGTACCATCTAAATCAGTTTAAAAGACACTGAATGAGATTTGGACTGGGAATCTCCCAAAATGTTTTTATGAGGATTTGAGGATGTGAATCTTATGTCAAGAAAATGTTTACTGAAAAGGTTGTCCCTAGATCTGATAAATGTAATTTTTTTTGGATATCCCAAGGAAACAAAGGGATACTACTTGTATAACCCAATTGACAACAAAGTGTTTGTTTCCAATGATGTTGTATTCCTAGAAAGCTTTTTATATCCAAAGGAATCAGTGGGAGGAAAGTAGAACTTGAAGAGGTCCAAGACCAACAAGAAAACATTGAACCAATAGATATATAAGAGGAGAAAAGAGAATCACAAAGTGTTGTGAAGACTCAAATTCCTCAAGTAACACAGGTACCTTATAAATTTTTAATAGGACACGCCTTAAACCTGAGAGATTTGGATATCTTGTGACTCAGGAAGGTAGTGAATTGGCCATAGATGATGAGACAATAACCTACTTAGATGCTATTAAGGGACCATAGTCTGAGAAATGGCTTGATGCCATGAGATCTAAGTTGGAATCCATGTATGCCAACAAGGTATGGACCTTGGTGGATCCATCTGAAGGGGGTAAGACCCATAGGGTGCAAGTGGGTCTTCAAGAAGAAGACTGACATAGATGGAAAAGTTGAAACATATAAGGGCAAATTGGTTGTAAAGGTTTTTAGACAAGTTAAAAGTGTTGACTATGATGAAATCCATCAAGACCATGCTTTCCATTGTAACTTATCAAGACTATGATATTTGACAGATGGATGTTAATACCACATTACTTGATGAGAATCTTCTTGAGGATGTGTATATGATACGACCTGGAGGTTTTATAAATCTAAAGGATGCAAATAAAGTTTGTAATCTACAAAGGTCAATCTATGGCTTGAAGCAAGCATCTTAGAGCTGTAATATTCATTTTGATGAGATAGTCAAAGAGTTTGTCTTTATTCAAAATGAAGATGAACCATGTGTGTAAAAGAAGGTTAGTGGGAGCATAGTGACATTCCTCATGTTGTATGTAGATGACATACTATGTATGGGGAATGACATCCCTACTTTACAAAAAGTAAAGACATGGCTTGGAAATACATTTTCTATGAAAGACTTGGGAGAAGCATCCTACATCTTGGGGATTAAGATCTATAAAGATAGATCCAAAAGGATTCTTAGACTAAGTCAAAGCACATACATTGATAAAGTGTTGAAATATTTTAACATGTAGAGCTCAATGTGAGGAAATTTGTCCATGCTACATGGATTTACTATCTCTAAAGCTCAAACTCTCAGTTCTTGTGAAGAAAGGGAGCACATGAGTTTCATTACATATGCCTCAACAATTGGATCAATCATGTATGTAAAGTTGTGTACCCGTCCTAACGTCTCGTATGCCTTGAGCATGATGAGCAAATATCATTCAGATCCAGGTAATGTTCATTAGACAGTCGTAAAGAATATCCTCAAGTACTTGAGAAGGAATAAGGACCAGTTCTTGGTTTATGGCAGAGAGGATAAGTTGATGGTAAAAGGTTACACTGATGCAAGCTTCTAGATTGATAAATATGATTACAGATCACAATCAGGATTCATGTTCTATGTAAACAATGGAGCTATAAATTGGAAGATTTCCAAGAAAGAGACAGTTGTCGATCTACAAAAAAGGTTGAGTATATAGCTACATCGAACGCAACAAAGGAGGTTGTATGGATCCAAAAGTTCATTTCTAAACTTGGGGTTGTTCCAAGCATCAGTGATGCAATTGAGATATATTGTGACAACATTAGATCTATTACACAAGCTAAGGAATCCAGATCACATCAACACTCAAAGCACATACAAATGTGGTTCCATCTCAGACGAGAGATCATACAACTAGGAGATGTAAAGATTTGCCAAGTACCAACTAAGAACAATGTTGTTGATCCCCTAATAAAGGCACTTTCATAGAAGAAGCATGATGGATATGTTAGATCACTTAGAATATGATTCATAGGTGATTGGCTCTAAGCTCAAGTGGTAGTCTGTTGGTATGTATGCCTAGAGACCCAATCATATGATAATTGTAATGGCATAATATGTGAATGATTTGATTATTAGTAAAAGGAAATCTTCATATTTATTCTATTTTTTTAGTTATGAGATAATGAAGTAACAATAATAAATGTGTAGAGAATGATATTACTCCATGACATATGTCTTAAGTACATGACTTGAAGAATGAGATCATATGTATGTTAAGAGTATACATTCCCATTATGTCCCTAGACGAATGTTATTATGGAAGTTTGATAGACAACAATAACACATAAGAGTAGAGTGTGTGTTGGTTGATGACTTGAGTCTCATTAGTCATGATATGGCTATATCAAACCAAGCACACAATATATGTTAGAGAAAAATGTATCAGACAAACCCACCATGAGAGTAACACATGGAAACCATGGTTATGGTGGTCATAGTTAGCTCTCATAGCAACATACCACATGCAACCTCATCTCCAGCATCCATAGTACTACTACCACTCATTATCTTAGTAGTACCATGGTGTATGGTGATCATGATTTCCTATATGTCATGATTCCTCAAGATTGATTCCTCAGATACCCTAAACCACTCTCATTAGGGTTTTATTACCTTCCTATCCAAAGAGGTGTACTGAGGTTCTATCACCATCCTTTCATTGCATCAAGGCCTAGGCTGGCTAACCAAACAACCACTAACTTGTTCAACAGACCTTGTTATATCTGAGTGTTAGCCAAACATATCTTCTTTCTTGATCTTAGGGTTAGCCTAGCAACCTCTACTTCCTCTAGCCTCTAGCTAAACTAGGCAGCTATATCTTAACTAGAGCATCTATTACCACTTCACATCCTTAGGTGTTAGGCAAAGTCAAAGACATACACCTTCATGTATTCCACTTATTATCTCATCTCAGCTCCAAGTCTATCTTCATCGAGAAAACTCTGAGCTCATCCTCTTGGTTTTTGAATTCAACCTTGTATGACTCATAGTGCATGATAAAAACATCCTCATAAGATGACTACATTATTCCTTTTATTGTTTGCAAACCATCCATGTATCATTCTCTCCACCAAGGTATGTTATCATCTCTGTCCTCATACCTCATAGCAACGTTCCAACTCGCATCATCTTTTATCCTTGGTGTATGCCATGCGTACTGTCCCATTTCTCCCTCGCATAACAAGAGGAAATAAGAATTTGGCGGCCGTCCAAACACAAAGTTCTTCCTGTTCCAAGAGTAGAGATGATACATCCCACATTGCCAGTACACCTTCAAATCGAAGTTGAAATGTGCAACTTATGTCTCTACATCACAACCATCTTGATATCAAAGTTACCTCCATGGAAAACTGGTTTCAAACCTTCTTGGGTTACTACACAATCCTTGGTCATTTCCTCTAGGTATATAGGGTGCCGACACTTTTAGGGTCATCCCTCTTCCCTTATGCATCCAGAGAGTGCCCTACTCATCTGCCCTTTGGGACCCATGAGTTCATGAAGGTGATCAATCTTCTAACCCATGGCCCTCAGACAATGATAGTTGTTACCTCCCGACCCTATGGTCATGTGCAACTAGGGAATTAGGCAACTCCTACTTCCATCGGTCTTATCCCTACCTGATCCTAGGATAGACTTAGGATTTTCTTATAGTACGTGTTTAACTTAGAACCTTACCCAAGCCTTCATCACCTCTCTCTCTGCATTCATGGGCTGACTTTCATCCTTTCATAGGGGTCATGGTGACATGCCTACCTTGGTCAGGCCCCATACCGATTACCTCCATGGTAACACATCCACATGCACTTAGAGATGGATATCTATGGGTCTACAGGTTCATTTTCATACCATGTACTTTTCACTTAGCTTCTCAAGATCCTATGAGACCTCTTTAGGTTTCCTCAAAACCCACAAAACTGGTATACACCCTACCAAAGGGTCCCTCTCCCAGGATGGGAGGAAACTACACCTTTTGATAACAAAGGTCACAAACACCCTTATGCCTCGGATTTACATCCACATGAGCATGCTTAATCCTAGCAAGCTACTAAGGAACAAGCTAGCCACCTACTAAACCATACTGGGTCAGACTTGTTCTCATCCTCAACACTGGATCACGATCATACCTTCCCATGTCATCCACTTAGCTATGAGGGGTTTCCCTTTTTCTCTATACATGAGGAGTACCATGCTCGAGACTATAGCAACTTAATTCTCATCACGAGCATTAGGTACACCACTTCCCCTCTTAGGCCTAGGAACCATAGGTTCACTTTTTTTGATGACCAACTACATGCTCAAACTATTAACCACGAATCAGGCATGTATAAGGTATAACACACACTTCCTTAACCCTTTTATATGAGTAACACCTCGGAGTTGAGTCCTCCTCATGGTCATCCAACAAGGTACAAGGCCTCACAACCTGCTTACTAAACCTCTCCAGGTCTAAGGAACTCTTCTCCCTATCTCAGGAGGTAAACACATATACCCTAGGCATCGAGGTACCAGTAGACTCATCCTCTCTCTAGAGTTTGGTTCCTCTCGTGGAAACTAAGATATCATTAGCCTTCAGGGATCAAGCATGAGGGAACCACTATCGTCCACTTAGGTTGCATCATCCTCAACTCCCCACTATTCCTCATATCTCGGAGTCTAGGCTTCCAACCTTCTTGCATGGGTCATGCTCTCTCTCTCTAGAGCTAACTCCACAACCGGCCTTATACTAAAGGTCCTCTCTTCATGAAGATGGATCAAGCTCACAAGCATACCTCTACATAGTGAAGCCTATGTTCAAACTTATGTTTTCTCAAGGTTATCCCTAGTCATTTATGCTTATCTTATAAGTTAACCATCATACTCTCATGGCCATGGTTTTAGCGTATTGTCGGCATTACTGATGTACTATGGGTGCCTACTATGCCATGCCACTATAAGCTCATAGGTTCTTCACTAGCCTTATCCTTGAAGGAGCTATCCTTCACTCTAACATGCTCGCCCCTTTCCAGGGTTGGGATGCTAAATGTGCTAGGTCATCCAACCTCTTATGGCTCATACGACATCCAAAGCATGTCCATCCAAGCACCTGTTCTAACTCATCATGCCATCTCTCTCTCTCTAATCTTCACTTAGGGTTAGGGTTAGCATCATCCTCAGAGGATGTGCCAGGTCTCTCCTTGTAATGGAGATCTCTATCTCCAAGACTAACTCCCTTTATCTATCCTCCTGACAAGAAGGTCTAGCCTCAGGTCTCTCCTGAGTGCATGACAACTTATGTCATATGACCTAAGCATGTATCTATCCTTTAGTTTATTCTTAATCTATTAATCTTATGTCCATGACATCTTATTTACATGCTTTTCATTAATTTGGTGGAGGATTCCTTAAACCTTATCAACCTTACCTATACCTCAAGAGGGTGAGGAGAAGAGAGAAAACCCTAATCCTTAAGGTCCTTAACAGAATTTGTGATGAGAAGGGATGAATAAGATGAGTAAGTCCTAAAGGTATCTTATTTCGATTCATACCCTAAGACTTTGGCCAGGCAGTCACACAGATCTGGGAGTCCTTGTATTCTGACTAGCGGTGCGGAGGAAAATATTGCCAGCCCCCAGTCGTGATCCTTTTCTAGACACCTCCGTCTTTCGGATAATCATCTAATAACTCCCTTGGGTTCTATGGAGTTTGTAAAATTTAATAATTAGTAATAATTAAGTGAGGAACCTATGCTCTGATACCAAATGTTACGTCCCCACCTTCCGGTAACCCCCAATTAAGGTAGACTGAGAGGTCGAAGCTGCACACATAATTTCCAGATCAAAGGTTCGGCAATTAACCAAGAATAATTATTAAATTTTAACAGACTAAACTGGAAAGCTGTAAGAAAATAAACTTTTACATACCTTTTTGAAAACTTGGATCTCTAAACTTCTATCCACATATGAATTCTACTCTAACTAATCCTCCTTGTATTTTAATTCATGTATTTCACAATATGACGATTTATTGTTTGTCCTTTTGGCTTTGCACCTAAAACGCTGACAAACAAAGCATCGGTCAGCATAAAGCTAGTATGTGGGGGAAACAATAATCGTGCAACTATTCATAACAATGTATTGTAGCCAATTACCATTTAACAAATAATTTTACGTTTTAAATATAACTGCACGATCCATGCATTCCCTATCCTCTGTGATGTCCCTACAGTGGACATGGATGCTACTTTCCTTATAGTAGATCCCCATTAAGCCCCTCATGGTCCCACCTATAGGTGAACCAGTTTCTAGGGTTGAGTCACATGGCACTACCCATAAGTAGCCCACTCCTAAACTCATGGCATGCTAAAGGGTCTCATGGCACTACACTTGGTAGCCCAATTTCTAACCCACGATAACCTAGACCTTACTCTAGGTTACCCCTTTTTAGCCTTTACAAGCCATAGAGGTGGATTCAGATCTAAGCCAGTTATATATATATATTCATGGTGATAATCATAGTCACTTTATAGTTGCATGAAATAAAAGGCATCCAACAATTATTTTCAAGCAACCGATAAACACGTTCGGAAATCGCCGTGAAACTAAAGCGATTATTCATAAGCGTAACCACATACCTGCTCAGTAGATTTCTCAAGCTAATATCAATTCCAACCAAGAAAGCAATCCAAGAAAGTAATTCAACCACATAATCAAGAATCCTGAAAACACATGTACTTTATTTACTACACACTTTATCAAGATTCTTTCTATTCAACTTGAAATCGCTTCCTAAGGTTTCCGTATCCATTTTAGGGTTTCATTTTGCATTTAGGGTTTCACTTCATTTACTATTTTAAACCCTATTTCTATTGAATTACTTACAAACCCTAATTTCAAATTAAAGGCACACTTAAACATTAATTGAGCCCATTATGCCTCTTTTATGTTAAACCTACCATTTTTATCCTTTTAATCCATGGCAAGATCATTATACTCATTTATCATCAATTCATAGTTCATTATGGCCTAATTCACAAATGAACTCTATATATCATTAAATCCACCTTTTATTCATTAGAAAACCCTAATTACTATATTAAGGGTATTTACCCATAATTAGGAATCTTTGTACTCGAAATAGATTAGAACCATCATATCTCAGCTTTGTACATGAATTTGACCAATTAAAATCATTAAGGATCATAATTACCACACTTAGGGTTCAAGGTTCATTAAATCATATGGAACCCTAAATTAATCAAATTATGCATGAAGATCATCCTTTTAGATCTAATATGCCCTTTTTATTAACAACATGTTAATATCTATTTTAAACACTCACATAACCCCTTTCTAATTCATTAATCATCAAAGGTTAGGGTTTTTCATTGATTAAACTATTAAAGATAGCACCTTGATATATTTCTTAAATCAAAAGAGGAATTAGGCTTCAATAATAATTTCTTTGTGTTCCTCTCATTCTGAGGATCAATTTTCATATATTACTTGTCCTAATCGGAGTTACCAATATATAATTACGAATCAATAAAGGAATTACCTTTTCGGCCAATGGCAAGATGCCATGCCGGCCTCTCCCATGCAATGTATGCTTTGGGAAACATAACCAATTGTTTATTTCGCCCCTTGTTAAGTTGAGCGCGTCTTCAGCCCGCGAAGGGCAATTCTGTCCAAGCGGCCTTGTCATCTTCTTCCTCGCATTTTCCAGCTTCGGACGCCCTAACGATCGAGGGTGCGGCTTCTCCTCCTCCTCCCTGACCTCGTCGGCCATCAGGGAAGGTGACACGCTTTTTACATGCATAGAAACGCAAGTGTACGCGTCACTGTAATATAGGCCTTTGTGAGGCCCGAGTCAAAATCAGGGACACGTGATTTATCGGAGACTACTACTAACTACTCGCAATCAGCTAGACCGGTTAAAAAGTTGGAGGTTGTTGTAAAATTAAAAGAAAATAAAATAAAACAAAACAAAGCAATCGATTAAATGTTTAGTTCAATCAATTCAAGTGGGAATCTTTAGGATTGCGGTTTCACCACGAGTTTTCATTATATGAATTTCTATTTAGTCACTCAGATTTATCTCTCTATCCGAGTAGTGGCCTGATATCAGAATTGCCCACTGTCGTGGTACAATTCACTACCTATGTCTAGGTCAGTTCCACCGTCGTAGCAACCTATACCCTAAACTAGGTGCATTAGAGTCGATCTCTCAGTATCCACCATTAACCTTACACCACCTTGTTCAAGGGATTTGTTAATTAATGTAAATTCCGTCTCTTTTCAACCATTAATTCTTCTTTCAAAGTAATTAAGGGCATTAGATTATTATTATGGTGATCAAGCATAATAATATAATTGAGAAAACGAAATTATACCACGGATTTAAGAGATAAATGATGAATTACTATGATAAAATTGTCATACAATGATTTCCCGGGCTACTCCCGGTCCTAAAGACAAAGGGATTAGCCCCGCATGTTCATCTCAAAGCAAAACATGGTAGAGAAAAAGGGAAACATGGAGAAAAACGTGATTGAGTGGTGAAACCCCTGAACGGAGAAGATCCAATCGCTCCTTGGCATAGAATACGCGTTCTCCCGCCTTTCGGTGGTGGAAATCATCTTCTTCGGCGTCCGGAATGGCTGGGGCGTGCTTCTAGGCTCCGTTCTTCTCTCCACACCTTCTCGGGACGTGTGCAGCGGCTAATGACGTGATGGATTTCTCTTGGCCGCCATCATTAGGTATAATCTCCGAATTAGGTCGCCAAATTACCACAACCGTCAGATTTAGATCAATCTAAAGAAAACATGTATCTGACGGTGTCGATACCATCGACGCGAGTCGATGGTATCGACCCTGCACTGTATCGGCTGGTCTTCTTTTCTTTTCTTTGTTACAACTGATGCCACCTCGATACCATCGACGCGGGTCGATGGTATCGACATTCATAGGCGTCGGTTTTGTCCTTTTACGTCACTGTAGCTCCAAAAGTCGATGGTATCGACTTTTGTGTCGATAGTATCGACACTCTTTTCTCTAGCAACCTGATGGTATCTCGATACCATCGACACCTGTCGATAGTATCGAGATTTTGCTGCTCCTTGCGGCTGGCTACCTGTGGTCCGGTCGATGGTATCGACCACTGTCGATGGTATCGACAGCAGCAGATACTTGTTTTTCCTGAAATTTCAACATGAAACCACATAAGCCGAAACAAAACATATTCTTGTGATAATTTATGCTCAAAATACTGAAATAAGGGTGATTTGACATAGAGAAAGATCATAGACCAAAGTAGATGAATTATGCAATATTAACCACCAAAATGACCAATAGCTGCATAAAACACAAGTAAAATATGTCTCTAAATGTGACTCAAAATCATCACATCAAACTCCCCTAAGCTTGAACATTGCTCGTCCTCGAGCAACAAAACCTTATAATAGAATTGCCAGAGTCAACTAAAGAACAGATCATCACAACAAACATTACCATATGATCCCCACCAGACATTCACATTCCGGCCCTCACTAACCACGGAATGATAGTTACCCTAAAGGCGACAGTAATCATCCATAAAAGATATCTACCTCAAAACTGATGAACACTATCACATAAGGCAGTTAACATAATAAAATTCTCCGGTTCATACTCGGTGCATCTTGTGATCTCCTATACTACGTTGCTCACCCTAACTACCATCTACATGGAAGCAGCTCTCCTGATATTCACAAGTGAGGAGAAAATCACGGTGGCCTACCAATTCGAGCAACGGGTGGATGGAATGGGTGGCTAAAGGAAGAAATGGAAGCAGTATACGGTTTCAACATGCATAAAACAAAAATGCCTGAAATGATGCATTTGTACATGAACATGCCCTAATGCCTAAGATTGGGTGGAATGATGCATGCACTAACATCCCGTCTCAAAATGAGATGGAATATCTAACTGAGCTACATCATGTACTTACTCATCTTAAAATGTGAATGAGACTATGTTCCTTTCTCCTTCTTATTCTACTTGCTTCTCAATAATTTCTCTTTCTTTTTCATTTTTTCATTTTTTTTTCACTCTTTTTTTCTTAAGCCCTTATATCCATAATTGACAATGAATTATTTGTTGGGCTCACTTTTTCTACATAGCTCAAATATTTGAAGCATTTGTGAAGGTATGGAACAGCTAATCACCCTTAGAGAAGAAATAAGTTACATGATGTGCTCTATGCATAGAAATTATGAATGCAGCTAAATGACACGCACCTAAGGATAATGTGCATGTATAACTATTCTAATTTTTTTATTTTCATGTAAAACATGTGAAAGTGGTTGCAATGCAAGACCTATCTACATGAGATGCAATAAAAAAGATTAAAACCGTAATGTACTTCCAATTCTTATGGTGGATTGTGAAAACAATGAGGTGGAAAGATCACAAGACTAATTGACTGAACCTTTGAAAATTATTATGTGTCCCTCCTTACTGACTTGTGTAGTAGTTAAGAGGTTTCTCTCTCTTACTTCAAATTTGAGTCTCATTATCATTTGGTCAGTTTAGGCTCACACAACCAAATCCGTCCACTTTTCATAAATCATTAGGAATGTACAATTGTGATTTTCTATTTTAGAGTTGACAAAACCAATCATTTTCTCAAGTTATGTGCTCAAGGTTGAGCAACACAAGCTTGTGAACACTCAATTTTTTTTTAATTTTCCCTTACCCCATGTATAAGAAAATGAGATAACATAGACTTAAGACATCCACAATTACAATAGATAGAATGTGGATCCTACGAACAAACTAAGATTGCAAAAACTAAATGACAAGAAGTAAAACAATAAAAACTAAAAACTGAGAAAATTAAAGGATAGAGCTGTTCCAACACCCCCCCAAGCTTGAATTTGACTATGGCCTCATAGTCAAAAACAATCTTAAAGGTTGGAACAGAGATACTGATTTACTCTTCTGGTGGAGGCGGGTACTGTGGGGCCGTGGGGTCCCAGGATGGGTACTGCCCCTGAAAGCTAGGATCATACTGGGGCATGGGTGGAGGTTGTGGATACCCCCCAAAGTAGTTCTGGCTGCAGTAATGATCATAAAAGGGTTGCTGCTACATCTCCATCCTATGCAACCTGTCATGAATCTATTGTTGGTTGTCAAGGAGGAGTTGCTCATTTTCGAAGATAACCCTCTGATTGTCAAGTAATCGGTTTGTCATCTCCTGAACACCGGTGTACACTGTTGTATGGTGCTGCTGCGTTTGTTGTATATCCTGCAGCATGGCATACATTCCTTTCATGGAATAGACATCCTCGCTTGGATGCAAGGGCGGTGGTGGTGGCGGAGGCTACGAAGATGAAGATGCACCCAGATGCATGCGAGGATGCTTCCTAGGTGCTACTCATGCCCGAAGAGGAGTGTAAGCCTCCTCTTCCTCTTTAGCCTCGTCGTCATCATTGTTGTTGTCGTCGTTGCCACCGTCTTCATCGGAGTCTGCAATGGCTATGATGGGCCATCAGAAATGTTGAGCACCTTCGATATGGAAGACAGGGTCGGGAAGAAAACATTCATGATATGCGTGGTTTACATGGCAATGAGCATAGGGTAAACCATCCCAAAGCAAGATAAGATTGGAGCGGTGAAGATGCTGCAAATTAACCTTGCTTCTGCTGGAGAGAGGAGTAAGCTGCTGGAAATTCAACCCAAGGTAAGAGGCCAGCGATGTAATGAGCCCTCCAAAGTGAATTGGCGCCTTCCGCGTACTCCTCTTTACAGCCAACACCCGCTACAGAAAGAATGCTCCCCAGTTGCACTCTTGGCGCTTCAGTAGATTGTGCAAGAAAACAAGTCTGTCTCTTGAAATTTGCTAAGAGACAGATCACCCCTAGCAAACAGGGTAGAACACAGCATCCGATGAAGAATCTGCATGAATGGATGCTCGAAGTCAGCTACCGCTGCATTGTGGTAGCTCATAGATTTGCCCGGAGGCACCGTCACAAGCTCGACGAAGATGGCGTCGTAGTCGGTCCGGTTGTCTGGCCGCCGGTAGTCATTTTGCCCATGGTTCCAGTTGTAGATGGAGTTGAACTGGCAGAGGGTGAGAGTGTAGTCATTATTGTATAGCCGAAAAGAAACACGGCCCTTGATCCACTCACGATCTGTAGCGATGATGTCATTGGGCACGACGCAGACGTCCAACGATGCCATAAATTCAGCCACCAACTCCTTGTATGTCGACCAGTCACCGAAGAACGGCTGGCCATCAGCATGGTATTCCATCTCGTCGGGCATCCTGCTCGTGTGTCTCGCCTGCCCTTTTAGAACATAGGCCAGATTAGCCTCGAACCCCAAGTTGCGGATCACCTCCCGGTCAACATAGCGAGTCGGCTCGATTTTCCTCTTCATGATCTCCTCATAGATCTTCTTGACCTCCGTGGATGGATGGACAATCCGCGGGCGTGGGATCAATGCAGTCGGTGGAGGCACGAACTCCGGAATGTCCATCGGGTTGGCACGTGAAGAAGATGCACCGGCAACATGCACCATGGTTGCGGAAGAAGGAGAAGTAGAGAAAGAGCTCGGTGAAGATCGGAGAAGGAAATCTACACTCGATGAAGAATTTGCTCATGGATGCTCGTCGCCGGGCTCGAATCGCTTTGGAATACACTCAGCACAGGTGGAGAAGAATTGCTCTGGAGTTGTGACATCATATGACGACAATCCTTTTCATATATAGCCGTGGCCGGCACTGCTATATGCCCGTCGATACCATTGATGTGGGTCGATGGTATCGACACGGGTAGCACAATCCGTACTGCCGCTGGTATCTACAGTCGTCAATGGCTGGATTCGCGGGGCCCGGATCGCTGACGTGTCGATACTATCGACAGGTGTCGATGGTATCGACTCGTCCCCCAGATCGACTTTCTGGTTGCAGCGATCGCCGTTGATCTCCTCTCGCGAATCAGTGACGTGGCGCGTCGATAGTATCGACTTCCGTTTAGGGCAACACCCTCGCGAGGCCCGGCCGCCGCCTTTTTTTTGAAACTGGGTCGATACCATCGACACACCCGTCGATGGTATCGACTTTACTGAGACGATTTCTTCTGAATATCTCCAGAGATCTTGCGAGTATCGACACCCATGTTGATACTATCGACCTCTGCTTGCGATCAGCCTGTTGGTATGTCGATACCATCGACGAGGCCATCAATGCTATCGACGCAGTGCGATTTCTACAGTCGCCAACCTGTACCCCGGTCGATACCATCAACACAATGGTCGATGGTATCGACTCTGCCTCAGTCCTGCACAATGAGTAAATGATCATTGTATCTTTTTTACACTAAAAACAAAGTCAAAACAAATCAAACTACGAATGTGAAAGAAACTAAACTAAAGTACCAATGGTTGGGTTGCCTCCCAACAAGCGCCCTTATTTAACGTCTTAGGCTAGACGACATGAAGCTCCTCATCAACGTAAAACTTTGGAGAGTGTGCCCATGGGATCATGCGGCAGTTTGAACTCAATTCGATCTTGGCCAATCCCCAAGGTCAATGTGCCTCTCCCAATGGCAGTGACAACATCAGCCATTGCTTGAAACAACCTACCCAACAGCATCTCGCACCCTTTAAGCTGTGGCATGTCCATGACGATGAAATCCACAAGAAAGATGAACTTGTCCACCTTGACTAGCACATCCTCGCACACTCTGTATGGCTTCACAATGGACCCATCCGCCAACTCAATAGTTGTAGATGATTTCTTTATCTCCTTCAACCCAAGCTTTTGAAATGTGGACAGTGGCATAATATTAATGCTGACACCCAAATCATGCTGTGCTTGTGGAAAATGTCGATCACCTATAGAGCATGGAATGTAGAAGCCTCCTGGGTCTTTCCTCTTCTGTGGTAAAATCCCATGGATAATTAAGCTCACCATCTCATTTACCCAGAAAACATCTGTGTCTTTAATCTGCCTCTTCTTGTTGATGATTTCTTTGATGAACATCCCGTAGGCGGGAATCTTCTCTATCATTTCCACTAACAGAATATTGACATGGAGTTTTCTGAACATCTCCAAGAATTTCCTATAATGTCGATGCTCCTTCTTCGACCTTGAGCTATCCGGAACAGACACAACCGCCTCATTTAGATGCTTGTGAGGTGGCACATACGAGCTCTTCGGGGCAATCTCCCCCAAGCTTTCTTCAATGTCACCCCCTGGCATAGATTCTGGTAGGTCATTTTCAACAGGTGCAACTTGTCGTGGCTCCTCTCTCGCGGTGGATACATCTTTACCTTTACGCATGGCCTTCACTTGCTCTTCTTGCCTAGGTGGGGGTGCGGCCATGACAGGCTCTTGGCGGGCTTTTCTATAAGGAACATATCCGCCTGGTAGTCCATAATGACGGTGAGGATACGGTATATTTGGGGTAGCCTCCGTATCAAAAATCATTTTGCCTTTATCCTGGACCTCTATCACCGGGGCCTCTCCCTCAGGAACCACAGCTATATATTTCACTTGGTGATGTGCTTGAGCAACTTCTGTATTTTTTGCCTGTCTCTGCTGATTGGCATGCTTTATGGCTGCCACTTCATTGGAAATTTGGGTCACGGTCGTCTCCAGTGCCCTCATTTGTGCTCCATGACTTTGCAGTGTTTGTCCAAACTTGGTCGAAATATCACCCTGGGACTTCAGCTGCTTACTAAACATGCTCATCATCTCCTGATTTTGCTACACCACTTGACTAAGCAACTCGGTGCTTTTATCTTCGGCTCTCGGTTGCGGCTTTGCATCTAGATCTTGGAGAAAGTTGTTCGGATCCTTCCATGAGAACTTCCTATCCTTCCTCCAAGCATAATCATTATTTCTATAGCCCTGTTGTTGCATGAATTTGACCTGGGCTTCCTCATCGGACTCGGTATCTTCCTTGGCAAGCAATTTCTTGGCTAAAAGATCTAGTTTATCATTCAGCTCCTTGATGGCCCTGGATTCACCTGCGACCTTGACTTGTTCCGGTGCATCCCTATCGCCCCAAGATTGCTTCTTCGCCATATTTTTCAAGATCTCCCAGCACCTTGTTCCTGAGTTGTTCAAGAAAAATCTTGAACCTGCCGAATCTAGGTTACTTTTATCATGCTCAGAAAGAGCAAAATAGAAAATTTTAACCTGCTTCTCCTTGTCAAGCCCATGATGCGGACACCTTCGTAGCATAATCTGAAACCTTTCCCAGGTCTCAGAGTAGGTCTCTTCTGCTTTCTGGGTGAAATTGTGGATTTTCCTGATCATGTCATTGGTCTTCTCGGCGGGAAGAACCTTTCAAAGAATACCTCCACCATGTGATTCCATGATTCCACATATTCATCATATAGATTGTGCAACCACTCTCGTGCATTCCCTTCCAGAGAACTCGGGAATAGCTTCAAGTAGAGCGTCTCTTGTGGAAATCTATCGATTTTAATCATGTCACAATTCTCCACAAATTGGCTTATATGCGTGACTGGGTCTTCGTTCTTGAGCCCATGGAAAACATTCGATTTGACCAAGTTGATTAACGCATGATCAATCTTGTAAGTCAAAATGTTGATTGCCTACTTCTTGATTGTCCCCTTTGAAGCAGATGAAGAAGAAGCCTTGATCTTCTCCCATATTGTTTGTTCCTATGCCATCTCTTCTTGTTCGGATTCTGAATCTGTTTCTTTCAAGTGGTCTTGATTGTAGTCTTCCTTGTCGTCAGGTCCCGACAGTGGGACCTCTGGTGCCTGTTGCATGTAGTCGGTACTACGCGTTTGCACCATACACATCACCTGCAAAATGGTAAATTAAGTTCAGTACCGTGCTAGACAATTACAAAAAAAATTGAAAATAGACTATGAATTTTTGAAATGATTTCAAAATAATAAAAAAAAATTGGCCTAGAGTGGCCGATTGCAGCACTCGTAGTGCCGACAACTGCCGTGTCCCCGGAAACGGTGCCAAAAAATTGACACGCTTTTTACGTGCGTAGAAACGCAAGTGTACGCGTCACTGTAATA
Source organism: Alisma plantago-aquatica (assembly GCA_963693085.1). Lineage (NCBI taxonomy): Eukaryota > Viridiplantae > Streptophyta > Magnoliopsida > Alismatales > Alismataceae > Alisma > Alisma plantago-aquatica. The sequence continues at coordinate 399,931,510 of OY856410.1, forward strand.
TAGGCCTTTGTGAGGCCCAAGTCGAACTCAGGGACACGTGAATTATCGGAGACTACTACTAACTACTCGCAATCAGCTAGACCGGTTAAAAAGTTGGAGGTTGTTGTAAAATTAAAAGAAAATAAAATAAAACAAAACAAAGCAATCGATTAAATGTTTAGTTCAATCAATTCAAGTGGGAATCTTTAGGATTACAGTTTCACCACGGGTTTTCATTATATGAATTTCTATTTAGTCACTCAGATTTATCTCTCTATCCAGGTAGTGGCCTGATATAAAAATTTCTCATTGTCGTGGTACAATTCACTACCTATGTCTAGGTCGGTTCCACTGTCATATCAACCTATACCCTAAACTAGGTGCATTAGAGTCGATCTCTCGGTATCCACCATTAACCTTACACCACCTTGTTCAAGGGATTTGTTAATTAATGTAAATTCCATCTCTTTTCAACCATTAATTCTTCTTTCAAAGTAATTAAGGGCATTAGATTATTATTATGGTGATCAAGCATAATAATATAATTGAGAAAATGAATTATACCATGGATTTAAGAGATAAATGATGAATTACTATGGTAAAATTGTCATACAATGATTTCCCAAGCTACTCCCGGTCCTAAAGACAAAGGGGATTAGCCCCGCATGTTCGTCTCAAAGCAAAACATGGTAGAGAAAAAGGGAAACATGGAGAAAAACGTGATTGAGTGGTGAAACCCCTAAACGGAGAAGATCCAATCGCTCCTTGGCATAGAATACGCGTTCTCCTGCCTTTCGGTGGTGGAAATCATCTTCTTCAGCGTCCGAAACGGCTGGGGCATGCTTCTAGGCTCCGTTCTTCTCTCCACACCTTCTCGGGACGTGTGCAGCGGCTAATGACGTGATGGATTGCTCTTGGCTGTCGTCATTAGGTATAATCTCCGAATTAGGTCGCCAAATTACCACTGCCGTCGGATTTAGATCAATCTAAAGCAAACATGTATCTGACGGTGTCGATACTATCGACGTGAGTCGATGGTATCGACCCTGCACTGTATCGGCTGGTCTTCTTTTCTTTTCTTTGTCGCAACTGATGCCACCTCGATACCATCAACGTGGTTCGATGGTATCGACATTCATAGGCGTCGGTTTTGTCCTTTTATGTCACTGTAGCACCAAAAGTCGATGGTATCGACTTTTGTGTCGATAGTATCGACATTCTTTTCTCCAGCAACCTGATGGTATCTCGATACCATCGACACCTGTTTATAGTATCGAGATTTTGCTGCTCCTTGCGGCTGGCTTCCTGTGGTCCGGTCGATGGTATCGACAGCAGCAGATACTTGTTTTTCCTGAAATTTCAACATGAAACCACATAAGCCGAAACAAAACATATTCTTGTGATAATTTATGCTCAAAATACTGAAATAAGGGAGATTTGACATAGAGAAAGATCATAGACCAAAGTAGATGAATTATGCAATATTAACCACCAAAATGACCAATAGTTGCATAAAACACAAGTAAAATATGTCTCTAAATGTGACTCAAAATCATCGCATCAGAAGGCCCTCCTCCCTTTGCTGCACTCCCACGCACCTGGTGGTGCCCTTCTTTCGCAACTAGGGCGGATGGCCTACGTAGTCTGGGCATGCAACCCACGGCCAGCCTGGCAACGTGTTGCAGGTTGCTATGTAATGGTGGCGGCCAGGGAAAGGTGGAAAACCATCCTAGATCCTAGGAGCAGCTTCGTGCCTCCACCAAGATCGTGCCACAGCCGTTAATGCCCCCGAAACTGCCATATGCTCTCTTGGTTAGGGTTAGCACGGAAAGAAGGAGAAGAGGTTGGAGAAATGTGGGGTTCTCCTTCCCTTAGAACTAGGGCTCTACCCCTTATATAGGGGTGAGAAACGAAGCCCTAGGTAGGCTTATACACGACTCAAAGAGTCCCTTTCCAAAAGGAATCATATTCCTTCTAGGAGAAGTATTCTTCTCTCTCCTCATTATCCTTTTGTTATGCTTTATTTCATGGATAATTGGAAATACAAAAATCCTCTCCCTTACTCTCTATATTCTTGGCTTTTAACCTATTAGCCACAAATTTATATTTCCTTTTAGTAGAAAATACCCTTTCTTCAACAATACCATGAAATTCATTAATTAAGCATCATATTATCTTCTTATTTGACTTTATTGGTATTTTCTCTTTTCTCTTTATTCATTGGGACTCCTTGGATCCCAAGAAACTCTATTATTTTGAAATGCTTTATATTGGATACTCATTATCCTTCTAGATGCATCTAAATGCATTATTCTTCATTATCTTGTTTTATTCTTATTAAAATATCTCTTTTTGAGGATTTCTCTTTATTTCTCTTTTATTTTCCTCATTGGTATTCCTTTTAACATTAGGAATCCTTGGGATACGAAATTCCACCAAGGATAACTCAATTATACCTCTTTTCACTTGTTTTCCACATTTTACCATTGTTTTCAATTTCTTTCTTAATAAAGAAATATTTAATTAATCTTTTCTTTTCTTATTGCCTTTTCTAGGCAACTGTGGACTCATTGGGACCCAAGGAACCCAAGAGGCAAGAAATCTGTATTTGGATTGCATTCTTTTGCCTTCTAGAGGTTTCTACTTCATTCTTTTCTCAAAAACTCAAGTATTCATTTACTAATTTAATAAGAGAATTTCCTTTATTTATTTCCTTGTTATTGGGCCCAATAGCCAATAAAGCCCACAAAACAACCATCAAGGCTATTGTAAATGAAATCCAGTTATTGAAAACAAATTATATCATTATTCGTTCAAATATCTTTAATATGAGAAATTACAGTTCTCACCAATTGAACCCAAAAATTGGGGTTGTAACAGCATGCATGCACAACCACTAGGGCCATAGTTATATGAGTTTTAGGAGTTTTTATGCATGTTACATAGTAACGTCACATATGTACCACTTAAAAAAGTTATATTTTGTTGAGGTATTGTGAGTGTGGCTTATGGACATTTTATAAGGCAAAGACTTGTAATTGTGGAATTTGAAACATGTCCTGATGAACTCCTATAAGAACTATGTACTTCTATTAATGTTATATGTGGTGTAGGTTTTTTATATATGCGATCTCTATATGATTATGTGGATAATGGTAATCAATGTAATAAATCAGAGTTTGGTTTGAATAATTTCACTCTTATAGTTGTGGGATGTTACAATCCAAGAAAAATCCACTAGTGTGTGACTTACCGCACAAATTTTAAGATAAATCTGAGAGCTTAAGACTACTACTAACTCTTTGCTCTGTATCGAGGTTTCCTCATAAGTTCTATTAGTGCTAAACAATGTCCGCAAAACTATGACCCATTGTACTAAGTACTTAGGAGGGATGCCTCTAAGGTAAACAACTTCTGACTCTAAGTAATACCGTTCCACAAGGAATGCCACATAATATGAAGCAACTGCTAGAAGGAGTAGGTCCACAAGGGATATATACTCCAACTGTCTTGGGTACCACCAAAGTCTCTGATTATTATTGTATACCCCTGCTGAAACAAATTAATAGCCGCTACTCAGTTGGTAGTGGATACTTTCTATCTCTACACTTGGGATACTTTTTCATGTATTTGATTTCCCATAAAATGTTTCACCCTTCCCGTGACATACCTATATGATTGGGTTATATAGTGTTTAGGTAATCTATTACTACTTCATTTTATGATTATATATTTCTCTTAGAGTGATCTCTTTTCTTTATGAACTTTACAAACTACTTGGGCTACTAAATTGAACTCATAATGATACTGAATTTAATGCCTAACTTATTAATTACCCTTCTCAGAGTTTCTCATGGCTCCTTCACATAAAATATTTCTTGCATATTCAAATAGAAACCATGTTGGTTGATATAATCATTCCCATTCAACATTTCTCATATATATGTATAACATCAATTGAATCCCTATTTGAGGGACTGTCATTTCTATCTACTTGAAGTAGAATAATCACAAATTCATTACATGTCAATGATATGAAGTAGAGTTTCCACATTACACAAAAAAAATGTGCACGCATATAAAATAATATTCAACTAGAAATCAAAATTATCACATGAATCAATTCAATCAGGCACTTACTATTGAATAACACACACACACACACACATATATATATATATATTTATATTTATATATATATATATATATATTTATATATATATACCTTTAGAAGCATACTAAATTGGGTTTCCATCATTTTTTACTTGATTTTACAAGATATATATTGTATGAAATAGAAACTCTAAGTTGTCAAGATGTCAAATAAAACTAATCAAACTTGTCGAATTAATCACTAATAACATAAGCATGACTATGCTAGCATTCATTTGGATTTGGGCTAGACTATCATTACACTTGAAAAATAAATAAAAAAAGTTTTCTTTAAACAAAATTCTAAAGAAAATTTCTAAATTCTCTAATAATAAAGATATATGGATTTTCACAGACTTTTCATCATACCAACATTGTCTGATCATTTGTTGAACATTGAATAAAATATCATTTAAATATACTTTAAGAAAATAACATTCTATTCACTCTTAGTTGTGGAGAAATTGATAATTTCAAAGAAAACTAATCTACCTACATGGAATTGTATGTTAGGTTGATTTACCCACTCAACTCAGGTGTTAAACACCTCAAAACATATCCAAGTAATAATCTACTTGAATCCAAATCAAACTTTGAGAAATCAATCATTTTCTTCCTCCTTTCAACTCTAGAATCCTAGAAAGGAGAATTAGAGAGAAAGAAAGAGAAAAGAGGGTGATTTTGTATATTCTTTTCCAAATCATAGGAGAGATAGATTTTAGGCATAGGAGAGAACAAACACCAAGAAAACCTATCTATAGAATACTAACTTACTTAATTTCATCGCTTTTAGGAAGATAGAACCCTATATCAACATCTCCACTTCTTTCCTCTCTCTCTCTAGAATTTCTTTTCTTTGGTATAAATGATGAATTATGGGATATATTGGGGTGTTATGCCATTAATATAAATTAATTGAGGTGCTTGGTACAATTACAAATAAGTCATGAATTAGATTTTGTTTTATTTCAACAAAGTTTTCCTATCATAAAAGTTGTCTGGAACAATTATATGTCATCAACCAAACATCCTTCAAATATTATAAAAATTATTATGATGTATGAAATAAACTTCCAGAGTTACAAATAAAATTTCAGCTCATTTGGATTTATTAATAAGTACTTAAGAATCAAATACCACACTTTTATACATCAATTTGTATAGCATGCCCGGCAAGATTAAAATTTGACTCACCAACAGGTTCAAATGTCATCCAAAAATTGTGATTTTTTTCATAAACACTGATAAAGGGCTATTAAAATGTTTCCATTCGAGTCAATCTAAGGTAGCAATAAAATAGTAGGAAATTTATCAGCTATTTTTGTCACTGAATTTCTCATCACATATCTATAAACATACTACAAAATTAGTACATTGAGCTTCAAAAAGCTAGAAGTATTGTATATTAGGATTTCCAATAAAATTCTACATATTTCTAATCTAATAAGAAGCATACACATCTAGATTAGATATTAAATTCACTTTAAACATCTACAGGTTGAACTTAGGATATTATAACCCTAAGTTACCAAAAAGTGAGAGTAGGATCATTCAAATAGATTTCTAAATTCTAGAATATTCAACATATATGTATACACATACCTATTTCATCATAAAAACATTATTTGATCATGCTTTGAGAATGACATGAAATGTCTTATAAACAAACTTTAAGAATAGTTGCATCTTATTCATTGTCACTTTTGGAGAAAATTATAATTTTGAAGAAGATTTATCTAATTAAGTGCAATTGACTGAAAATTTGTTTTACCCACTCACTTCAGGTGTTAAATGCCTCAAAATATATCCCAAGAACTGATCTCTTGGATCCAATTTAAACTTTGAGCAAGTAGTAATTTTCTTTCTCCTTTCAAATCGAGAACCTTAGGAAAGGAGAATTAGAGAGAAAGAAAGAGAAAAGAAGGTCATTTGATATCCTTTTTATCCAAAATAGAGATATGATAGATTTCATGCACAAGAGAGAAGAATCACCAAGGAAACCTACCCAGATAAGATAAACTTACTTGATTTCATCACTTCTAGGAAGATATGACCCTAAATGTCTCCATTTATTTCCTTATACAAAACCAAAGTCTCCCTTTCTCTCTGGAATTCCATTTTCTTTGGGATGAAGGAAAAATAATGGGAGATACTAGGGTTTCAGTTTATTAGTATGGACTAAACTTGGTTTGATTAGAAATAAATCCCACATTATATTTTGTTTAATTTCTACGAAGTTTGACTGTCACAAAAGTTGGCTAAAACAATTATCTATCATCTATTGAACATCCTTAAAATATTATGAAAATTTATGATGATGTTTGAGATAAAGTTTTACAGTTTTAGTTAGAATCTCATCTCATTAGGATATAGTAATGTGTAACTAAAAATTAAGTACCACACCACTATACTGCATTCTGTTTAGTATGTGCATTGAAATTTGACCAACCAACATGTCCAAATGTGTAAGAACCCAATATTTGCAATGAATTTCACATAATTTTATATTAGAACATATCAATAATCTTTACATCATACATAAACTACAACACATAGAAGCTTATACTACATATACATAGAAACCACAAATGAAAACCTCAAGTATAATCTTACTAAATCAACAGAGGATGATTCCTTCATGTCTCTTTCATGTGTTCTCTGTCACTTGTCAATGAACATCCCAAAGGAAGAACCACACATGGACCAGAGAGGAAAATATGGGTCAGTCAAATTACCAATAGAAAATTGTAATTTGGAAAGTAAACAAGTATAAATAATATACTAAGAGATTGAAATGATAATATGCAAGGATTTGAATAATGCAGGTAAGTTCAAGTAGGAAAATGGTTCTCAATATTAACAATACTTAATATCAAAATCCAATAGTGATTTGAATTACGGAATAGATAGCACATGTCAATGTCTAACTTTTTTGGAAAAGCCACTCATTCTCTTGTATGAATAATGACAATGTAATAACTTTATTTTCCTTTCTCTCTGCATAGAGTCTGTGAAACATAATTCCACTACGCTAATGGGTACTAGCATGTCCTATGTCAAGGTTTAAACAATGTGTTATTATTTTCAAGAATAATTGTTGGTGTCCTTTCAAAGAAGAAGGATAAAGTTCTCAAACAAATTTAAACCAACATACTTTTTTTATTATGCATGCTTTTAAGAGGAAAATAAAATTTTCAAAAAGTAGTACTAATTTTGTACTTTTGAGTTAAAATAAATAAAATGCAAGAACCAAGTTTGGAGATCCAAGAGACAATCAAGGGAGTCATATGCAAGTGTAGACTGTCATTGGTTACTATTGTCTTTGAATCATTCAATTACATATGTTCATTTCTTTTAGTTATGTTTTTTTCTTCCATCAAGGAGTGTTGTTCATCTATTTTATAATTCTAGTTGTTTTGGGGTTTTAAATTATATATTATAAAAGTCTCATAATCATGTATAACATCATAGTGTCATATAGTCATGTATTATGACCTTAGTGCCATAGTAACTACATTAAGTTAGCAACATATGACTAATTTGTGGGTCTAGAGTTTTATTTTAACATATTTTCATATATCAAACAATGAGTACTTATTCATTAGCATTGTGGTCTCAAGGGTCTATAAACATACAAGTATGAATTTAATATTGGATGAGATATAGCATAATTCATTATAGTCTAAAATGTCATTTTTATTTTTTTTATCAAATACCCATGTATATAAACATAGGCCAACATAACTCTTCAACTAGTACTGCATATCTAAATATACACTAATATACCTATCCATATCCAAGGTTTTAATAAATAACAAGTATACAATGATTTCTTAATAATAAATACTAAATTTCCTAAATCATCATTCATACTTTTATTAATGCATATATATATATGACACACATAAAGACAATATGTCAATTAGGCTATATTATGTTCATGCTTTATAACATATTTTCATTCTTATAAATCTTGTATTTAACATATTTGTAATAGCTAATTTTTGGAAACTAGATATTACAAACTCTTTAGGAATATTATTATCCTACTATGTTAATTAGATTGATGAGTATTAGGTAATTGAACGAGTGGTCTAGTGTATTATCATAGTTGGTGTTAGATCAACCTTGATTATTATCCAAACCATTCTTAATATATCTAAACTTCACGAATAGTCAAATTAGTAGTTATTATAAACTTGTTATCCATTAGTGTATACATAGTAATGATAGAGTTGAAATCTTGAATAACTACTACTAGGATGTATTATATGTCCATTCTACTTTAGTGACTATCTTTACTCATATCAATGAGTTTTCTAAAATTGCAAAATTTTGGAAATGATAAAATGATCTACAAGTTTGTTATTTTTAACTTCTCTCCAATAATCTATCTACATATATGTTCCATGGTTAGAGTAGACTCTTATATAGTTCTTTCACATTTGGATCTAAAAAAAGATGGTTTATGTAGTTCAGTGGCTAAAGTTGACCCTTCTTGCCACTACACAACCCACAACTGAAGTTCATCTTCAATGATCGTAGTGGTTGCCTGCTGACATTGCCAATAAATTGGAGGTTATTAGGAATTGCAGGAGCAAACACAGATGTAGAAGAAGCATCTCCTTACTTCTATGTTATAGGTGAATCCTATGGGATCAAAGCCTATGATGACGAGAAGGTATCAGTATGTTTAGGCTTTGATCCACTTATGGCGAGGATATACCTTGTGGTTGTTTCCTATATATCTGAACCAATACCATAGTAGGAGTTGATCGTAGATCTTAGATTGCATTAGTAAGGTTATATTTTAACATTATGAACTTTATGGTGTTGTAGGTCAGTGGTTGGCCAAGTAGATTACAAGACAATCTGGTTGTTGAATGGTTGGGCAAGGCAGTGGTGACCTAACCCGGTGGAACATGTAGTGGCAAGGTTTAGAGAAACTAGGCAGGCAGTGGGAGTATATAGGTCTTTGCACAAGTATCATCATCATGGAGGGTTATTGAAGTGGTTATGTTGTCGATCTAGAGGTGTCACGATAGGTTATGAGGAGGGATTAGAATTATCGATTTAATTATCTTTGTTGTAGGTTATCGATTGAGTTACTTCTCCATTATTATGGGTCTAAGGATTTTGTAGGTTGATGGGGTTTTCATTGATGCTCGAGGGCCATCACCCAATTAAGGATGAGAAAGGATTAGTGTCATGAAGAAGTGTGACAGCTCGTAGTGGCTCAATTGTCATTTTCTTGAGTTGGTAACGATGGAGTCATCTCCTTGTTGGTAATTGTAGGTTTGCAGTACTAAGGGGGTGCAACGGGTCTGATAACATCTCATTTTGTGAACTTTTTGCATATGTTTTGTTCCTATCCTAGCATAACTTTTATGTATTTTTCTATTAATTTAAGTACCTTAAGGCCAAAATCTTGAATTCATTCATTTCTTACTCAATGCAGGTTCATGCTATGTTGTGACCGCGACTACACAGTCCAATAACATCGCGACCACGACGAAGCCTCTGCTCTGCAACCCCACACCTCGGTCGCGACCCCCTTCCAACCAAAATAAAGCACTGCTACTGCAATGGGATGGGACTCTGCCATGACCATGGTAGCTACTATGACCATAAGGAGTAGATCATCATGACTGTGAGCACGTGACCCTTACTAAAGAATCACGGTCAAAACGGCGCCCTACTATCGCAAACACAAAACAAGTGTGACTGAGACTGCTCCGGCGATTGAGGTAAACTCCTAAGAATTTTGTGACTATGATGGAGGGCACGACCAACCCATGCATCATGACTAGACTAAAAGTTAAGTCGGTGAACAATGTCTATAAATAGGCCCCTGCCTCCACCCATCAAATTGACAGATCATCAAGGACCACGAATTGTTTCCAAACTCCAGAGTCATCCACATTCATCCCATCGGTCTTGGACCTACAAAGACAAAAGTTAGAGGAGAGAGAAGATCATCCTCTTCTTCAAAAGAAGGAGTTTCCATCATCTATACCTGCTCCAGATCTAGATCTGGAGAATTACAATTGGTGTATCGCCCTCTCCCTTCTCCAGATCTACCATCTCCTACATGTTGTTCCCTTCACCCCTTCATTATTCTTGATGTATTTGTCCTTCTGTAATGTCGTTATACTACTCATTAACATGTGTGGCTAAACATTTAACTTGGGTTGGGAATACCCAGTAAGGCTCTCCCAACATGTATATTCTTGCCTCCCTTTGAATATATATATATATATATATATATATATATATATATATATATATATATATATATATATATATATATGTTGTTATCAAGATTATCTCCACACTCTTGTTCTTAATGCTTCACTTGTATGCTTAGCTACCATCTTGTGATGTATGAATGTTAGTGCCTCGAAAGAGTAGTACTAATCTTATCCAGATTTATGGAGTAGTATGAATGCATGAAAGTGTTGGATTACTAAAGATTATGGTCATATGGTTTGCTTTGTGGTTTTTTGTTTGTCATCTTGAGGGAGAGGCCGCCTTATAATCTATCTCTATTCTAAACTTGAGAGAGGAGGGAATAAACATAATTGACGATTGCGTGTAATATTGATAAAGGTATACAAAGGGGCATGAGTTTTACATGTTGGTTAGAGATCTTAGTAGGTGAAACACGATCCAAGTTTCCTTCCATACTTTTGTTTCTTGCTTCTTGTTTGACTTTGTTCTCTTATTTTATTTTCTTTCTTTTGCCTTTCTTGGTTTTATCTGGAGCATCATCGTTCCTTAGGGAACGTCACCTTAATCCACCTTTTCATTTGGGGTGTAGGAGTGTTAGGCTACACGTCCTTAGCACTTACAAACTATGTCCCTATGGTTCGACCCTAATTTACTACATCAGATCCCGTATAATAGTTGCGGGGGCCTGAGTGTCGGGTTATAAATTCAAGAGTCTGACTACTCTAGATCCACTCCATTTTGGACGAGCGATTTAGGCCGGTCAACTTTTAGGCATCGTTGCTGGGGACAAGACAAAATGATACTGTTAAGAACATGAGTCTACTCACTATATTCATGTACTTAAAGCTAAGCCATAAGCTCAACTGCACAAAAACTTTAAATCTGCTACCCTACGATTACATAGAATAGTTTATTTTAACACATCTAGTTTTCTAACTTGACTGTGCAGTCTATTTAGGGAGCCCAGAGGAAAGTAGATTTATTCAACTTTTACTTTAACTTCAAGCCGTCATGCCACCTCGTGTGGACAATAGTCTTATTGGGGATGATTGAAATGTAAGGGTTGAATACAATCGACCACCACATGAAACAAAAGAAGAAAGAGAAGACCATCACTTAGATGGTCGCAACCACGAGGAAGAGTGATGCAAGGAAGATCACCATCACCACCATCACCACCGCCATAGAAGGAACCATAGGAATCACCATGAACATAAACGCGATGACCAAAATAGTGAGGGTGAAGATGATGAGGAAGAGAAAACTCTTATACAGCTAGCCGTGACTAGAAACAACAAGTCAAGATGCCCAATTGTCATCCCGCACTTCAATGCATCTAATTTTAAGTTTAAACCTATCGTAATCTCGATGATCCAGAACAAGCCCTTCCGAGGGAATTCAAAGAACGAGAATCCTTACCATCATCTTGACGCCTTCAAAAATATCTGCGATACCATCAAGATGAGGGGAGTGCCTCATGAAGTCATATATTTCAAGGGATTCAACTTCTCTCTTGAAGATAAAGTTTTGTCCTGGTACCTTAACTTACCCCACCAGTCCATAGATGGATGGAGGCTCCTTGCGGATGCTTTCATCACTAAATTTTAACCCACTGAGAGAACTATTCGAAATATGCAAAATATCACTTCTTTCACATAAAAACTTGGGGAAAATCTCCATAAAACATGGAAGAGATTTCAAGAATACCAAAGAGATTGTCCCCACCATAACTACCACAAGGGATTCCTGGTGACAATGTTTTACAATGAGCTAACCCCCAAGGAACGGACTTTGCTGAATGCAACCGTCGGAAGCAACTTTCTTGGAGACAAACTGGGCAGAACTATGAAAATCATTGATAACATGGTTGCATTGCAAGCATGCATGGAATATGACATAAGTGATAGAGGTTCGGCCAAGAAGGCTGGCTCTGAAGGACCGTCAATCAAAGCCAAAGCTTTAGAAACCATTATAACTCAGATTCAGAAGATTGTTACATATGTCAAACAACTAAAAAACACTGGAGGCAAGGGCAAGAAACACATTGAGAAAGTCATGAAATGTGTTACGTGTCACGAAGGAGGGCATGGAATTAAAAATTGTATCTATACACAGCTGGAAGAGAGCGAAGAAAGTGAAAGCAAAAAAGAGATTGAAAATGTCTCTTATGCCAATTTTAAACGGCCAGACCATCCTGAATTCAATTATGGCAACAAAGAAGTTGTTGAAAACTGTTGGGGGGTCACAATTTTGGCGCTTCTACGGGGTCAGAAGAACAAAAATAGATATCAGAGTCAAAATAAAAATATAATCCTACAAGGTCAGGGACAAGGCCAAGGTCAGAGTCAAACCAAGGATAGAAACCAACCGGACATGATTTCTCAATTGTTCAATTTTATAAAGAGGCAAGCTTCAGTGAACGACCAACTAGCCCAAAGTGTCATCACCGATTCAGGAGTGTTAAACACAATGCAAAATCAGATGGCAGATATGCAAACCCATCAAAGGAAAATTGATCAACAACTTGCCCAATTGGCAGAACTTGTGAAAAACCATTCCGCAAAGATTCTGTCAAATACGGAGACAACGAAGATGGTGACTCTCTGATCAGGGAGGACGTTGGAAGATCCTGGTACTAAAAACACCAAGGAATGAAAAAATTGTAGTGAGCCAAAATCTAAGAAGGTAATTATGCCATAAGAATATGAAAGAAAAGGATCAATTGAGGAAGGCAAAGAAGAAGAAAATCATAGAAAGAAGAAGGATGAAGGGGTCAAGAACACTGATCCTACGGGATAAGTTTTTACACAGAAAAATCCCTATGCCCCAAGAGTCCCATTTCCCTACAAACTGATCAAGGCACATCTAAATAAGAGATACGAGAAGTTTATGGAAGTAGTGAAGAAATTACACATAGACTCATTTCTCGATGCAATTGAAGAGATGCCAACATATGCAAAGTTCTTTAAAGATTTTATCACAAAGAGAAGGAGAGGAGATCATGTTGAGAATGTGCAATTGGAAAAAATGTTGAGCACATTTGTTCAAGCTGAGTTACCTAGCAAAAAGAAAGATCTAGGGGTGTTCAACATCCTTTTTTGTGTTGGAGACAATGTGGAGAGGAAGGGATTGGACGACTTAGGAGGAAGCATTAGTCTTATGCCCTTGACTCTGGATCAAAGGCTTGGATTAACAGATATGGTGAAAATGGGCATGAGAATCGAATTAACTGACCGCTCCTTTATGAGACCCGTGGGAATAGTAGAGGATGTCCCGATATAGGTTGGTCGATTCTTCATACCATGTGATATAGTGGTGATTGACATAGTTGAGGACCTGAAGTGTCCAATAATATTTGGAAGACCTTTCCTCGTTACCGGAAGGGCTCTAATAGATGTAGTGGAAGGAATTATTACTCTACATGTTGGTAATGACCACACCAACTTTCAAGTATTAGACGCTATGAGAAGATCATCTCTCTTTGAGTCATCTTACTTCATGGATAGCTACAATCAATACTATGAAGAAGTACAAGAGGATAATGTGATTTTCGATATGCTTATGCAAACCTTGAATAACCCTAAACCTAGTGTGGAAGACCCAAAAGTTGTTGAAATTTTGGATTACCTAAATCAACCTGAAGAAGATCCCAGTGATGATGAAGAAGAAACCTTCGAAACTGCAAAGTACACATCCCTCGAGCAAACCCCTGAAGACAAGGGAGCACCAAAACCAAAGCTAGAATTAAAACTACTTCCCGAAGGGTTGAAATATGAATTTCTTGATGATGAGTTGAGGAATCATGTGATCGTTAATGCTAACTTGATAGATGAACAATTCGAAAGGTTTCAAGAGGAACTCAAATTGCATAGAAAGGCTATTGGGTATCCAGTTGAGGACATCAGAGGTCTCAGCCCTTCCTTATGTATGCACATAATCAATCTTGAGGAAACAGCTAAACCTCTAGCTCAACCACAAAGGAAGTTGAATCAAATGCTAAAGGAAGTTGTGAAGAAAGAAGTAATTAAGTTGCAGGATGCCGAAATCATTTACCCCATAAGTGACATCAATTGGGTAAGCCCTATTCATGTGGTGCCCAAGAAAGGTGGAATGATAGTGGTAAGAGGTGAGAATGGAGACGAGGTAGCAACGTGAATGGTAATAGGTTGGCATATGTGCGTTGACTATTGAAAACTAAATGTTGCTACAAGAAAATCCATTTCCCTCTGTCATTTATCAAGAAAGTAATTGAAAGATTAGCTCATCATGATTAAGTCTATTTCCTACATGGGTAATCAAAATTCTATCAAGTACTGATTCATCCTGATGATCAGGAAAAGACAACCTTTACCTGTATCTATGGCACATACGCTTTCAGAAGAATGCCATTTGGGCTGTGTAATGCACCCGCAACCTTCTAACGCTACATGATATATGTGTTTTTAGACTTTCTAGAAGACATAGTGGAGGTCTTCATGGATGAATTCTCTATTTATAGGATAGATTTTGAGGCATGTCTGAAAAATATATCCCTAGTCTTACAATGTTGTGAAGAAAAGCACCTCATCTTGAATTGGAAAAAATGTCATTTTATGGTCCAAGACGACATCGTCTTAGGACATAAAGTTTCCAAGAAAGGAATAGAGGTTGACCTAAGTAAGATTGAGGCCATATCCAAGCTTCCACCACCTGAGTGTCTCACGGGAGTAAGGAGTTTCTTAGGGCATGCATGATATTATAGACGATTCATAAAAGACTTTTCAAAGATCGCTAATCCCCTTTCAAATGTCCTAATTAAAGATGTTGAATTTGAATTCACCAGTGAATGCTTGGACGCCTTCAAGACCCTTAAGAAGGCCTTGACAACAATTTTGATTTTGCATGCACCAGATTGGGAGCTACCATTTGAAATTATGTGCGACGCAAGTGATTTCACCATTAGAGTTGTCCTAGGACAAAAGATGGACAAAGGGCAATGTGATTTGCTATGAAAGACAAGCATTAGATGAAGCCCAAGTAAATTATACCACCATAGAAAAGGAAATGATGGCTATCATATTTGCCTTCAATAAGTTTAGATTATACTTGGTGGGATCAAAAGTAAAAGTATACACTGATCATGGAGTTATAAAATACCTCATGTAGAAGAAGGATACAAAGCTGATACTACTGTGATGGGCCTTATTACTACTAGAATTTGACCATGAGATCATTGATAATAAAGGAAAGGAGAATGTGTTTGCAGACCACTTGTCAAGGATAGGTTTTTATGAAGAAAATAAGCTTCCTGTAAATGATAACTACAATGATGAAGCTCTCTTGATGGCTCAGTCGGTTGAACCAAGCCTACCCTAGTTTGCTAACATTTACAATTATGTAGCTTGTGGGCAGCTACCACCTGAGATCACTTATAATCAGAAGAAGAAGTTATTCTCCAATCTAAAAAATTACTACTGGGATGATCCCCTTCTGTTCAAAATATGTTCTGACAATCTATATCGTTGTTTTGTACCGAAAGAAGAAGTGCCCCTAATCCTCAAAGAACTCCATTCCTCATTGTATGGGGGTCACCAGGGGGAGAAAGAACAGTTGTGAAGGTTCTACAGTCGGGGTTTTATTAGACTACTCTCTTCAAAGATGCTATGTCATTTGTCAAGACTTGCAAAGAGTGCCAACTCATAGGGAACATCATCCGAAGGAGCGAGATGCCCATGACTGATTGGGTGGAAGTTGAAATTTTTGATGTATGGGGGATTGATTATATGGGACCTTTCCCATCATTAAAAGGGAATCGATATAATCTTATCACTTAGACTACATCTTGAAATGGGTAGAGGTTTTTGATACCTAGACATGTGACTCCAAAGTAGTAATCAAGCTATTCGAGAAAACTATCTTCCTGAGATTTGGTATCCCACACACTACTATAAGTGACGGGGATCTCACTTCATAGAAAAGAAGTTCGAAGCTTTATTGAAAAAGTATGGAGTAAAACAAAAAGTTGTAACACCCTACCATCCCAAAACATCAAGACAAGTCAAAGTGTCTAACAGGCAAATCAAGCAGATTCTAGAAAAGACTGTAAGTAGTATAAGGAAGGATTGTTCTATGAAACTGGATGATATGTTATGGGCTTACCGCATAATGTATAAGATGCCTATAGGTACAATGCCCTATAGACTAATTTATGGGAAGTCCTGTCATATCCCTATCGAATTAGAGCAAAAAGCCCTTTGGGCTATCAAATTTTTGAACATGGATCTTGACGAAGTGGGCAAGAAAAGGTTTCTCCAACTTTAAGAACTTGAAGAGTTGATTCTACATGCTTACAAGAATGCAATGATTTATAAGCAAAGAACTAAGGTATGGCATGAAGCCCATTTGAAGAAAAAGGATGTACATGAAGGAGACAAAGTTCTTTTGTTTAACTCCAGTATCAGGTTGTTTCTTGGGAAGCTAAGAATAATATGGTTCGGTCCCTTTTCTATGGTAAGAATATACCCACGGGAATGATGGAAATAACCAGCGATAAGTCTGGTCATTTCAAAGTGAATGGACATAGGGTAAAAGGTACTATAAAGATGAGGCTTTTGTAGAAAGGTTTGAGCTAAGTTTTGGGGAACCCAGTCCTGCAACAAATGAAACATATGATCCAGTGCCAACACCAATTGAAGAAGGATGTAACCAGAATGAGAGAGTCAAGCTAAAGACTTTAAACTAGTGCTTCTTGGGAGGCAACCCAAGCTTTTTCCTGCTTTCTTTTATAACTCAAACGTTCCTTCATCTCATGCTTTTAGTCTAAGAGATATGTACATATCTATCCTTTCTCTCTCTCTATCTAGGTATTTTGGTTTTCCCTCTCAAAAGTAAGTGTAGTGTAGTAAGTAACTTGCTATATCTTCACATGGGTTTTTAATGAAATACAATGGAGGTATTTTTGCTTAAAATCTATGTTTCTATCAAAACATTTTTTTAGTGTGCATATCGGTCGCGACACCTGTCGCTGTCGCGGTCGCGGTTGCTGAATTACATTTTTGAGGTCGTGGTCGTGACAAAGACTGCAGTCGCAGAAACCTGCTCAGTCGCGACCGATCGTGATCGCAATGATAGTCGCGGTCATTGCACCCACCAAGTATAAAAGTTGGGTGTTCTCGATGTTGTGTCTTTTCTTTACCCACTTCTTGATTCTCGAACGTTTGAGGAGCCCTAACCAAAGAACTACAACAATGAAAGAACTGCGATGACAAAAAAGCAGCAAAGGACATTCTCAGCAAACCAAAGTGTTGTCATCGTGATCCCCTCGCCATGCTTGTGCCATCTTCGCCCCTAGCCTACCTAACCTTCTGATCTCTCTCACTCTCTTAGCTCCACAAAGGTACCAAACACCCTCCTTATTTACCAACTCTTCCTTTTTCTTCTTTATCGGCTCTTCATAACATTTTTCTCTACTCCCCAAACCCTAGATAATGGTTTCTCAATCGCGCGCCAGCTGCGTAGCACCGCAATCTTTTTAGTTTTCCCTGAGGTTTTAGTTGTCTTACTGCCACCTTTTTCCTGTATCTCTTTATCTTTTCCTGGAAATCTGTGATTTCCTTCTCATCCACCTCTGTGATGTCATCACAATCGCAACTGGGTTTCAGTCAAGAGATCTACCATGACCGCATCACCCTTTTTCCCGAGATCATCACGATCATGACTACCTTTACGATCGTAGTCGCGGTGATGGTTGTGGTCGTGAAGCCCTTTCTTTCCTTAGTATTCCTTCTAGTTTTTTATCCTAATCTGGTCTGATATCCACTGCGGTCGAGGTAGTAACCGTAAACATCACGATCGCTACGAATGCCACATTCATGACATATTCCCTTCCTTGTTGCTTGCCCACTAAGGTCGTGACTCCCTTCGTGGTCATGACACTCTCTTCACATTCTGTCGTGGTCGCGGTAACACATATGGTTGTGCTATTTTGATAGGCAATATCAAACAAACATAATTAGAACTGAAATGAACAATAATGTCATGAATACATTATGATTACAATCTTGTTGACCACAATTTCAATGAAAAATTTTCAAAATGTTGATTTCAACTGACGACACGTTGATGAACAAGGCAACTTCCCTGAAGGGTGCTGAAGAAAATATGTAAAAGATAACCAAAGCTTTGAAATATCACCCTGATACAAAATATTATACAAAAGCTTTGAAAAGTAATGATAAAAACTATGATAGAAGAAGAGATGTATTTTACTTTGGAGTCCCCCCTCCTTTTATAGGGGGGAGAAGGGGGAAAATCCTATAAGAATGGATGTTGGTGGTGGCTAGATTGCTTCCTCTTTGGTGTCAGTCGGTCAACTATATTTAACCACTTGCTTCATCCCGAATTCACATTGCTCAAACCTTGACTGCAATGATGATTTTATTATTTCAACATTTGACCAGTCTTTATTTGAATTCTTTCCACCACATAAAAGGATATGGAATTGACCAACTTTCCTATTAAAAGGAGTAAACTTTTACAATACTAATTACTTTCCCACAAATTAAAGGATTTATTGAGTTGTCTTCTTTAATATTTGACCATGTGACTTTCATTTCTATTGATTCCCAAAATAACAAAATGATCAGCTCGTAAGGCCAGAAAACCGACTGGAAAGCCGTCTGATATACATTTTTCATATACAACATTTGATTTCCTTTCCAACACATACTCGTGTGTTAAATTCTACAATGGGATGCAAAATCTATGATCTTCTTAGCGCGGGGTATATTTATTAGGACTGGTGAAAATTGTGCAAATATATTCCATGAGTAATTAATCATTGGAGTGAATAGGTCATTTCCCTACAAAATCCAAGCACATATAACTAAAAGTCCAATTACATAGAAAAAACCTAAACTAGACAATTAATTCTAAAATTAGAAAAATAATCAACAAAACTATCCTAAAAGGATATCTAAAATATGTAAATAAAATGGATAAATATGTATCTATCAACTACCCTGAACTTGAACATTGCTTTGTTGGCTAAATTGGACATTATTAAACCCTTTGTTTTGATGATGACAAACATTTCATTCGTGTGGACCTAACTTGTTATTTGAGTGTTTCAGGGATAAACAAATAAGAAAGTGGATAGTCAAAGATCAATACAAATTGGAAGATCAATATGCTTAGATTACTTTTACTTTCATGATTGTACTCAATGTAAAAACTTGTACAAGCATATAATGTACAAGAACATAGATATCATGTAAATCAAGTGTTATATCTTCCCTATCCTCTCACAACACTTAGATAGATTCTCCCCTAAGATACAATCACAATTGCACATCATTACACACACTTAGTAGATGATTCAACATTTTGTAATAGAGCAATTCTCGGTCAACAAAATTCTTGATTGAGACACCCTCGGTCGACAAAATCTTCGACCAAGAACCACCTCAGTCTAACTCACGGACATTGACTATTGACCTACACATGTAATCCCCGAATAGCCCTCGGTCGACAACATTCTTGACTGAGATAAACATTCAGTAGGTTCCATAGTCGTTAGACTGAGAGTAGTTGGTAGTTGAAAAGTCACAATAGGCGTTGAACACTTTTACTCCAAACCAACCCTCAGTCGAAGAATTTCTCGACCGAGACAATCTCAGTCGACAAACTTCTCGACCGAGACAATCTCGGTCGACAAACTTCTCGACTGAGACAAGTTCTGGACTATACTTTTTAGCACTAAACAACTAGTTGTTGCAATGTAATTTATGGACACCTAATGGCTATTTGAGCACTAAGAACACTCTAAAAAGTGTATAGAACATCCCTAGGCCCTTGTAAGACATTCCTATAAATAGGACATTCCTTAGGACACCCAAACAACTTGAGCACACACATTACAACTTGAGAATCATTCCTTGTGAGCAACAAGCAAAGTTTCACTTGTGATTCAGTTTCCTTGAGATCAAAATTAGTGTCCTATAGCTTAGTATCTCCTAGCCACCACACTACCACGTTCATCTATAGTGGATAGGAGATCAATACGCTTGATATAGGATCAAAGTGTTGTACTCATTGGTAACATTGTTTCTTTCTTCCAGTCTTGTTCTTTTTATTGTACTTTGTTCTCCTTGACTACTCCTAGGTTGGAGGCTATTGAAACGAGGCTCTTGGAGCTACTTAGAGGTGGTGAAGGCTGATACCGGTGACTTGGAGTTACTTCAGAAGGCTGCCTCAAGGATTGAAGCTACTTCAGGAGAAGGCTACTTCAAGGGTGGACTTGGAGTTACTTCAGAAGGCTGCTTCTAGGAGGATTGAGGCTACTTTTGGTGAAGGCTACTTCAAGCGTGTAGGAAAGCAATTGTATTTTGTGTAACATCCTCGTGAGGTAATAAAATAAGTTGCTTTCAAAATCCCAGTTGGAAACAATTAGGTAGTGGACTGACTCCTTAGATTTCTAAGGTAGGAACCACTCTACATCCTTGTATCTTCCTTGGTTCCTCCTACTTCTTGGTTGATTGTTTTTTATTGTTTAATTATTTTAAAAACTCCAAAAAACTATATTCACCCCCTCTCTAGATCTTTCAATTGGTATCAGAGAAGGTCTTCAAGGAGCCTTCATAGGTCTTGAAGAGATGGGGGATGGTGTCTTCAACAACCTCTACATGGAAAGGACAAATGTGAGCCAGCCATCAACAAGCGATCAAGATCGTAGATGGTGTTTTGAATGTGAAGAAAAGGGCCACACAACTCTTAATTGTCCAAAGAGGAAGAAAGAAGAAAAGTTCCACAAAGATAGAAGGGAACAATCAAGTAATTATAAAGAAGACAATGTATGTTGTTTCATTGTAACAACTGATGAAGAAGGAAATGAGGTAAGCCTACTTGATTTATCTAAAGAAGAGTTAGTTGCTAGCATTGAAGAACTACATGATAAATATATTGATTGTAAAAAGAAACTAAAAAGAGTTACAACAGCTAATGAAAACTATATGATCAATTAAATGAACTTTCTTCTAAAAAGGAAAGTATTATTTCTAAAAATTCTACCTTGAAATCTTCTCTTAATGGCTGCAATACAAAGTTACTTGCTCTAGAGACAAACTATAATCTTCTTTCTCAAGAAAAGGTTGAATTACTTACTAAATTGAATGACTTTGAAACTCAACCTATCTTATGCACTCATTTAGATTATGATGCCATTGTAAAGGAAAAATATAGTTTGTCATCTAACTTAGATCAAGCAAACTTAAATATTAAAAAGAAAATGGATGAAATTACCAAATTACAAAAGGAAATTAGTAGCCTGAAAAATAATGGTGTTCGTGATAAGATCCTAAAGGATTCTTCTGGTCAAATTGGAAGGAGAGGTTTAGGATTTGTTCCAAAAGAAAAATATCATCAACCTAAACCTAGAAGAACACAAGCACCCAAGACCAAGATCATATACGTACCCAAGAACAACTCATCTCAAAATCATAAAAAGAGAAATGAAATTGATTCCATTTGTTGTCAGTATTGCTTGCATCTTGGACACTATTATTTCTCATGCCCATACAATAAAAAGGATGTTGAACTAGTTTGGGTTCCAAGACCCCAAACTTAGCAAACTTGAATATGATTTAGTTGAGATTTGAATAAAAACTTCACTTTGAAAATTGTAATGCCTTATCTCAACCAAACATGCTGGAATCTTAGCATAATTGAAGTAATTAAGCTCAAACTGGAATAAATGAAATCACTAAAAAACAAACAAAAACAATATCAGTCGACAAATAATTCGACCGAGACATCCCTCGGTCGAGAAAATAATCGACCAAGGGAGTTTTTTCTCAAATTGGAATTTACTGGAAAACAGTAACATTCTCAGTTGAAAAATTCATCGACCGAGATGTCATCGAAGTAGTTTCTATTTAGAACTTGCTCTTATATGATAAAATAGTAAAATGCGCGGTCGACAAAAACTTCGACTGAGCCATTGGTCAGTCAAAGAAAAGGTGAAAAAATCCTCTTTATATGAACACCAGGCTGACAAAATCCTCGACCGAAAAGCATTCTCAGTCGAGCACATTATCGAATGAGGTGAGTTCTGACGAAACAATTTGTTAAAGAATTATACATCTTGTAATCAACCTAAATAACAAATTCCACACGATACATTGACTAAATTATGAATGAACCTAATAGATTTACATATGGAAATCAAAACCTCATATTTTGCAAGATTGAAGTTATAAAGACTTACACATATATGAGGAAAAGATTGGTCTCTTTAGAGGAAAACCCTAATGGTAAAACTATTGACATAAAAGTTTAAGTGTTATCATGACTCATTTGATCATACATGGAAACAAAAAGAATTTTGCTTAAAGTAATATCATTTGTTCATAATTGAAAACAAAAAGAATTTTTGCTTAAAGTGCTACCATGATTTATTTGATCATACTTAAAGAATTTTTTTAGGAACTTGCTTAGAGCATAATCATTACAATGTTGTATTGTGTATAGTCTAAGCAATTAAAAGTTAGAAGATATCTTCTTGGTCACTCAAGGCTATATCTTAAATTATTCATCATTCTATATATGAGTAAAATAAATAACAAATAATGATCAAAGATTAATCATACATTAGAGGAAGAGAATAATTGAAATGCTTATTTGTGAAATCAAATCATTCTCTTGCACTCTGTACATTGATCTGAAAATTGTTCATCAAGTTGAAAGTAGAATGATAGTGAGAATTCCCTAGATATTTTGTTTCATTTCATTACTTACTCAAATTAAAACTTTGTATGACCTTATTACTCTTAAAATAATTTTGATTATGAAATTAAAGGGTAGCTTACAAAATTTCTTGTTTACAATATATTCTCTTGATCTCACTATGCTTTTAAAGGAATCTCAAATCATTTTAGGGCTTAACATCCCTTGGGTTGAGAAATCAATGTAGGAAAACATTTTTGTATCCCACCATGAGTCTGAATGGATCTCATGTCATTTCAGGGCTTAACATCATGTGTAAATGATTGAGAAGTATATAGTGGTTATTAAATTAAGGCTAAACTTGACATATGACATCTATAGATATTCCAAAACCAACAAAATTGCTTGTATTAGTGAAATACACTAATAAACTTCTAAAATGTTTTTGAATAATTTTGCAAGCACACACAAATGGCTATGTCTGCTAAAAATTAACAAAGAATAAATATGGAGATCCCATTGATGTTTCCTTATATAGGGCCATAATTAGAAGCTGGCTATGTTTAACAACTTCTAGACATTTTCTAGAGTGTACATTATGTTTCCCATTGGACTTAGATCTAACCCTATGCATCTCATTTTCAAGCTTTTGAAAGAATATTGAGACATCTCGCTGGAACTACTAACTATGGATTATGGTATCCTAAAGGACAATCACTAAATTTGAAAGCTTTTTCCAATACCAATTACGGTGGTTGTTTCTTATTAGGATGAATTTTAATATTACAATAAGAAACAAAATACAATCGCATTCTCTACCACTGGAGTCTGATATATGGTGACTGGTTCCTATTGTGCCCAAAATCTTTACATGCAACAAGTTTGTATGGATTTAGTCTTCCATAACCTTGGCACACAGTCTTGTTTTAATCACGACAAACATATTGAAACTCAACATCACTTCTTAAAGAGTCATATTTATAAATTTCTTCATCATGAGTGATACTGAAGATCAATTGGCTGACATTAAAATCTCTTCCACTTGATTAAGTTTCAATATATTAGAAAGAAATTACTCCCCTAGAAGATGTCCCCTTTGATATGATAGCTCCACACTCTTAAAAATTATAAATTGGCACATCTTTACCTTTGATTTTTCATGACTTTTCTTTAAAACAAGCTCAAACAGCAGTTCGGTCGATTTACAAAAATATCGATCGAAAATTCTCTGGGTCGACGAATTTCTCGACCGAGAATACTTCGGTCAGACTCTTTCTCCGATCGAACGTACCTAGTCTTTTTACATTACATAGACTAAAACTTGGACTCAATCGACAAAATCTTTGACCGAGAATTTCTTGGTGAACCCATACTTGACTGACCCACGTGGCACTATATTCTCTATATATTCTAGAAACCACCCACGAATGAAAATTTTTCTTCGCTCAACCTTCATCTCGGTCGACAAAATTGTCGACCGAGTCACTGCAATGACTAGTTTTCAAAAACTCAATTGAACGCCCCCACTAGCCGTTAGAGAGGAGCCGTTGGGACGCTCGGTCGACAAATCTGTCGATCGAGAAGGTTGTTATTTTGCTATAAATAGTGCCCAAAACGGCCATTCTTCTCACTATTCACAATCTCTCTTCTCTAGCTCCTCTCTAGTGCTCTCTTGTGCAAATTTTCAACCATTCTCTTCCTCCATCTTTCCTTTCTCCTCTTCCACCTCATACTCTCAAGATGGCTTCCTCTTCACGTGGAAAGAAGCAAGTTGCGGAAAGGAAAGGAAGGATTATCTCTCTGGCTCTAACGATCATCAACGACATTCCCTTCAATGACGTTGCTGTTGGAGATCGATATCTACAGCTATCCTCAAAGACTCCTCTTCCTCGATGGTTGGTGGACGTCAACAACTTCATCACTATCGTTGATCTAGATGATCTCTTTGAGGTGTAACATCTCTCTAAATTTCTTACTCCATCCTTCTATTCCTACTCTACACAAGTTGTAAATGAGTTATATGCCAATCTAGCCACAAATCCTGACCACTCTCACTCTTTCTCCCCTATGGTTAGTGGGTTTGGATTTCATTTTTCTGAGGAGGATGTGCTCAATATGTTAAACATTGATGTAGAAGAGTATAGGGGGTTTATTGACTTAACCACTGGAAATCCCCTTTCTAAACTATCACAAGATGACACTACCATCAGCTTGAGAGACATTAAGAGAACCATCTTTCTACCCAACACATCCTGCCATGAAGAACGGGGTACCTATTATGAAATCAATATAAAACCTGAAGCTAGGATAGTGAACCTTATTGTTTCAACCAATATTTATCCTAGAGCTAATAAATCAGAAGCACCAACCTTTAGAATGTATCTCATTTATTCCATTCTTAATAGCATACCCATAAACTTCATTCGCCTTATCCTTAAAAACATGGTTGAATTTACTGCAATCCGCCTTATGCTAACTTTGTTTTCCAGATCACCCAACATTGTCTTAAGAAAAGCCTTGATGACCTAGGATTTAAAAGTGATAGGAAACCTCAAAAGATTACCAGAAATACAGTTGAGAAAATGGGCATTGACTTTGGACATAAAAGGGCTAATACTGAAGGGAAGCCATCCATCCAAGATATTCCTCCACCTCCTACTACTCTTAGCCAACCCATTGATAACCTATCCAATAACATTACCTACCTAACTGGGGCTACCTATCACTTAGGAAGACAAATGGACTATACTCATCATGCCATGACCTACATAAACCAAAGAATGCAATCTCTCACTCCAAATGCCCTAGACAACTATCCTTATTCATGCTATCTTGGTCCTCTCTACCCTTATAATCCATCACTCAACTACTCTCAAGTTCCACCACCACCTTCTCTTGATCTTTCCCACACACAATTTTCACCCATGTAACTTCAAGATATTGCTGCCCATTTCTTCTTTGATCGAGCACCCACCTTCTTGGAAGCTTATGCTCTCACCAAGACAGGTGCATTGGATTGGCAGACACTTTCCAAATATTATGGTGACACTCCATTCCTTGGGAAGGATCCTGAAGTTGATATTATTTTGAGATCTTTTTAGTAAGGTGGCACTATGTAATGAGATGATTGTAATGTCTTTTAGTGAACTCTCTCATATATGTACTTGAGCTTGTTATTCTTGTTGTCATGATAATAAAATCTTCATATTGTGGCTTGCATTGGACATATTTTATACCTTTGATTTTCAATTTGAGTGTCATATTGAGGGGGAGCATCATATTCAGGGGGAGTACTTATAATAGTCGAAATTATAATGCTTGGTTATCTTTTTGAAATGTTAAAGGGGGAGAAGTAATATAAATCAAAAACAAAATTATATAAATCAAAATTAAATGAGTTTCATAATCTCTTGGCTTCACATGAAATGTTGCTATATTTCTTAAAGAGTTGGATACTATGTTCCACATCTCTTTGGGATTAACTAGCACACACTCCATGAATAAACAAGAGAATGTCTACATGAGGTAAATCTCAGGTATGAAACTCATGCTATTTAAAATTCCCTTGATTTATATTTTAGAAATGTTTGTCATCTTCAAAAAGGAGGAGATTGTTGGCTAAATTGGACATTATTAAACCCTTTGTTTTTATGATGACAAACATTTCATTCTTGTGGATCTAACTTGTTATTTGAGTGTTTTAGGGATAAACAAATAAGAAAGTGGATAGTTAAAGATCAATACAAATTGGAAGATCAATATGCTTAGATTGTTTTTACTTTCATGATTGTACTCAATGTAAAAACTTGTACAATCATATAATGTACAAGAACATAGATATCATGTAAATCAAGCGTTAGATCTTCCCTATCCACTCACAACACTTAGATAGATCCTCTCCTAAGATACAATCACAATTGCACATCATTACACACACTTAGTAGATGATTCAACATTTTGTAACAGAGCAATTCTCGGTCGACAAAATTCTCAACCGAGACACCCTCGGTCGACAAAATCTTCAATCGAGAACCACCTCAGTCTAACTCATGAACATTTACTATTGACCTACGCATGTAATCCCATAATAGCCCTCGGTCGACAATATTCTCGACCGAGATAAACCTTTGAGTAGGTTCCATAGTCGTTAGACTGAGAGTAGTTGGTAGTTGGAAAGTCACAATAGACATTGAACATTTTTACTCCAAACCAACCCTCAGTCAAAGAATTTCTCGACCAAGAAAATCTTAGTCGGCAAACTTCTCGACCGAGACAAGTTCTGGACTGCACTTTTCAACACTAAACAACTAGCTGCTACAATGTAATTTATGGACACCTAACAGCTAGTTGATCACTAAGAACACTCTAGAAAGTGTCTAGAACATCCCTAGGCCCTTGTAAGCCATTCCTATAAATAGGACATGCCTTAGGACACCCAAACAACTTGCGCACACACATTGAAACTTGAGAATCATTCCTTGTGAGCAACAAGCAAAGTTTCACTTGCGATTCAGTTTCTTTGAGATCTAAATTTGTTTCTTATAGCTTAGTATCTCATAGCCACCACACTACCACGTTCATCTATAGTGTATAGGAGATGAATATGCTTGATATAGGATCAAAGCGTTGTACTCGTTGGTAACATTATTTCTTTCTTCCAGTCTTGTTCTTTTTATTACACTTTGTTCTCCTTGACTAATCCTAGATTGGAGGATGTTGAAAGGAGGCTCGTGGAGCTACTTCAAGCTAGTGAAGGCTGCTCCCAGTGACTTGGAGTTACTTCAGAAGGTTGTCTCAAGGATTGAAGCTACTTCAGGAGAAGGCTACTTCAAGGGTGGACTTGGAGTTACTTCAGAAGGCTGCTTCTAGGAGGATTGAGGCTACTTCAGGTGAAGGCTACTTCAAGGGTGTAGGAAAGCAATTGTATTTTGTGTAACATCCTCGTGAGGTAATAAAATAATTTTCTTTCAAAATCCCGATTGGAAACAATCGGGTAGTGGACTGACTACCTTAGATTTCTAAGGTAGGAACCACTCTACATCCTTGTGTCTTCCTTGTTTCCTCCTACTTCTTGGTTGATTGTTTTTAATTGTTTAATTATTTTAAAAACTCCAAAAAGCTCTATTCACACCCCTATAGATCTTTCAATTGGTATTAGAGCAGGTCTTCAAGGAGCCTTAATAGGTCTTGAAGAGATGGGGGATGGTGTCTTCAACAACCTCTACATGGAAAAGACAAACATGAGCCAACCATCAACAAGTGATCAAGATCGTAGATGGTGTTTTGAATGTGAAGCAAACAGCCACACAACTCTTCATTGTCCAAAGAGGAAGAAAGAAGAAAAGTTCCACAAAGATAGAAGGGAACAATCGAGTAATTATAAAGAAGACAAGGTATGTTGTTTCATTATAATACCTGATGTAGAAGGAAATGAGGTAAGCCTACTTGATTTATCTAAAGAAGAGTTAGTTGCTAGCACTAAAGAACTACATGATAAATATATTTATTGTAAAAAGAAACTAAAAAGAGTTACAAAAACTAATGCAGAATTATATGATCAATTAAATGAACTTTCTTCTAAAAAGGAAAGTATTATTTCTAAAAATTCTACCTTGAAATCTTCTCTTAATGACTGCAATACAAAGTTACTTACTCTATAGACAAACTATAATCTTCTTTCTCAAGAAAAGGTTGAATTACTTGCTAAATTGAATGACTTTCAAACTCAAATAGATTATGATGCCATTGTAAAAGAAAAAGATTGTTTGTCATCTAACTTAGATCAAGCAAACTTAAATATTTAAAAGAAAATGGATAAAATTACCAAATTACAAAAGGAAATTAGTAGCCTGAAAAATAATGGTGTTCTTGATAAGACCCTAAAGGATTCTTCTGGTCAAATTCGAAGGAGAGGTTTAGGATATGGTCCAAAAGAAAAATCTCATCAACCTAACCTAGAAGAACACAAGCACCCAAGACAAAGATCATATATGTACCCAAGAACAACTCAACTCAAAATCATAAAAAGAGAAATGAAATTGATTCCATTTGTTGTCACTATTGCTTGCATCTTGAACACTATTCTTTCTCATGCCCATACAATAAAAAGGATTTTGAATTAGTTTTGGTTCCAAGACCCCAAACTTAGCAAACTTGAATATGATTTATTTGAGATTTGACCAAAAACATCACTTTGAAAATCATAATGTCTTATCTCAACCAAACATACCGAAATCTTAGCATAATTGAAGTAATTAAGCTCAAACTGGAATAAACGAAATTACTAACAAACAAACAGAAACAATCTCGTTCGACAAATAATTTGACCGAGACATCCCTCAGTTGAGAAAATTATCAATCAAGGGAGTTTCTATCTCAAATTGGAATTTATTGGAAAATAGTAACATTCTCTATCAAAAAATGTGTCGACCGAGATGTCACCAAAGTAGTTTCTATTTAGTACTTGCTCTTATATGATAAAATAGTAAAACATGCGGTCAACAAAAACTTCGACCGAGCCATTGGTCGTTCGAAGAAAAGGTGACAAAATCCTCTTTATATGAACACCAGGCTGACAAAATCCTTGACCGAAAAGCATTCTCGGTCGAGCACTTTATCAACCGAGGTGAGTTCTGATGGAACAGTTTGTTAAAGAATCATACATCTTGTAATCAACCTGAATAACAAATTCCACATGATACATTGACTAAATTATTTATGAACTTAATAGATTTACATATGGAAATCAAAACCTCATATTTTGCAAGATTAAAGTTCTAAGCACTTACACATATATGAGGAAAAGATTGGTCTCTTTAGAGGAAAACCCTAATGGTAAAACTATTGAAATAAAAGTTGAAGTGTTAGCGTGACTCATTTGATCATACTTGGAAACAAAAAGAATTTTGCTTAAAGTAATATCATTTGTTCATACTTGAAAACAAAAAGAATTTTTGCTTAAAGTGCTACCATGATTTATTTGATCATACTTAAAGAATTTTTTTAGGAACTTGCTTAGAACATAATCATCACAATGTTGTATTGTGTATAGTCTAAGAAATTAAAAGTTAGAAGATCTCATCTTGGTCACTCAAGGCTATATCTTAAATTATTCGTCATTCCATATATGAGTAAAATAAAGAACAAATAATGATCAAAGCTTAATCATACATTAGAGGAAGAGAATAATTGAAATGCTAATTTGTGAAATCAAACCATTCTCTTGCACTCTATACATTGATCTGAAAATTTTTCATCAAGTTGAAAGTAGAATGATAGTGAGAATTCTTGATATATTTTGTTTCATTTCATCACTTACTCAAATTAAAAAAATTTATTACCTTAGTACTGTTAAAATAATTTTGATTATGAAATTAAAGGGTAGCTTACAAAATTTCTAGTTTACAATATATTCTCTTGATCTCACTATGCTTTAAAAGGAATCTCATATCATTTCAGGGCTTAACATCCTTGTAAATGGTTGAGAAATCAATGTAGGAAAACATTTTTGTATCCCACCATGAGTCTAAATGAATCTCATGTCATTTCAGGGCTTAACATCCCATGTAAATGATTGAGAAATATATAATGATTATTTAATTAAGGCTAAACTTGGCATATGACATCTATAGCTATCCCAAAACCAACAAAATTGCGTGTATTAGTGAAATACACCAATAAACTTCTAAAATGTTTTCGAATAATTTTGCAAGCAAACACAAATGGCTATGTCTGTTAAAAATTAACAAAGAATCAATATGGAGATCCCATTGACGTTTCCTTATATAGGGCCATAATTAGCAGCTGGCTATGTTTAACAGCTTCTAGACATTTTCTAGAGTGTACATTATGTTTCCCGTCAGACATAGATCTAAAACTATGCATCTCATTTTCAAGCTGTTGAAAGAATATTGAGACATCTTGCTTGAACTACTAACTATGGATTATGGTATCCTAAAGGACATTCACTAAATTTGAAAGATTTTTCGAATACCAATTATGCTGGTTGTTTCTTATTAGGATGAACTTTAATATTATAGTAAGAAACAAAATACAATCGCACTCTCTACCACTGGAGTTCGATATATGGTGACTGGTTCTTGTTGTGCCCAAAATATTTACATGCAACAAGTCTGTATGGCTTTACTCTTCCATAAACTTGGCACACGGTCTTGTTTTAGTCACGACAAACATATCGAAACTCAACATCACTTCTTAAAGATTCATATTTCTAAATTTCTTCATCATGACTGACACTGAAGATCAATTGGCTGACATTAAAATCTCTTCCACTTGATTAAGTTTCAATATATTAGAAAGAAATTACTCCCCTAGAAGATGTCCCATTTGATATGATAGCTCCACACTCTTAAAAATTATTTATTGACACATCTTTACCTTTGATTTTTCATGACTTTTCTTTAAAACAAGTTCAAATAGCAGTTCAGTCGGTCTACAAAAATCTCGATCGAAAACTCTCTCGGTCGACGAATTTCTTGACCGAGAATACTTCGATCAGACTCTTTCTCCGACCGACCACACCTAGTCTTTTTACATTACATAGACTAAAACTTGGACTCAGTCGACAAAATCTTCGACTGAGAATTTCTTGTTGCACCCATACTCAACTAACCCACGTGGCACTATATTCTCTATATATTCTAGAAACCACCCATGAACAAAAAATTTTCTTCACTCAATCTTCATCTCATTCGACAAAATTGTTGTTCGAGCCACTATAATGGCTAGTTTTCAAAAACTCGACTGAACGCCCCCGCTAGCCGTTAGAGAGGAGTGTGTAAAAAAATGACTGTTGGGATGCTCGGTCGACAAATTTGTTGACCGAGATGGTTGTTGTTTTGCTATAAATAGTGCCCAAAACGGCTATTCTTCTCACAAATTCACAATCTCTCTTCTCTAGCTCATCTCTAGTGCTTTCTTGTGTGAATTTTTAGCCATTCTCTTCCACCATCTTTCCTTGATCCTCTTCCACCTCATACTCTCAAGATGGTTTCCTCTTCACGTGGAAAGAAGCAAGTTGCGGCAAGGAAAGGAAGGACAGTCTCACCGGCTCTGACAATCATCACCAACATTCCCTTCAATGACGTTGTTGTCAGAGATCACTATCTACAGGTGTCCTCAAAGTCTCCTCTTCCTCGACGGCTGGTGGACGTCAATGACTTCATCACTATCATTGATCTAGATGAGCTCTTTGAGCAGCAATATCTCTCTAAATTTCTTACTTCATCCTTCCATTCTTACTCTACACAAGCTGTGAATGAGTTCTATGCCAATCTAGCCACAAATCCTGACCACTCTCAGTCTTTCTCCTCTATGGTTAGTGGGTTTGGATTTCATTTTTTTGAGGAGGATGTGCTCAATATGTTAAACATTGATGTAGAAGAGTATAGGGGGTTTATTGACTTAACCACTGGAAATCCCCTTTCTAAACTATCACAAGATGACACTACCATCATCTTGAGTGACATTAAGAGAACCATCTTTCTACCCAACACATCCTACCATGAAGAATGGGGTACCCATTATGCAATCAATCTAAAACCTGAAGCTAGGATAGTAAACCTTATTGTTTCAACCAATATTTATCCTAGAGCTAATAAATTAAAGGTACCAACATTTAGAATGTATCTCATTTATAACATTCTTAATAGCATACCCATAAACTTCATTCACCTTATCCTCAAAAACATGGTTGAATTTACTGGCAATCCACCTTATGCGAACTTTGTTTTCCAGATCACCCAACATTGTCTTAAGAAAAGCCTTGAGGACCCAAGATTTAAAAGTGATAGGAAACCTCAAAAGATTACCAGAAATACATTTGAGAAAGTGGGTATTGACTTTGGAAATAAAAGGGCTAGGACTGAAGGGGAGCCATCCACCCAAGATATCCCTCCACCTCCTACTACTCCTAGCCAACCCATTGATAACCTATCCAATAACATTACCTACCCATGTGGCTATGATAACCACCAATTAACATATTAAGGTTATGATCATATTAAGGAGGTTATTTCGCCATCATGTCATCATATAAGAAGGTTAAACATGATTACTCATCTTTATCTATTTGCATTAGAGCTAGGTTCAACAAGATAAATTATATTAATTTTACTAATCAGCACTCATACCCAAACCCTAACTCATGGCATCCCCATTAGATCATGGATGCATAAGGTGAAGCATCACCATCACATTCCATACTATTCTCAAAGATGAACCCTCACATAAATCAAGGCATAAACATTGGGTTATAGCATACTAGAGTTTCAACAACAATAAGAGAGTATTCCATGATTGTATTAATCATTCAAGGACTATTCATATAGCCAATTACCATCATTTAGTTATAATAAAGCTAGGTATAACAAGTTATACCTCATTAGGACTACATATCAACACAATATGGTTATCATCCCTTCTATTCATATGAGTGAATAGGTAAGACTACCTTATTATGGGTAACCCTCCATTTGTTCCATCATCATTCAACCCATATCACTATACCACAATGTCACCCAGAACCATTGGATGTTTAAAAGGTAAGATCATTGGTTGTTTACATAAGTAAAAACCTTCGATAAACCACCAATGAAGTCCTTGATTTTTGCTCTATAAAGATTCACCATCTAACTCAAACATCTCTTGATTAACAACACAAAAGTTCCATTGAGAGTAGGATAAAACCCACAACTGACTGTTCATTTAAAACAAGCCATCCATTGTCAATAAGTAAGCTCCTTAAGTTTATCATATAAAGGAAACCATATAAATCACATTATTAGGACCAACATATTACATTAGCCATCATTCCACTTTATTGGAGGAATAAAACATTAGATCTTGACCATTGGGTCAAGTTCATATGTTAAAACCATCAATCACAGTATAGGTCCGACCATTGCGTCAAGTGACCCAAGAAACCATTGGTCTAAGGCTTAATTGATGCTACAACTATATGATTAACTCACCATAGGTTGTGGAGACCTGATCCACCATCATTAGTGACCATTAACTCACCATAGGTTGTTAGATCAGCACTATATTCATTAATTAGCATCAAATATCAAGCTAGTATCACCATTGATAGATAGAATCATTAGGGTACTTAGTTGTTAATCACTAGGCTTCTAATTAGGCCAAAACATGACCTAAGGGGTGAACGTCAATTGACACCCTTGGTTACCACCATCAATTTTCATGAAGACAACACCATATGGTTGTTGTTGTAAGGACCCTGACCTCCATTTAGGGTTTATCTTGTTTGCTTTGCTTAACCCTGATGCTTAGTTGCTTGCTAATCACCTTTGGTGGTGATTAGGGTTTGTTGGTGCTTTGTTGAGAGCTGGAGGTTCCACTTGCAATTAACCCAAATCTAGGGTTTGTGGGCAAGTTTGTCACCTTGTGAGGTGTTCCTCCCTCTCCTTGCTTCCTCAAGTGTTGAGAGGAAGGGTTGGGCTCGTTGCTTGAGCTACCTTGGGCTTGGTTGAGCTTGTTGGGCCTTGTTGTGCCTTGCCTTTGCTTGGTTGGACCTTGTGTCGGGTAAGTGAGCCTTGTGTCGGCCTAGGTGTGTCGGCCATGCTTGTGTCGGCCTGTGTTGTGTCGCCATTGGGAGTGTGTCGGGCATGGAGTGGAGGTGTGTTTCCCATGGACCCTTTGACCTTCTTTGACCTCATTTGTGTCACCACTAGTGGATACTTGGATCTTGATGCTTGCATGTGGCAAGGGACTTGGACATGTGTTTAGGGCATGTTAGAGTGGTGGCTTTTCCCACGGACAAGTGTCCCTAGTTGGGCGACACCTTGCCTTGTCTTACCTTGGTTTCTCCTCCATCCTCTTCTATATATGTGTTTCCTTTCTCTTGCTAAGGATCCCTTTAGTTCCTTAGTCTCCCTCTCCCTTGGTGCACGACATCCCCCTTTCCTTTGCAAGCTTGGTGGCTGATCCTTGCCTTGGAGTCTCCTTCTTCCTCTAGTGGTGGACGAACCCTAGAGTGCCTTGCTCTCCTTTTTGTGGTGGTGCTTGGAGCTGGGAGCTAGGAGCTTGGAGCTTGCTTAAGGCGGGTTACAAAACTCCTAACCCTAACTATACTACCTCTTCTATGTTCTTGTATGTTTCCTGTGATCATAATCGGCTATGTATGTTGCTAGTTTAGTTTCTTGCTTTAGTTGCACCTAGTTGGCCGAACCATGTTCTAGGGTTTTCTTGGTGAGCAACACCCCTTTCTCTCCTAGGTCTAAAGGAGTGAGCTTGAGTTCTAGTAATATGGGCAACACTCCTCTCTCATTTGAGTTGAGAGGTGAGCTTGTGTTCTAGTTGCTTGAGCAACACCCTCCTCTCACCATGGACTTGAAAGGTGAGTGACGTGTATTTTACTACGCGCTTAAACGCAAGTATACACGTCGAGTAATATAGGCCTTTATGAGGCCCGAGTCGAACTCAGGGACACGTGAATTATTGGAGACTTCTACTAACTAATCGCAATCAGCTAGGCCGAATAACAAAGTAAGGTTTGTTGTCGAAATTAAAAGAAAATAAAATGAAACAAAGAAAACAATTGATTAAAGGTTAATTTAATCAATTCAAAAGGATATCTTTAGGATTGCGGTTTCTCCGCAGGTCAACATTGTATTAGGTTTTATATAATTCCTCACTCTTCTCTCTTTATCCGGGTAGTGGCCTGAAAACAGAATTACCCACTGTCATGGTGTAACTCACTACTTAGGTTTAGGTTGATTCCACCGTCGTAGTAATCATTCCCCTAAACTAAGCGCATTAAAAATGGTCTCTCAGTTCCCACCATTAATTTTACAACTCCTTTGTCAAGGGTTTTATTGATTAATGTAGGTTTCGTCTCTTTTCAACCGTTAATCCTTCTGTCGAAGTGATTAAGGGCATTAAGTTATTATTATGGTGATCAAGCATAACAATATATATGGAGAAAATGAATCTATACCACGGATTTGAGAGAGAAAATATGAATTATCAATATAAAATTGGCATACAATGCATTCACGGGCTACTCCCGGTCCTAAAGATGGAGGGTTTTAGCCTCTCATGTTCATCTCGCATGAATACATAGTAGAAATAGGGGAATTCATAAGAAAAACGTGAAACAAGTGGGAAAACCCCTGAACGGAGAAGAACCGGTAGATCCTTGGCGTAGAATATGAGCTTCCCCACCTTTCGGTGGTGGAATTCATCTTCGGCAGCGTCCGAATCACCCGGAATGAGCTTCTGGCCTCCGTTCTCCTCTTTCTCCTTCCTCGGCACTCGTGCAATGCAAAAATTCCGATCCCTCACATCTGGGCGGCCGTCATTAGGTATAAGTCCCTAATTAGGTCATCAAATAACAACAGCCGTCCGATCGAGATCAAAACAGATCAAACGCATATCTGCCGGCGTCGATACCATCGACCCAGCGTATTAGCGGCAGCTTTCTTTTCTTTTCGTCTGAGCGCCTATGGTCATCTCGATACCATCGACTTGGGTCGATGGTATCGACTCTCTTTAGCGTCGGTTGTTGTCATTTAGCGACGCTGTAGCCTCAATGTGTCGATGGCATCGACTTGGGTCGATGGTATCGACACATTCCTCGCCAACAATCTGAAGGGATCTCGATACCATCGACTTGAGCGTCGATGGTATCGACTCTGTGATGCTCCTCTCGGCTGGCAACCTGTGGCTTGGTCGATTGTATCGACTTCCGTCGATGGTATCGACGGAAGCAAATACTTGTTTTTCCTGAAATTTCACAATAAGACCAAGTAAATCCACACAAATTATGATAATATGATAAATAATGCTCAAAATGGTAAAACAAAGGGGATTTGACATAGAATGATGGCAAAGACCGAAATGAGTGAATTATGCAATATTATCCATAAAAATGAGTAATTAGAGCACAAAACACATATGAAAAAGATCTATAAATGCGACTCAAAATCATCGCATCAAACTCCCCTAAGCTTGAACATTGCTCGCCCTCGAGCAACTGATCCTTAGAATAGAATTGCAGATGTCAACTAAAAATCAACACACCAACCCAACATCCCATGTGACTCCCACTGAGCGTTCTCAAACCGACCTTCTCTAACCACATAACAGTAATTACCCTAAAGGAGACAATAATCATCAATAAAAGAAATTATCCTTCAAACTTATGAACACTATCACATAAGGCAGTTAACCTAATAAAATTCGCCGATTCAGCATTGGTGCATCTTGTGATCGCCTACACTACATTGCTCGCCCTAACTACCATCTACATGGAAGCAGTTCTCCTGATAATCATTAGTGAGGAGAAATTCACAGTGGCCTACCAATCCGAGCAACGGGTTGATGGAATGGGTGGTTCATGGAAGAACTTGGAAGTATTGCACAGTTTCAATATGCATAAAACAAAATGTCCTACATGATGCAAATGCACAATAAAAATTCCCTAATGCCTAATTTGGGTGAAATGATGCATGCCCTAACCTTCCACCTCAAAATGAGATGGAAATCTACTGAAGCCACATCATGTACTCAGTTTTCCTGTAATGCGAGTGATATCATGTTCCTTTCTCCCTCTTATTCCATTTCCTTCTAAATTCTTTTTCTTCTTTTTTTTTCAGATTTTCAGAAATTTTTTTTCTTTTTTTTGTAGCCCACATATCCATAATTGCTTAGAGATACATGTATTGGGCTATTTTCTTCATGATTGGAAATATTTGCAATATTTCGAAGGTATGGAATAGTTTAGATCACTTTTGAGGAAAAATTGAGATACATGATGTACTTTATGCATGATAAACATGAAAGTCATGAGTGCAACTACATGGCATGCACCTAAAGGTAATGTGCATGAATCCCTATATTTTTCTCTTTTTATGCAAAAGTATGGAAAATATCAATGCAATTCCTATCTAAATGCTATGCACACAAGAAGGAATTAAAACTGTGCTTTACTTCCAATTCTTAGGTGGATTATGGTAAAATGAAGTGGAATGATCACAAGATTAGATGACTGAACCTTAGAAGAGTATTATGTGTCCCTCCTTACTGACATGTGTAGTGATTCAAAGGGTTCTCTCTCTTACGTCCAATTAAGGTCTCATTACCATTTGGTTAGGTTAGGCTCAAACAATCATTACTATCCACTTTTCATGAGTCAATGGGAGTATAGGTGTGACATATTGTTCTAAAGTTGACATAATCAATCATTTTCATAGGATAAGTTCCCCAAGGACAACCAAGTCAAGCTATCCAATGACACAAAAAAATTTTAAACTTCCCTTAAATTCCCATGAATACACAACGAGATGACAACTTTTACGACATCCACAGTTACACTAGATAGATGTGGATCCTAAACAAAAACTAAAAATGCAAGAAACAAATAGCGAATAACAACTAAAAACAAACAAAAGAAAAGATAGAGCTGTTCCAGCTACCCCCCTAAGCTTGAATTCGACTATGGCCTCATAGTCAAAGACAATCTTAAGAGTGGAACAGAGATACCCTGATCATTCTTGTGGAGGCGGCGGTGGGTACTGCGGGGCCGTAGGATCCCAAGAAGGATACTCCCCCTGGAAGCTCGGATCGTAATGGGTCCTCGGAGGAGGCTGTGGATAGCCTCCAAAGTAGTTCTGACTCCAGTAATGGTCATAAAAGGGCTCCTATTGCATCTCCATCCTTTGCAACCGATTGTGTATCTGATGTTGGTTGTCGAGGAGGAGACGTTCATTCTCGAACATAGCCCGTTGATTATCAAGTAACCGGCTCGTAGTATCATGAATACCGGTATACATAGACATGTGCTGCTGCTGAGTCTGCTGTATATCCTACAGCATCGTGTACATTCCCTGCATGGAGTAGGGATCCTCGCCTGGCTGCGAGGGCTGTGGTGATGGCGGCTGGGGCTGTGATGATGAAGACGCACCCAGATGCATCCTAGGACACTTCTGTGGCGCTACACGTGCACGAAGAGGTGTGAAAGCCTCCTCTTCCTCCTCAGCCTCGCCTCATCGCTCGTCGTTGCCGCCTTCTTCTTCGGAGGACTTGATGGCTATGATTGGCCACCGGAAATGTTGTGCGCCCTTGATGTTGAAGATGTCGTCCGGCAGTGAGCGCTCCTGATAAGCTTGGTTGACGTGGCAATGTGCGTACGCCAACCCATCCCGGAGAAGGATAAGGTTTGAACGGTGCAAGTGTTGCACGTTCACCTTACTCTTTGTGGAAATCGGAGTCATGGACTGAAAATTCAGCCCCAAGTAGGACGCCAACTTGGTGATGAGCCCACCAAAATGGATCGGAGCCTTCCTTGTACTCCTCTTCACCGCCAGGACGCGATGTAGCCAGAACGCCCCCCATTTGCATGGTTGTCGCTTCAGGAGTGCGTAGAGGAAGAAGAGATCGCTCTCCTGAAACTTGCTCAATGCCAAATCACTCCGAGCGAAGAACATCAAGCTCAACATCCGGTGAAGAACCCGGACAAAAGGGTGCTCAAAATCTGCTACCGCTGCATTATGGTAGCTCACGGTCTTTCCTGCCGGGACTGTAACTAGCTCGGCGAAGATCTTGTCGTAGTCGGTGCGGGAGTCCGGACGTCGGTGATCATGTGGAGAGTGGAACCAATTGAAGATTTTATTGAACTGGACCAGCGTGATGTTGTAGTTGTTGTTGAACAACCGGAACGACACCCGGCCCCTAATCCACTCACGATCCGACGCCACCACGTCGTTTGGCATGACGCAGACGTCGAGGGACGCCATAAACTCTGCCACCAATTCCTTGTAGGTGGGCCATTCGCAGAAAAACGGCTACCCATCCGCATGGTACTGCAGCTCGTCGGGACGTCGGCTGGTGTGACGTGCTTGTCCGTGAAGCACATAGGCCAAGTTGGCCTCGAAACCAAGCTCCTGAAGCATGCCCCGGTCCACATACCGGGTCGGCTCAATTTTCTGCTTAATAATCTCCTCGTAGACCTTCCTCGCCTCCATGGAAGGGTGAACCAGGCGTGGGTGAGGAACGGAAGCGGTCGGGGGAGGAACGAACTCCTCGATCTCCATGGGATTTGCACGCGATGACGAAGCTCCGGCGACATGCACCATGGTTGCAAGAAGATGGGATTAGAAGAAGAGAGCTCGGTGAAGATGGATAAGAAATTCTCCGCTCGGTGAAGATCCTCGCTCGATGTCGCTTCTCTTCAGTCTTGGAGGCTCGGGGGAGATGCTCGGCGCAAAGGAGGACGTTTGCTCTAAAGGTGTGACGTCAAATGACGTTGCAAGTCTCCTTAAATAGACTTAGCCGGCGCTACTGTCGCCCATCGATACCATCGACACGGGTCGATGGTATCGACACGTCTCGCCGGTATCCGCCTCCCTCGCGAGTATCGACGGCTGACGTTTGCTGGATCGAGAAACCCGGATTGCTGACGTGTCGATACCATTGACGGAAGTCGATAGTATCGACGCAGCACCCAGATCGCTGACGTGGACTCGCAATCGTCGTCGATGCCTTGGCACGGATCGGTGACATGGATGTCGATACCATCGACTTCCATCGATGGTATCGACTGCTTTTATTGCGACACCGCCGTTTTGTTGCATTCAACCTGTGATCATGTCGATACCATCGACGAGGCCGTCGATGGTATCGAGTTGACTGAGCAAAATTCGTCTGAACTTCTCCAGAGATCTCGATGGTATCGACTGGCATGTCGATACCATCGACACTTTTATTGCGACCTGCCTGTAGTATGTCGATACCATCGACGGGGTCGTCGATAGTATCGACTCAGTGCGATTTTTGCAGCTGTCAACCTGAACCCATGTCGATACCATCGACCAGTGTGTCGATGGTATCGACCCTGCCTGTGCCTGCACATTGAACAAATGGATCAAGGTATCTTCTTTACACTAAAATTAAACGAAATAAAAGCAATCTATGACTAAAATTAACCTAACCTAATGTACCAATGGTTGGGTTGCCTCCCAACAAGCGCCCTTCTTTAACGTCTTAGGCTAGACGGTGTGACAATCATCTCATTCATCCACAAGTGTAATGAGTTTGACCTCATTCACTTTTCTCTTGTAGTTTTCACCAAAATACAACTTTAAGCGCTGCCCATTCACCAAGAACGTGGCATCTCCATCACGCACAAGAATCGCACCGTGCGGTCTCACCTCTTCCACTACAAAGG
Source organism: Alisma plantago-aquatica (assembly GCA_963693085.1). Taxonomy (NCBI): domain Eukaryota; kingdom Viridiplantae; phylum Streptophyta; class Magnoliopsida; order Alismatales; family Alismataceae; genus Alisma; species Alisma plantago-aquatica. The sequence goes on from OY856410.1 coordinate 399,972,776, forward strand.
GTCCACTCCACCAGGACTTCAGCTTCCCAGGATGCAATTTGAGACGGGAGTTAAACAATAGAACACTATCTCCCTTCTTGAACGTGTGCAGCTCGATATGTCGATCATGGATCAGCTTTGTACGCTCCTTGTAGATGCGGGCATTCTCATATGCCGTCATGCGTAACTCGTCTAATTCATTCAATTCGAACATCCTCTTTTTCCCGGCTTCATCATAACTCAAGTTCAGCCTTCTTAGCGCCCAATGGGCCTTGTGCTCCAACTCTACCGGAAGGTGGCAAGCCCGGCCATACGCCAACCTAAAAGGCGTGGTGCCTATAGGTGTTTTGTACGCCGTTCTATACGCCCAAAGTGCGTCCGGTAGTAATGCACTCCAATTTTTCCTCGTGGATGCCACTGTCCGTTCTAGAATCTTCTTGATTTCCCTATTTGAGACCTCCACCTGTCCTTGCGTCTGTGGATGATATGGGGTGCCGATGTTGTGCTTGACCCCATATTTCTTCAAAAGTGTCGAACATTTCTGATTCCGTAAATGTGTGCCTCCATCACTTATGATCATTCGGGGTATCCAAAACCTGCAGAATATATTTTCTTTCACAAACCTGCACACTACATTCGAATCATTAGTCCTTGTGGGGATTGCTTCCACCCACTTCAACACATAATCAACAGCAAGCAAGATATATAAATTTGAATTTGAGGACACAAAGGGTCCCATAAAGTCTATGCCCCATAAGTCAAATACCTCAACTTCCTGAAATACATTCAGGGGCATCTCTTGTCTCCTTGAAATGTTACCTATGCGCTGGCACGGGTCACATTGCCTCACAAAATCATAGGCATCCCGGAACAAAGTTGGCCAATAAAGGCCGCTTTCCAACACTTTGGCTGCTGTCCGTGAACTAGCATGGTGTCCTCCCATAGGCGACGCATGGCAATGGTGGAGAACACTCTCGTACTCCACCTCCGGCACACACCTGCGAAGAATACCATCCCTGCACTGCTTCAAAAGAATTGGGTCATCCCAAAAATAGTATCTCAAAGAATGAAAGAATTTCTTTTTCTCTTGATAAGACCAGTCTCCCAGGATGATCCCGCAAGCCAAATAGTTAACAATATTAGCAAACCATGGTTCCTTAGAATCAATTTTCAAAAGTTGTTCATCGGGGAACGTCTCGGTTATGGGTATGTGTAAACCTTGTTCATCTACCCTTTCTAACCTAGACAAGTGGTCAGCCACCACATTTTCAATTCCCGACTTATCCTTGATTTCAATATCAAATTCTTGTAAAAGCAAAATCCACCTAATTAGTCTAGGCTTTGCATCCTTCTTCTCCATCAAATATTTTATCGCAGCGTGATCGGTCCACACAACTACTTTAGAACCCACTAAGTACTGCCGAAATTTTTCAAAAGCAAACACGACGGCAAGTAACTCTTTTTCTGTAGTTGTATAGTTCAATTGAGCATCATTAAGTGTTTTGGAGGCGTAGAAAATCACAGCGGGCTTATTATCTACCCGTTGCCCCAAAATGGCTCCCACTGCATAATCGGAAGCATCACACATTAATTCGAATGGCTTTGTCCAATCCGGCGTTTGAACAACCGGAGCCGAAATCAACTTTTCTTTCAAAACCTCGAATGCGTGAAGACATTTCTCATTGAAATAAAAAACTTCATCTTTTTCCAACAATTCCGATAAAGGTTTTGCGATTTTAGAAAAATCCTTGATGAATCGCCGATAAAACCCGGCGTGTCCCAAAAAGCTTCTCACCCCTTTTACGTAATTAGGTGGGGGTAGCTTAGAAATCACCTCAATTTTTACGGGGTCTACCTCAAGACCCTTGCTAGACACCTTGTGTCCTAGCACTATTCCTTCCGTCACCATCATGTGACATTTCTCCCAATTGAGGACCAAGTGTGTGTCCTCGCACCGCTACAGCACCTTGTCCAAGTTATATAGACACTCATCAAAAGACGCCCCATAAACTGAGAAGTCGTCCATGAAAACCTCAAGACAACGCTCCACCATGTCAGAGAATATGGCGAGCATGCAGCGTTGAAACGTTGCCGGCGCATTACATAATCCAAACGGCATCCGTCGGTAAGCAAAAGTCCCATAGGGACATGTGAACGTAGACTTCTCTTGATCCAAAGGATCAATAGAAATCTGGTTATACCCCGAATATCCATCTAGAAAACAAAAATGTGACCGACCGGCAAGACGTTCCAAAATCTGATCGATAAATGGCAATGGAAAATGATCTTTAAGAGTTGCGGCATTCAACCGGCGGTAGTCAATGCAAACACGCCACCCGGTTACCAATCGGGTGGTGACAGGTTCATTCAACAGATTTGTAGTAACAGTAATTCCCCCCTTTTTAGGGACTACCTGTGTGGGACTCACCCACGTCGAATCCGATATAGCATATATGATCCCTGTAGCAAGAAGTTTTATGACTTCCTTCTTCACGACCTCCATCATGCTCGGATTCAAACGTCTTTGAGGCTGAATGACTGGTTTGGCTCCCTCCTCGAGCCGAATCTTATGCTGACAAAGTGTAGGGGAGATCCCCTTGATGTCTGCAACAGACCACCTAAAAGCTCCACGGTGGTTCTTGAGCACTATCAGTAGTTTCTCCTCCTCGTCCGCACTCAAGTATGCAGATACAATCACTGGTAACTTGTCCTTCTCAGCTAGAAAGACGTACTTAAGATGCGGGGGCAGTGGTTTCAACTCCAACTCCGGCGGGCAAATAAGAGATGATTGCAGCGGTGGTGGAAGTGTACTTAAGTCTTCATAGTGCCTCGTGTAGAAACATGGAAGCATCTGAAGCATTTTGGCGCACTCCTTGAGTGAAGTACTCCGCATCCAATCATAAGTGACATTTAGCAAACACGCCTCCAAAGGCAATTCCGGATATGCATCAAAAACTGAAATAATGATCGCCTCATCCTCCCAAGAAGGTGGAATGTCCTCATTCTCATCATTTGGAAACCCAACAGCTTTGCATAAAGAAACAACTTTATTTTGCTCCATAATGTCCACAACTAAGGTTCCATTATCCATCTTACTCATCACATGAGCCATGTCCAAGAATGGCTTCCCAAGACAAAGTGAGATATTGTATTCCACATGTTTCACCATGTTGCACTGTGCTTTTGCTTTAGTAGATGCATTGCTAGTGGGCATGACCATCTCAAAGCGATCATCCGCAATGCCCAAGGTCAAGCGACCTCTTCCCATCTCCAAGATCATATCGGCTGTTGCTTGGAATGGGCGTCCAAGTAGCAACTCATTGCCATGCTCGTCCTGCATTTCCATAACCACGAAATCAGCCGGAAAAACAAAACGGTCTACCTTTACCAAGACATCCTCGCAGATTCCATACGGTTTCACCATAGAATTATCGGCCAGTTGGATAGTCATGTTGCTTGGCCTTGATTCCTTTAATCCAAGCTTCTTGAATGTAGAAAGGGGCATCAAATTGATGCTTGCCCCAGAATCACAAAGTGCCTCTCCAAATTTGAACTTCCCGATAAAGCAAGAAATATTGAAACAACCGGGATCCTGTCTCTTCGGCGGCAAAGTGCCCATAATAAAAGCACTCACTTGCTCCTTGAGCACCACGACCTCAGTGTCGGGTATTTTCCTCTTTTTGTTGATGACATCTTTTAGAAATTTCCCGTAAGATGGGATTTTCTCAATCGCCTCTAACAACGGAATATTTACCGATAACTTTCTAAAGCTGTCTAGAAATTTCTTGAATTGTGCATCCACCTTCCTTGCCTTTGCACTATTGGGATAGGGGACCGGAACGGTATGTGCCCTTTGATGAGGTGGCACATAGGGTGTCAATTTCTGCGGTTCCTCCTCAGCAGCTTGTTCTTCATTACCATTCTCAGCTATATCTTCAGCTTGCCCTGTGACAGGTGTGGGTTGCTCCTTGATGATTGCATCTTCAACTTTGTCCTGCGGTGTGCTTGTGTCATCCGCCCTTGGATTCAACACTTTCTTACCGCTCCTCAGTAGAATGGCCTTGGCATGCTGGTTTCCCCCGGGAACATTGGTGTTACCCGGAAAACCCGGATGTGCTGGCTTCTTCAAGCTTGCAATTTCAGCCGCCATCTGCGCCATGGAAGTCTCTATAGTTCTCATTTGAGCCCCATGACTCTGCAAAGTCTGCCCAAATTTGTTCATAAATTCACCCTATTGCTTGATTTGTTTCCCAAATGTGTTCATTAACTCCTGGTTTTGTTTGATGACCTGGTTGAGCAACTCCGTGCTCTTGTCCTCTGTGGCTGGTGCAGGCTTGGCGTCCGGATCCTGCAGAAAATTGTTCGGATCCTTCCATGAGAACTTTTTGTCCCTTCGCCATGAATAGTCATTGTTCCTGTACCCTTGTTGTTGCCTCATGTACTTGACTTGAGCCTCCTCCTCGGACTCATTGTCTTCCTTCTGCAGTAGCTTCTTTGCGAGAAGATCCATCTTCTCATTTAACTCTCTCATTGCCTTGGACTCACTGGCAACTCTTGCTTGCTCAACTGGGCCTCTCTCTCTTTCTCCCCAGGATTGCTTTCGTGCCATGTTCTTCAGTATTTCCCAGCATCTCGTATCAGTGTTGTTCAAGAAAAATCCTGAACTGGTCGAGTCCAAGTTACTTCTATCATGCTCGGAGAGAGCAAAATAGAAGATCTTCACCTGTGTCTCTTTGTCCAGTCCATGATGCGGACATCTCCTCAACATGACTTGGAATCGCTCCCAGGTCTCAGAATATGTTTCACCCGCCTGTTGGGTGAAATTGTGAATCTTCCTAATCATGTCGTTGGTCTTCTCAGGAGGGAAAAACCTCTCGAAGAAAACCTCCACCATATGATTCAACAAACTCATCATCGAGGTTATGTAGCCACTCTCTCGCAACTCCTGCCAGGGAGCTTGGGAACAACTTGAGGTACAGAACATCCTGTGGAAACTTGTCTATCTTCACCATATCGCAGTTTTCAACAAACTGACTGATGTGTGCCACTGGGTCCTCATTCTTCAATCCATGAAATGCATTTGATTTTACCAAGTTGATCAACGCTGGATCGATCTTATATGTTGGTATGTTGACCGCCTGTTTCTTGATAGGCCCCTTTGAAGCTGATGAAGAAGACGCTTTGATCTTCTCCCATATTGTCTGTGGTTCGGCCATTTCTTCTGCTTGCTCTTGCTCAGATTCAGAATCTATGTCGCTTTGGTGATCTTTCTCGTAGTAATCTTCGTCCTCTGGTCCCGGAGGTGGAACCTCAGGTGTGCGATTCGCGTAGTCTGCGCTACGTGTATGCACCATGCAAAGTACCTGAAATAAGAAAATCGGGGTTCAGTACTATGCTTTGAACGAGTAAACACAATTATAGAGAAATTTAAGAATATTTAAAATTGTTTCAAAATAAAAAAAAATGTGGCCTAGAGTGGCCGCTCTTAGCACTCAAAGTGCCAATAATTCGCCGTGTCCCCGGCAACGGTGCCAAAAACTTGACGTGTATTTTACTACGCGCTTAAACGCAAGTATACGCGTCGAGTAATATAGGCCTTTGTGAGGCCCGAGTCGAACTCAGGGACACGTGAATTATTGGAGACTTCTACTAACTAATCGCAATCAGCTAGGCCGAATAACAAAGTAAGGTTTGTTGTCGAAATTAAAAGAAAATAAAATGAAACAAAGAAAACAATTGATTAAAGGTTAATTTAATCAATTCAAAAGGATATCTTTAGGATTGCGGTTTCGCCGCAGGTCAACATTGTATTAGGTTTTATATAATTCCTCACTCTTCTCTCTTTATCCGGGTAGTGGCCTGAAAACAGAATTACCCACTGTCGTGGTGTAACTCACTACTTAGGTTTAGGTTGATTCCACCGTCGTAGTAATCATTCCCCTAAACTAAGCGCATTAAAAACGGTCTCTCAGTTCCCACCATTAATTTTACAACTCCTTTGTCAAGGGTTTTATTGATTAATGTAGGTTTCGTCTCTTTTCAACCGTTAATCCTTCTGTCGAAGTGATTAAGGGCATTAAGTTATTATTATGGTGATCAAGCATAACAATATATATGGAGAAAACAAATCTATACCACGGATTTGAGAGAGAAAATATGAATTATCAATATAAAATTGTCATACAATGCATTCCCGGGCTACTCCCGGTCCTAAAGATGGAGGGTTTTAGCCTCTCTTGTTCATCTCGCACGAATACATAGTAGAAATAGGGAAATTCATAAGAAAAACGTGAAACAAGTGGGAAAACCCCTGAACGGAGAAGAACCGGTAGATCCTTGGCGTAGAATACGAGCTTCCCCGCCTGTCGGTGGTGGAATTCGTCTTCGGCAGCGTCCGAATCACCCGGGATGAGCTTCTGGCCTCCGTTCTCCTCTTTCTCCTTCCTCGGCACTCGTGCAATGCAAAAATTCCGATCCCTCACGTCTGGGCGGCCGTCATTAGGTATAAGTCCCTAATTAGGTCATCAAATAACAATAGTCGTCCGATCGAGATCAAAACAGATCCAACGCATATCTGCCGGCGTCGATACCATCGACGCGGGTCGATGGTATCGACCCAGCGTATTAGCGGCAGCTTTCTTTTCTTTTCGTCTGAGCGCCTGTGGTCATCTCGATACCATCGACTTGGGTCGATGGTATCGACTCTCTTTAGTGTCGGTTGTTGTCATTTAGCGACGCTGTAGCCTCAATGTGTCGATGGCATCGACTTGGTTCGATGGTATCGACACATTCCTCGCCAACAATCTGAAGGGATCTCGATACCATCGACTTGAGCATCGATGGTATCGACTCTGTGCTTCTCCTCTCGGCTGGCAACCTGTGGCTTGGTCGATTGTATCGACTTCCGTCGATGGTATCGACGGAAGCAAATACTTGTTTTTCCTGAAATTTCACAATAAGACCAAGTAAATCCACACAAATTATGATAATATGATAAATAATGCTCAAAATGGTAAAACAAAGGGGATTTGACATAGAATGATGGCAAAGACCGAAATGAGTGAATTATGCAATATTATCCATAAAAATGAGTAATTAGAGCACAAAACACATATGAAAAAGGTCTATAAATGCGACTCAAAATCATCGCATCAGTGAGCTATGTAGTGGTTGTGGACCTTGGTTGTGGTTGTTCCTTGTGTTTCCTGATTGGTGATAAGAGGTGTGTAAGACCCCTCTCTCTTGGTTGTTGAGAGGAGAGCCATCTTCTTGATCCTTTAGGGTTTTGGTGCCCTTGTGCTTGAGGTTGATGACGACCTTGATGTGGGTTACTTCTTGACCGATATGGCTTGGGGCAATGTTGCCCGATACCCCTCTTGACCTAGAGCCTTGGACGTTATGTTGTGGTGGCTGTGTTGGGCGATGCACACTGGTCCTTGACCTTTTGTGTGTCGGGCGTCACACTATGCTGAGTACCCTGCCCGACACCCTTAACCTAGGAAGTGGCTTGGTGTCGTGATACCTTGATGTTGTGGAAGCGTTGCTAGCTAGTTCTATTGTGGGTGTTACCCCTTGGCCTTAGCCCTGTGTGTTCGCCGATAGCATGAGATCTGTTAGATGTTATGCTTTCCTTGTTTCCCGTTAGTGTGGCATCCCTTGAGCATTATGCCTTGTGGTGTGTGTGCTGCTTGATGTACCTTGTGCACGACACACCGTTGCACGATATGCCTCTTTGGCTGAGTTGCACGCCCTGGTTGCCCATTAGCAGTTGGTTGCACGGCACGCCCATAGGCTTAGCTACCCGGCAGGCTTTGTGGCCGTTGTCCCTGTGTTGCTCGACACAACGTTGCATGGCACGCCCTTTGGGCCTAGCTGCACGATATGCTAGTGGTCATTATGCCTGGGTTGCCCGATACAGTTAGATGCAGACACGCGTTGCACGTTATGGTAGTGCATGAGATGGCTTGGTTCCTTGCTGCTCGATACAGCTTGGGAAAGTAGCCCGACACCCTTGCTGGTCTGCTTGAACATTATGTGGTGGGAATGTTGGGCGATAGGGGAGAGTGCCCTGCCCGATATTACCTTTGGTGAGGGTAGTGGGCGCTTATAGTGAGGGTCTTGTTCCTTTTGAAAAATTGTATGCTAGTTCTTGCTTATGCAAACACGTTTGGACTTATGATGATGACCCTTGATATGCTTGATAGTAATTGAGGTAGTAGATTATATCTATGTAACTTGGCCTGACTTTACATGTGTTTATGATCATCTGGAATGACCTGTATAATGTTGAGTAAATGATGAGCATATAAGATGCTTTGCATGATGATATGACCTATATCTATGGTCACAGGTTGAGGCATGATTGATAAAGCATATAATCATCTATGTTTGATAATATGGTCTTTTTGTTAATCCATGATGATTGTGCATACTAACCATGTAGGTGTTTCATACAAATGCATAGCCAGGTAAAGGACTATGAGGTATATATATGTTTGAGTAACACTGCTTTGATGGTTACTCTTGATGATGAGATAGCATGCATGATGTGCTTTGGTCTGAGGACCTGAGTTTGGCTAAACTGTCCAGTTGAGGTGTTATCCTCTGATGATGATTTGGGATTGATATCCCAAGTGATGAGAATGCCTGTTGAGGTAGTGGTTTCTTATGATGAGGGATTGAGATCCCGAAATATCATGATGGTGGTAATAATAATGTAGTTTTATGTTATGCATATGTTACAACTTGGTTGCTCCATAATCCACTTAAAATGAACTAACTAATCACAGTGAAACATATCATGTAGTTTGCCCTGGCCATAGATCCATCATCATCAGGAGCTGGTGATGGTAAAATGGGTTCTCCTGTGGGTTAACCCGGAGCGCATATTGTTGAGTATGCGAGGTTTCTCCTAGCCTAAAGTGAGGAGATAAGAGTGCAACTTCGGTTGTAGACTCCAAGGTGTGGATTCAGGCCTGTAGCCCAAATATGATAAGAGCATGGTGAACAGGCCCATGGCTCAGGATATGTGACATGGGAGCATGAATGCGTTCATAGCTCAGAGCACGGTGAACAGGCCCATGACTCAGTTTCACTAGCGTCGATACCTGTACTGAGGCGGGCTAGACAGAGGGTAGTCTGACCCTATGGCTGAGCCACTTAAGCATGAGACTACGGTCATGCTTGTGTTGTACTCGTGCACTGACCACGAGGTGGGAGGTCATGGAGTCCGGCTCTTCCTTTGACCTTGTATGGAACCGGCTTGGGTTTCGCAACCGAAGGTTGGATTTGAGCGGTACGGCTCATTTCCTCAGGGCATAATAATATGTAATCCAGCTGTATAGTATTTATTGCTTAAGGAAAAACATGGAACATTGATTGAGGCCTTGCGTGTGTAGTTAATCTTGTTATAGTTATAGTTGCTTATATGTTCCTTATGTTATGTGGTAAGATCTTATAAATCTTATCTTGTTAATCATGTTCCATAAAGAGATATTGGGTTATATGCCTTCTGTACATCTGGTAAGCCTCATGGTACGAATAGCTTTGCTATATAGACTTCTCTTGTTATACCTGCTATTAGTTATCTACTGCTATTACTTTAATCCTCCTTTGGTTTTATAGTTTCGGCGGGGAGTTATGTTTCACGATGTATAGCTGATGATGCTTGTTATATCCTGCTACTGACCGGATGTGGGCCATTATGTATGTATAAACAGATGATGAATGCATGTGATGACAGGACAACCGATCTCCTAAGCTGTGGACACGTATCAAGACTTGTAAATGTTTATATAACATGTTTCTTTGCAGGATGAGGACCGACATGTGATAGTTTCTCCGTTATTCTGCTTTCTGCAATCGGTTTTAATTAATGTGTTTTTGGTAATTTGTGGTTTATGGTGTTTTCTGCACGTTTTCACGTAACACCTCGCTGTCTTTGTGATAGCAGGATGTGTTTTCACAAGTTTTGGTATCAGAGCACTAGGTTCACTGAGTCTACAGGGATTTAGGACTAGGTTGTGTCTGTTCTTGTGAGTCTTCTAGATTTTCTTACAATCACCTTCTGCCCTCAGCAAAAGAAGAGCCAAGATGTCTGGAAACCATGAAGAACATGCTGCCGAGAACAGCGATGTTGCATCAGTTGATGGAGATTTTGGTCGGGCACATGAAGATCGGGTGCCTGAGGTCCCCCAACCTGACCCAGCCATTCTTGAACACCCTACCTATCAACAGCTTATGGGGCAGATGATGGCTACGATGAATCTCATGGTAGAGAGATTGCCAGTGCCTCCGCCGAGAGCACAGGCTCCCCATGGTGAAACATCGGGTATTGGGAAGACCTTTGAGTGGCTTCACTGAGTCGGAGCTTCGGACTATGCTGGGATGGCTGATCCAGCAGATGTAGATCTGTGGTTGACAAGTCTTGAGAAGGCTTTCCGGATCCTCAACATCCCCGAAGCAGACAAAGTAAAGCATGATGTCTACCTTCTGAAGGGTAGTGCTGGTCACTGGTGGACCATCGAGGAGGAGAAGCGACCTGGTGAGGTGAATGGTTAGGAGGTTTTCCGACGCGGGTTCGTCAGCAGATACTTTCCGAAGACGTATCTGGATGAGAAGATCAGTTAGTTCGAGCACCTGCGCCAAGTAACGATGAATATCACTGAGTACGAAGCCAAGTTCATGGACTTGTTGAGGTTTTGTCCTCACATGGCGGCAACAGATGATGAGCGAATTAGACGTTTTGAGAAAGGCCTGAGTGCTAAGCTGACAACACCTGCTTCTACGTTGGAAAATAGAGAGTGGTTTGCTACGTTTGTGGAATCTGTCTGGAGGATTGAACGATCAGTAAGGGAGAAAAGAGAATCCATGTCTAAGAAGAGGCATGCTTAGTTCCAGGGACAGAGGTTTGGTGGCTTCAAGAAGCCAAGGTTTTCAGCACCTTCTGTGATGAGAGGTTCCAGTGTACCGTCATAGTGGTCTCTGAGTAAGGGAAGAGGTTATGTTTCTTCACCGTCAAAGGCACATAGCATAGCTTATGTGGCAGTGACAGGGCCATCTAGGCCATGGTTTGAAGATAGGTCATGCCATCTTTGTGGTCAGATTGGGCATTTCAGGTTCAACTGCCCGAATAGAGATGTTGAAGTAACACAACAGCCAAGGCAAAATCAACGAGGGTCAGATAGACAGTAGCCCAATAGTAGCATAGGGTGAGGACGCGGTCCAGCGTCACAAGTGGGATCGTCTGCTCAAGGAAGCAGAGGATTTGGGTAGCAAGCAACGACTCGATTCTAAGCTATAAGTCAGTCAGAGGCGATAGTCAACCCGCGAGTGGTGACAGGTCAGATGGATATATATCATTCTGATATGTCTTCTTCTTACTTTATATATGTTCTGGTTGACCCAAGTGCGACACACGCTTTTATCGCCTATAATATGCTTGAGAACATTCATTTACCTGTTACTTGTAAGAAGGATAGCTTGTTGTTAGAAACCCCTCTTGATGGTTCCTCGATGCTTCAAGAAGAGTGCCCATCTTGTGTCTTATCTTTTTCGGGACACAGTATACAAGTGGATCTTATACCACTTGATATGTATGGTTTCGATGTGATCCTTGGGATGGATACCTTAGAGAAGTATAAGGTTGTTTTGGACTGTGGTTCCAAGCAAAGTGTGTTTGATGATGATGGAGAGAAGTGGATCTTCCAAGGATATAGGAAGATTCTTCTGACGCGTCTAGTGTTGGCTATGGTGGTAGAGAAGTTGTTACGACAAGTATGTAAGGCGTTCTTAGCTCACGTTGTAGATACCAAGGTGAAAGGTCCTAGCCTTGAGGAGGTGTCGATTGTCCGAGAGTTTGTGGATGTGTTTCCTGATGAGTTCCCCAATGTTCCTCCACCCCGAGAGATTGATTTTGAGATCAATCTGGTCCCAGGAACACAACCAGTTGCACAGACACCGTATAGGATGGCTCCAATGGAGATGGCAGAGCTTAAGAAGTAGTTGGAAGAGTTGTTGGAGAAAGGTTTCATCCGATCGAGTACGTCACCTTGGGGTGCTCCAGTGTTGTTTGTTAAGAAGAAGGAAGGATCGATGTGGTTATGTATAGATTACCTGCAGTTGAACAAAGTCACGATCAAGAACAAGTACTTGTTGCCGAGGATAGACGATCTGTTCAATCAGTTACGTGGCACTATAGTGTTTTCAAAGATTGACCTACGGTCCGTATATCATCAGTTGAGGATTAAGGCAGATGACATACCAAAGTCAGCTTTTAGAATGAGGTATGGTCACTTCGAGTTTATGGTTATGCCGTTTGGGCTAACCAATGTGCCTGCTGCTTTCATGGATTTGATGAACAGAGTGTTCCGTCTATTTCTAGATCAGTTTGTTGTAGTCTTTATAGATGACATCTTGATCTATAGTCGGGATAGGCAAGAGCATGAGCGGCATCTTCGACTAGTGTTGACTCTTCTTCACCAACATCAGTTGTATGCCAAGTTCAGTAAGTGTGAGTTCTTCTTGAAAGAAGTGACTTTCTTGGGTCATGTGATATCTGCAGAAGGAGTCAAAGTGGACCCGAAGAAGGTGGAGTCTGTTGCATAGTGGGAATAGCCGAAGACGCTGACAGAAGTTTGTAGTTTCCTGGGTTTGGCAGGATACTACCGGAGGTTTATCAAGGACTTCCAACGATTGCATTTTCGATGATGAAGTTGACTAGGAAGGATGTACCTTTTGTCTGGACTGATCGTTGCCAACAATCTTTCCAAAGTTTGAAGGAAAAGCTAACTACTGCGCCAGTGTTAGTGCTGCCAGAGCCTGGAAAGGGCTATGTTGTTTTCTGCGATGCTTCCAAGAAAGGTCTAGGTTGTGTGTTGATGTAGGAAGATCATGTGGTTTCTTTTGCTTCGCGACAGCTTAAGAAATACGAGGAGAACTATCCAACTCATTATTTGGAGTTGGCAGCAGTGGTTCATGCATTAAAGATTTGGAGACACTATCTTTACGGGGAGGTATGCCAAATCTTTACAGATCATAAGAATCTGAAGTACATCTTTTCACAAAATGAGTTAAACATGCGACAGCGTCGATGGATGGAGTTAATCAATGATTACGACTGCACCATCGAGTATCATCTTGGTAAGGCGAATGTGGTAGCTGATGCGCTTAGCTGAAAATCTTCTTCTCTCTCTACAAAGAAGGCATAGTTGAGTTCCTTGGTATGCTATAGATGAGATATGTTTGTTTCCTTGCGACAGATGAATGTGTAGATGGAAGTTTCCTTGTTAGCTGGACTTTTAGCACATATGCAAGTCAAGCCTATGCCGAGACAACAAATCAAGGATGCACAACAAACAGATGATGTAGTGCAGATGATCAGATCAGAGTTTGGCAGTGAAAAGCATGATGGGTTCCATGAGTCCAAGGATGGACTAGTTTGCTATCATGATAGGATGGTGGTCCCCGATGCTGATGCTCTAAGGAAGCTAGTGCTCGAGGAAGCACACACGTCGATGTATGTTATGCATCCAGGAGTCACCAAGATGTATCATAATCTAAAGAACTTGTATTGGTGGCCTGGTTTGAAGAAAGATGTAGCCGAGTTCGTGGCTAGATGTATGGTATGTCAGCAAGTCAAGGCTGAGCATCAGAAGCCAACAGGTACGTTACAACCCCTGCCGATACCACAGTGGAAATGGGATCATATAACCATGGATTTCGTAGTTGGTCTGCCCCAGAACAACTAGGAATCATGATTCCATTTGGGTAATAGTGGACAGATTGACGAAGTTTGCCCATTTCATACCTGTAAAGACAATGTATACAGCCGAGAAGCTTGCTCGAGTATACATAGATGAGATAGTGCGGTTGCACGGTGTGCCAGCGATGATAGTTTCCGACAGAGGTCCTCAGTTCATGAGTCGTTTCTGGGAACAGTTGCACAAAGCGTTGGGAACGTAGTTGAGATTCAGCACCGCTTTCCATCCACAGACAGATGGACAGTCTGAGAGGACTATTCAGACTTTGGAGGATCTCCTTCAAGCTTGTGTTTTGCAGTTCCTAGGCAGTTGGGACGTACACCTCAGTTTGATAGAGTTTGCCTACAACAATAGTTATCAACGGAGCATTGACATGGCTCCTTATGAGGCCTTATATGGCAGGAAGTGCAGATCTCCATTATGTTGGTATGAGTCTGGTGAATATCAGCTTTTGGGTCCTAAGTTAGTACAGCAGACAACAAAAAAGATCAAGGTGATACAACAACAGTTGAAAGCGGTACAGGACAGGCAGAAGTCTTACGCAGACAATCACTGACGACCTTTGGAGTTCCAGGTAGGAGACAAAGTGTATCTTAAAGTCTCACCATGGAAAGGTGTGCTAAGGTTTAGCCGGAAGGGTAAGCTAGCACCCAGATATATGGGGCCATACCCAGTCATAGCACGTATGGGCAAGGTAGCTTACGAGTTAGAGCTTCCGCCAGAGCTGCACAGGTTACATCCAGTATTCCATGTCACTATGCTGAAGAAAAGTCATCTGGATATAGGGACAGTGATACAGCCAGACGAAGTTGAGCTTGATGAATATGTGACCTACGAGGAAGGTCCTGTGATGATCCTTGATAGAAGGGTTAAGAAGCTGAAGAGGAAGGACTTGGTTCTTGTGAAGGTTCTTTGGCATCATCGTGGCATTGAGGAAGCCATGTGCGAGCTTGAGGAAGAGATGAGGAGGAAGTATCCCTCGCTTTTTCCTTCGGATTTTGAGGACAAAATCCCTTTGTAGAGGGTTAGTTTGTAAGGACCATGACCTCCATTTATGGTTTATCCTGTTTGCTTTGCTTAACCCTGATGCTTAGTTGCTTGCTAATCACCTTTGGTGGTGATTAGGGTTTGTTGGTGCTTTGTTGAGAGTTGGAGGTGCCACTTGCACTTAACCCAAGTCTAGGGTTTGTGGGCAAGTTTGTCACCTTGTTAGGTGTTCCTCCCTCTCCTTGCTTCCTCTAGTGTTGAGAGGAAGGGTTGGGCTCATTGCTTGAGCTGCCTTGGGCTTGGTTTAGCTTGTTGGGCCTTGTTGTGCCTTGCCTTTGCTTGGTTGGACCTTGTGCCGGGCAAGTGAGCCTTGTGTCATCCTAGGTGTGTCGGCCATGCTTGTGTCGGTCTGTGTTGTGTCACCCTTGGGAGTGTGTCGGGCATGGAGTGGAGGTGTGTCGCCCATGGACCCTTTGACCTTCTTTGACCTCGTTTGTGTCACCACTAGTGGACACTTGGAGCTTGATGCTTGCATGTGGCAAGGGCCTTGGACATGTGTTTAGGGCATGTTAGAGTGGTGGCTTTGCCCATGGACAAGTGTCCCTAGGTGGGCGACACATTGCCTTGTCTTACCTTGGTTTCTCCTCCATCCTCTTCTATATATGTGTTTCCCTTCTCTTGCTAAGGATCCCTTTAGTTCTTTAGTCTCCCTCTCCCTTGGTGCATGACATCCCCCTTTCCTTTGCAAGCTTGGTGGCCGATCCTTGCCTTGGAGTCTCCTTCTTCCTCTAGTGGTAGCCGAACCCTAGAGTACCTTGCTCTCCTTCTTGTGGTGGTGCTTTGAGCTGGGAGCTAGGAGCTTGGATCTTGCTTAAGGCAGGTTACATAACTCCTAACCCTAACTATACTACCTCTTCTATGTTCTTGTATGTTTCCTGTGATCATAATCGGCTAGGTATGTTGCTAGTTTAGTTTCTTGCTTTAGTTGCACCTAGTTGGCCGAACCATGTTCTAGGGTTTTCTTGGTGAGCAACACCCCTTTCTCTCCTAGGTCTAGAGGAGTGAGCTTGAGTTCTAGTAATATGGGCAACACTCCTCTCTCGTTTGAGTTGAGAGGTGAGCTTGTGTTCTAGTTTCTTGAGCAACACCCTCCTCTCACCATGGACTTGAAAGGTGAGCTATGTAGTGGTTGTGGACCTTGGTTGTGGTTGTTCCTTGTGTTGCCTAATTGGTGATAAGAGGTGTGTAAGACCCCTCTCTCTTGGTTGTTGAGAGGAGAGCCATCTTCTTGATCCTTTAGGGTTTTGGTGCCCTTGTGCTTGAGGTTGATGAAGACCTTGTTGTGGGTTGATTCTTGACCGATATGGCTTGGGGCGATGTTGCCCAATACCCCTCTTGACCTAGAGCCTTGGACGTTATGTTGTGGTGGCTGTGTTGGGCGATGCACCCTGGTCCTTGATCTTTTGTGTTTCAGGCGTCACACTATGCTGAGTACGTACCCTGCCCGACACCCTTAACCTAGGAAGTGGCTTGGTGTCGTGATACCTTGATGTTGTGGAAGCGTTGCTAGCTAGTTCTGTTGTGGGTGTTACCCCTTGGCCTTAGCCCTGTGTGTGTTGGCCAATAGCATGAGATCAGTTAGACGTTATGCTTTCCTTGTCGCCCGTTAGTGTGGCATCCCTTGAGCGTTATGCCTTGTGGTGTGTGTGCTTCTTGATTTACGTTTTGCATCACACACTGTTGCACGATATGCCTATTTGGCTGAGTTGCACACCCTGGTTTCCCGTTAGCAGTTGGTTGCACGGCACGCCCATAGGCTTAGCTGCCCGGCAGGCTTTGTGGCCATTGTCCCTGTGTTTCTCGACACAGTGTTGCATGGCACTTCCTTTGGGCCTAGCTGCACGATATGCTGGTGGTCGTTATTCCTGGGTTGCCCGATATAGTTAGATGCACGACACGCGTTGCACGTTATGCTGGTGCATGAGATGGCTTGGTTCCTTGTTGCTCGATACAGCTTGGGAAAGTAGCCTGACACCCTTGTTGGTCTGCATGACCGTTATGTGGTGGGAATGTTGGGTGATAAGGGAGAGTGCCCTGCCCGATACTACCTTTGGTGAGGGTAGTGGGCGCTTATAGTGAGGGTCTTGTTCCTTTTGAAAAACTGTATGCTAGTTCTTGCTTATGCAAACACGTTTGGACTTATGATGATGACCCTTGATATGCTTGATAGTAATTGAGGTAGTAGATTATATCTATGTAACTTGACATGACTTTACATGTGTTTATGATCATCTGGAATGACCTGTATAATGCTGAGTAAATGATGAGCATATAGGATGCTTTGCATGATGATATGACCTATGTCTATGGTCACAGGTTGAGGCATGATTGATAAAGCATATAATCATCTATGTTTGATAATATGGTCTTTTTGTTAATCCATGATGATTGTGCATACTAACCATGCAGGTGTTTCATACAAATGCATAGCCAGGTAAAGGACTATGAGGTATATATATGTTTGAGTAACACTGCTTTGATGGACACTCTTGATGATGAGATAACATGCATGATGTGCTTTGGTCTGAGGACCTGAGTTTGGCTAAAGTGCCCAGTTGAGGTGTTATCCCTTGATGATGATCTAGGATTGATATCCCAAGTGATGAGAATGCCTGTTGAGGCAGTGGTTTCTTGTTATGAGGGATTGAGATCCCGGAATAGCATGATGGTGGTAATAATAATGTAGTTTTATGTTATGCATATGTTACGACTTGGTTGCCTCCATAATCCACTTAAAATGAACTAACTAATCACATTGGAACATATCATGTAGTTTTCCCTGGCCATAGATCCATCATCGTCAGGAGCTGGTGATGGTGAAATGGGTTCTCCTGCGGGTTAACCCAGAGTGCATATTGTTGAGTATGCGAGGTTTCTCCTAGCCTAAAGTGAGGAGGTAAGAGTGCAACTTTGATTGTAGACTCCAGGGTGCGGATTCAGGCCCGTAGCCCAAATATGATAAGAGCATGGTGAATAGGCCCATGGCTCAGGATATGTGATATGGGAGCATGAATGCGTTCATGGCTCAGAGCATGGTGAACAGGCCCATGGCTCAGTTTCACTAGCGTCGATACCTGTACCGAGGCGGGCTAGGCAGAGGGTAGCCTGACCCTGTGGCTGAGGCCACTTAAGCATGAGACTGCGGTCCTGATTGTGTTGTACTCGTACACTGACCATGAGGTGGGAGGTCATGGAGTCCGACTCTTCCTTTGACCTTGTATGGCACCGACTTGGGTTTCGCAACCGAAGGTTGGATTTGAGCGGTACGGCTCACTTCCTCAGGGCATAATAATATGTAATCCAGCCGTATAGTATTTATTGCTTAAGGCAAAACACAGAACATTGATTGAGGCCTTTCTTGTATAGTTAATCTTGTTATACTTACAGTTGCTTATACGTTCCTTATGTTATGTGGTAAGATCTTATAAACCGTATCTTGTTAATCATGTTCCCCAAAGAGATATTGGGTTATATGCCTTCTGTACATCTGGTAAGCCTCATGGTACGAATAGCTTTGCTATATAGACTTCTCTTGTTATACCTGCTATCAGTTATCTACTCCTATTACTTTAATCCTCCTTTGGTTTTATAGATTTGGTGGGGAGTTATGTTTCTCGCTGGGACTGTGTGTCTCACCCCGCTGGTTTGTAACCTTTTTAGGTGTTCGAGCTAGACGTGGTGGTGGTCGCGGGGTTGCGGCTGAGCAACAAGAAGAGCAGTAGAAGGCAAGAGATGGACATGTTGTTGTTTTGGTTGTTTTGTAGTAAAGTCTTGAGTCATCCATGTACTCTCAGGTCCTTGGAGGTGTTTTGACGTTGTTTCACGATGTATAGTTGATGATGCTTGTTATATCCTACTGCTGGCCGGATGTGGGCCGTTATGTATGTATAAACAAATGATGAACGCATGTGATGATAGGACAACCGATCTCCTAAGTTGTGGACATGTATCAAGACTTGTAAATGTTTATATAACCTGTTTCTTTGTAGGATGAGGACCTACATGTAATAGTTTGTCAGTTATTCCGCTTTCTGCAATCGGTTTTAATTAACCTGTGTTTTTGGTAATTTGTGGTTTATGGTGTTTTCCACACGTTTTCACGTAACACCTCGTTGTCTTTGTGATAGCGGGATGTGTTGTCACAGTTGCAATGGTACCATCATCGGGTCATGGGTTTATAGAAGAAATCAGCTTAAAACCCTAAAATTGACCATTGGTTGATAGGTGCTTAGCACCATAGGTTGTCAAACCAACCTGATCCAAGTCATATTATACCTTAGGAATAATGTACACATGATCAAAGGTTCATCTAGAACTGAAATCAGAATAGGGAACATTATAAAAATCGAAATCCAAGTCAAGCATAGCTTTTTAGTGCATGGATCATCATTTTCAAGCAAGAACATGAGCTAGCAAGCTTATAGTAAGCAATAAACATGGAGAAAGTTGTAAAATTTGCCTCTAATTAGAAGATAAACTCCCAAAAATAAGAAAACATGAGCAGGTAGGGTAGGAAATCCAAGCATAAGCTGTGAACTTGTCCATCTAGCACCTTTCTTCATCAAATGAGCAAACCCTAAGCATAAGGAGCAAGAAAGGTATGGTTTTAGAGCTTTAGAGAAATTGCTACCATGGAACAGCAAGGTTTCGACCTAGAGAAAGGTAGGATGAAGGATAAAAAATAAATAAATGGAGGAAAGAAGGGGATTCTTACTCTTTTAGGTCAAGATCACTAGAAGGAAGCTTTTCAAACCCTAAAAGGAAGTCAATTGCAACCCTAGATTCTTTTTCCAAGAAGACCCCCTCTTTCTTCTTCCTTGGACAGGAAATTCATAGTAGTACAGAGGGAGGATGAGGTTTCATACAAGGAGGGAAGTGGTGAGTAGAAAATGGCTCGTTTTGGTGCTTAGGGGTAAGTATATGAAACTTTAAGATAAAGAAAAAGAAAAAGTTGAAGTTCTAGTATCTTTCCAAGTGTCCATGGCCTTAAACTATTAAGAATATACAATCACACACACAAGCAGCTCGCCCACCATCCATAGAGACATGCTTATCCCTCGTTTCTTGAATTTCAAATCAAAACAATTAATTAATTAGTTGATAGCTACTAAAGGTAGCTCATCCATGAAGGGGTAAACCCTAAAATATCCATGGAGAAAACACCTTCAAAACAAGGATTAAATAAGTTCCCCATGGCTCAAAAATCTCAATAATGATGATATAATATCCAAGGAACATAATGCAAGTGATAAATTGCAAATAAAACCTCTCAATTGGGTAAATTGTAGAAAAGTCCAAAATATGCATAAAATTGCATAACTTGCTCAAACAGTGTCCAAATTGGACCAAATTTGAAACTTAAGCTTGTCTTATGATTTCAAAGAATACCACAAGGTTATATTAGGGTTATGCAAATTCAATTATGATAATTAAGTTTGTTCAACTCATTAAGCAAGTTTAGGGGCCTTACATTAACACTTACTAAAAGCAAGGCACAACTATAAGAAGGAATGTAATTCTTAAGTTTTCTTTTACATATCCCTCATATAACGAGAGGAAACCCCTTCAAGAAACATTAGATGTAATGGAATAACAATTCATTATTAACTTAAATTGAACATTTATTATGAATCCAGGGTTTGGAATCATCCACTGTGATCCTCAAAACTCTTTATTGTTATATGTTTCCTAATTCATTTAGTCTCGAAATCTACGAATTTCAAGGATGTAACATTCACCCCTCCTTAAAAGGAATTTGGTCCTCAAAATTTAGGTCTACTAAGCCTAGGTGAATGATACACATCATCTTCAAAACTTAGGGTTACCACCCCACTTAGATATATTTAACAACTTTTCTTTAGTATATCAATTTTCATTTTATTACTAAGATTGGCACTTGAATTGAAATTAAAGTATATCCACACCTATAGTATGCACATATTATCATCACTTGACAATTTCATTATTACTTGGGGATTTCTCTTTTCACCTGGGTTTCCAACCTATTATTCATTACTTTTAATACAAGGGTGAGGTAACACCTCTAACCCTAGTTCATGTCATTAACCTCAACGTAAGACATTTATTCTCAATTTCAAGCATAATGTGTGCCTATAAAATCTCCCTCCCTCATAATGAGATGAAATAAGCATTTGACTGCAACCCAAATACAAAGTCCATTCCATTCCAAGAGCAGAGATAGTACATCCACACATTACCTTTCAATTTCACATATTAAGTTGAATCATACTCGATATGACTCTAAACTTACTTGTTCTTAATTTCATAGCATTCTTATATTACATGAAGTCAAGTGTCCCTTTTCTTACTCTTAAGTTAGGGCACAACTTCTCTCATGTTTTCATGACTTCCTTATATCTTTTATATTTACATCTCACGTATCATTATGAGCCTTAGTCAAATCCTCGAAGTCTCTAGAAGTATAGGTACTTTTGGAGTGATATCCTCCTTATGCATCAAGGGAGTGTCTTTACATTCACCCTACTAGGCCACATGAACATCAGGTAGGTGGCCAACCTCTTGAGACATGGGCCTAGGGAAAACCAATTGTTACCTCCTGACCACTTGGTCATGTGCATTCAGGGCTTATCAACTCCCAACCCATCGGTCATCAGTACCTCTACTACACCCTACTTGACCCTAGAATTGCATTAGGACTCTATCCTCCCTAAGGTTTCTTTTGTGATGTCATATATTTTAAGCACATTATCCTCTTATATAATTCTTTAACCCGAATTGTCATCATCTCTCTCTTTTGAGTACACATTATGCAGTGTTGTCCCAACATTGGGCTCGGGCCACCTTCCCTCCAAGGCTTGGTGCCATGTTAGTCTTCCCTCCTGGGCTTGACCTTCTGTGATCTTCCCTTCTAGGGGCTTGATCATAAACAATGCACTGTGGACTTGGGACACCCTCCCTCCTGGGCTTGGTGACTTTCTAGTCTTCCCTCCTGGGCTTGACCATTTTATGACCTTCCCTTTTGGGCTTGGTCGTCCACTCATGCCACCTTCCCTCCTGGGCGTGGTGCCTTACTGGTCTTCCCAATCCTAGGCTTGACTAGTTGTGTTACTCAGAGATGGTATCCTTGGGTTCAAAGAATATATGTTCTTTCATCTTTATATCTTTATCTCTTCACCCTTATAGGTGAGGATTAAGGTTATCTCAATACTTAAATACATTTATTCACTTTCCTTTTAAGGGAGTATCCTAGCCTAGGGTGCCTTCTTGGCTCATAAGAGGGGGTTAGGCTCTCTAGCCACAACCTGATCCCAAGATCTAAGGTTTTGCCTCCCTCCTAGGTCATCTTCCCACTCTTGGGTTAACCCACCCCATGTTGGCACACTAACCCTAAAGGTTTCATAGATATTTTTTTATTATCATGAGGCATAACTTTTTATCATTACAACCTATCAACCCATGTTTTCTCAATTTCTAGAAGACTCCCTCATGATCCATGTCCATTCAATGAACTTGGGTCACCTTTTCCTCCAGGGGCTTGGTGCTACATCAGCCTTCTCCTCCAGGGGCTTGGCCACCATCACTAAACTTCTAGAGACAACATGAGGAGTTTGAGCAAGTTATATTCAAACTTTCACTTTCATATATATATAACTATTGGGTTCATATATTTCTTAAGACCTCTTACATAAGTGTTATGCTCCTCGTGCACACATGCATGGGAGACTGGGTCACCTAAATCCATCCCTTTATCTTTCTTATTCCTGATTTCAAGTTTCACATGGGTGGTGTCCCATACCACCACACCATGTTCATTATTTAATATTAAGGTTTTAGGGTTAGGACTCTACCCTTTTAGAGTTCCATAACCCTTAACCTTCTAGAGTTCTCATACCCTAATCGAAGTCCTTCCTCTAAGAAAGGGCTTACCCATGCATGTATCTTTGTAGTGTCTACCATATCTAGAGGGGCCTACACAAAAGGTTACATCTTTTCACATTTTACTTCTCTAATTAACAATTTCTTTTCAAGGCTTTTTTAAGCAAAGAGATGAGAAGTAGACGAAATGTGAGATGAGAAACCTAAAAGATACATTATGATTTACTATTTTTTATCTTAAATTTCAAAGGATGATTTGAAATTATAAACTATTAAGTATTAGTTGATGAATTTGTGCTCTGATACCAAATGTAACGACCCACACTTTTGAGTGTCTAAGAGACCTTAAAGTCACAGATCGTTAATCATAAATTCCAGGATCAGATTCAAGAAATAATACAGAATAGTAAACAATTTTCATTAATGTACAAATATTTACATGTTTGCATAAAAAGATCCTCTAAGGAGTTACATAAATTTTAGAAAGAGTTAACATGTACATGTATGATGATATACCATTACGACTAAACCATCAGGAATAACTCTAGTGTCTTCAACATCTTTATCTGTACCCTCATGTCCACAAATCAAGTATATCTGATACCTAAAACACCGACAAACAAATATGTGGTCAGTATATTGTTATACTGGTACGTGAGTTCATTCAATAATCACAGATACATATATAAGCAACATCTTTGTCTTGCATATAAGAACATAAACTTGTTTTCATATTCTAACACTTATCTGTTCTACTACCTCAGGTGTAACCACTGTCCCTCTGGGGCTCGTGTGCATTATCCTTAAGATCAGTCTAACCCAGGGTTTAGAATATAGATATTTACTTTACATGATACTCATAGGAACTTTATAATTTGCAAGAAGTAAATAAACAAGCAAGAATTTTATTTGTTGTTCAATCTCATTGAGAAATATCGACAATCTCAGAATTCGATACATGTATTCATAAGCATAACCACGTACATTATGTCATTGCAGAAACCATGCAGAATATATCACATGTACTTTAAGAGTGTATCCATCCATCCAAGCAACAAAGCATTCAATCTGAAATATACATACTACATATGTGTCACCATGTATTCACATTACATTAATCAGATCTAGATGCATTCCTAAACTAGGGTTTAGGGTTATCATATGTTTGGACTAGGGATTAGGGTTATAAACCCTAATTCCATCATATTATGGTTTCTAAGGTCTCAAACTCTAGTTATGCATATCAGGTTAAACCCTAATTATAATCTTAAGAATATTCATGATATCTAGATCATATTACTAACATTAAGATCATAGCAAGATGTCCACATTGGTTTCAAAACCCTAAATCAGCATGAACAAGATTATTAATCTAGAATCCTCCCTTATTCGTCATTATCAAGGATTTCTTCAGTATACATATCAAGATCAGGTATTATCACAACATAAATGAGTCTACTTAATTAAGCATCATATTAACCAAAATCTAGGTTCTCCTTTATACTAATCACATTAACACATATATTGCATACACTTTTGGAACAATAAGCTTAATAAGACTCTGATCATATTTTATTTGGATTCTACTTATTTTTCTGATCAATTTGATATATAATATCGCTATATTTGGACATTCCTAGCATTCACTATGAATTAAGCAAAACAACACATTTACCTTGGATCTGGGCCACATGGCGCCTCCTTATTGGTTCGCCCCATCGCTGGCTTGGATAAGTTGAGCGCGGGTCAAGTCCGGTTACCGTTCGCAATTTTCGATTCAACTGTGGTCGGACCCCTTTCTCCCTCGCGTGCCCCTGCGGTTGCGATCCTCGGTAGATTGACCTCCTGCACTGGCTACCCTCCGGCCTGTCCTCCGCATCCAAACTCCTTGGATCTTCATCCCTCACCAGGCTCACACCACCGGATACCTTTCGACGGATGGAAACATGAAGGAACCCTGTTGCGGCAGATCGCGCCAGAGCGGCAGCCTGCTGACAGGTCCCAGCGGTTGGTGTCACCCTCTGTTCTACTGTGGGACATCGCCACCACCGTGGAACTCCAACGCACATCCTCACCGACTTTATAGCCTCCAACCTCCCAGTCCTTCACCAAGCTTCAGCGGCAGCACGACCCTGCGTCCGTGACCTCTCAACGCTCGCATGGCCTATGCGCCTCCTACTGGCGCCGCCGCTGCAGATGCGCCCCCTCTGGCGCTGCAGCCGGATCCGCCCCAACATCCCTCTTCCTCTCTTCTCCCTCTCAGCCAGCGGTCTTCTGGTTCTGAGGAAAGCAGCGCTCCTGCACCGTGTCAGCGCTGCCGCTCATGCCACTACTGCTCACCCCTGCCGCAAGGAACCCAGCCATGGTGCTGCATAAACGGCCACTCTACAGCCTCGAGATTCCCAGCCAGCGCCCAACCTCTTGGCCTCAGACAGAGAGGCACAACACCTTCGCCCTCTACTTGCAACTACGGTGGAGGGACACTCTTCTCCGCGGCCCTCCTTTCTCAGACCTTGGAACCCTGCACACTTCATGGGACGATCTGCCTCCTTCCCTGTCCGCTGGTTGCCGACCACAGGGGGTGGCGGCAAGCTATGCCACGGCTATGGTGAAACTATCTGATGGCGAGGTGCTGCGTGGGAGGGGAGTCCCTATATTTATATACAAACCTAGGGAACCTTAGTATTCATGGTGATGAAGGGAAGAGAGGAAAAGTCAAATCCCCTCTCCCTATGGACTCACGAGTGCGAAAGAAAACCATACTTCAATCCTCTAAATAAGGAGGTGATTAATCATATTAAGTTATGATAATACACCTTTCCATAATCCCCTCCTTTACGTATCATTTATCCCTTATCCCTTGATGTACAAGGAAAGACATATTAACAAAAGGATATCTCTTTTATTCCACCACTTAACACTTACTAAAAGCAAGACACAATTATAAGAAGGAATGCATTTTTTAAGTTTTCTTTTACATATCCCTCATATAACGAGAGGAAATCCCTTCGGGCAACATTAGATGTAATGGAATAACAATTCATTATTAACTTAAATTGAACATTTATTATGAATCCAGGGTTATAGAATCATCCACCATGATACTCAAACTCTTCATTGTTATATGTTTCCTAATTCATTTAACTTGAAATCTACGAATTTCAAGGATGTAACAGATTATGTAAGCAATCATATTTAATACCCACAAAATATTTATTTTCTATACCTACATTTTAGACATATCTAACAAATACCAAACATTTAGACATGTTTATTCAAATTAATGTGATATTCCCCAATTTAAATCAATATCAGACATTGCCATATAGTATACACTATATGCACCAATATTAAGACACCTATTACATGGAATTCATGGTAAAGAAGGACTAAACCAATACTACAAGATAAGACATAAAAATAGTGTTACGAAATATATATAAATTTTGGTATGTTACAAGTACCCACCTCAATCAACCATAATAATCTATTAACTAAGCCTCTTTCTCCTATAAAGTATTTTAACCTGATATAGTGGAAGAAGAGGTAATTTTCTCTACATTGAATTTATTGATCTCATTTTTCTATGATTAGATTATTTTTATATTTCATTATCTAGATTATCATGGTCGATTTCGATTGGAATATATATATATATATATATATATATATATATATATATATATATATATATATATATATATATATATATGGGCGTTCATTCATTGCCCGTGCAGGTAGCCTGGATTTTCGCTACCCTGCAGTCAAAAAAGTAACTCTCCTGGCTAACAAAGTAACTCTGCTGTAAAAAAAGTAACTATGGTGTCAAAAAAGTAACTCTGCTGGCCAAAAAAGTAACTATGTACAAAATATACAGCAGATATATATAAGGACGGGTTTTTTGATTTTGGAGGGGCAAATGATATTATTTTTGGCTAAATTTTTTTGGAGAGCTAGAAAAAATAGTCCTCTACAATTTCGAAAATTTTTTTTTTGAAAAAAAGTGTTCGGAAGGGTGGGCAGGTAGCTACCCGCGCGGGCAATAAAGATGGGCCATATATATATATATATATATATATATATATATATATATATATATATATATATATATATATATATATATATATATATATACTATAAAAAGAGCGATTTTGTTGTTTAAATTACATATGATGCCATTTTCTTTTCCGAAAAATTATTCCAACCAATCAGAAGCAAGGATTCAAAATCCCTGCATTCTCCTTGACCCTCTCTCTTCTGACGTTTTTTCTCTGTTTTGCTCCGTTTTTATCCTAATTTCTCTCTCCTTCCAAAACCACCTCACATCAACAAATCCACGATTCTTTTGGCCACTCTCTCCATCTCGCCAACATCCTCATAACTATCCTTGCTGTATAGTCTCATTCATCGCAAAGCGGAACAGCGCTGTCATGACCGAGGGAGTGGTGCCACACGTTCCCTGGGGTAAGTTCCCTGCCTACATGTTCATTCAAATATAACTCCTCGCCCCTTCTCCTCTATCTCCCATTCTTGCAGATCTTCCACAACTATCTCTCATGAAGGCACACTCAAAGGAAGACGGTGGCAAATGTATCTCCTGTGTGAGCGATCCACGACCATCGCCGAACAAAAGAAGGGTGAACAGGGTTGCATTGTTGGAACCGCATTGATGGGTTGCGAGTGTGTCACCACAGCAAGCTTAAAGGACGGCTATCATACTGCTTCCATAGGCTAGCTTTTTAGGGTCTTCGTCAATACTCTATCCAACAAATATTTCAATATGCCTATACCCTCCATCAAGGTGAAATATGCCGAAGCTGGAAACGACAGGCATCTGTAATTGTAACCCATCCTCCCATATTGTGTGTTTCTACATTGCCGGTTGTAGCAGTTGATTAGATGCATTGTTCGTGGAGGATTCATGATACATGATACAAAGTCAAAAAATATCCAGGGAGCTCGCCTTACTCTGCAGGTTCACACATTTTTTCAACATCTTATTTATTCTAATTGAATTCTTCCTCTCAATACGTGTTCAATCCATAATGACTTCATTACCAAGTCCATTCAATTACGGAAACATGTCTAGGTGAATTTTTGTTACTATATAATGTCTTTTTATCTTTCTTGCTGGAAAGAAAAGGATCATCCCAACAAATCAACCACCACGGACCACTTATGTATGATATTATTGTTTTTTAAAATAGCTACTGAAACTGAAGTTAATATCTAGATAAATGATGTGCCTATTTTACAATCAAGAGTTGAGATGCGTTATTTTTGGTGTTAGATCAGGTCCTGCTCAAGGTTTAAAACTATTTGTTTTATCTTTCAGCCACAGTGTCGGGGCAAGTTTGAGAATGAAACTAAGGGAACCAACATGAATCGGCTTAAGGCGATGATGCATATTAACAATGAAGAAGGCGAAGTCGACATTCGCAATTGGGTGGAATAAGAGACTACTTTATTTTTCTTGAGCTGGATGTCCAAAACTTAATCTTTAATTTTGCTTCACTCCTCTCATCCCATAAAAAATGATTCGACAACTTTCTCTTTCCCACTCCAATTAATTCGGTCCTCCATTATAATTTATTACGATCTTCTTGTTTTTCTCCTTTCACACATATTTTTTATCAGATAAATTATTTTTAGTCAAATTAAAACTAAAAACAAAACATGCCCAATCTCGGAATATTTCTCCTTAAATTGAATACTTGATCGTCTTATTTTCCATTCCGTTATATTTACTAACAATTAATCTTCAACGTTTCTAATATTCCTAAATCCCACCCATTAATCTTTTGCGCTCATCTTCAAACAAATCCACCCTAACTCCACGCTTCCCTTCCTCTCTCACCACGTATTCCTCCCAAATCTCAACTGACTACATCCATAACAAACCATTCCGTCTTTTATATTTATTTAATTTATATTTTTTTCTTTTATGATAAAAGGACCATTATCCTTTTTAACAGTTATGAGATTATCATTATCTTTTTTGAAAACTTTATTTTTTAAATATTTAATATAATATAAACATATTCAATGGGGCATGATTACCATTATCCTTTTCAAAAGTTTTATTTTTTAAATATTTAAAATAAATATGTTTAATGGGGCACGTGCACGTGCATATGCACGTGTATGTTGCTAGTATATGTATATATATATATATATATATATATATATAATGATGTTTATTTAATACCCGCGCGTGTATCTTTATTTGTCTACCCGTCCCTGGAGACACGGCGGCACATATTGTAAATATCAACACGGTGACTCCCGTCGTCCCCACTCTCCCACGCCTAGCCCGTCCGTCTCCGGGACAGACCGGTGGAAGCCTTCCTGATGCTCTAGATCGGCTCCCCTGTCGGGCTGTACCATGGCGAACTACCAGCCGCGCCTTCGCTGCACAGGACAGAAGAGAGAGATCTCAAGCTTCCAGTGCCTGCCAACAACCGCGATGAGGAACCGTTCCTCCCAGACACACTGGGAATCCCAACCCCGTGCGGCGGCTGTAGTGAAAACGAAAAGTGTTTGCGATAAGGCCAAGGACAATATACGTGTGTCAGTGACGAATACAGGAGAAAAGGAGCACATTGACCCGTCCCCTTCAGCGCTGAAATGAAACCAGTGTGACGCGGATCAGAAGCGTGAGTGAGAGGAAACGAGCAAGTAGACGGAGATCCAAGGCGCATTCGGCCAGTTTCAATTAAGAGGCGGCGGAGTAACTAATCCAATAGCCTAGCGGATCCACACTGGATTACCTAGAATGGGCAGCGGCGGCGAGTTTGTGGAGGGTGGGATGGGAAGGAGAGGAAGAGATGGCGGGCGGGCGGGCGGCGCTTTTCACCGTCGGCGAAGGACGAGGTCGTCGGCTTGTAGTACATGCGCGCCGTGTGTGGGCAAGGGAGTGGAACCGCACGCAGACGCCCATGTCCAGGAGCTCCACATACTTAGGACATCAAAACACGATTGAAAAACTTTTTGGTGGGCCAATCATTCGGCTAGTGGGTTCTTGAGGAGCTAGGTCGGTTTGTCTGCAGCGCCCTCTTAATCGGTTAGCTCCTAGCGGATTTTGTGTATGTGTCCCCGCAGTGTCTCTTTGAGCCTCCTATTCTATATATGTACCTCTTTCTGGTGAGGAAGACGAGAGCACAGTTGGACCTCAATTGATGCTAGTGTTGCAAGAAATATTTGATCTGAATTGTAACTACATATGCAAAGTGCTGCTAAACTTACTAATTATTATGTGTTTAAATTCGATGTGAATGTATAGTGAATATATAGCCCTTCCTCTTCCCACTGCCGTTTGATTTGCTTGGCTTTCGTATTCATTTGCTGTAACTGCAGGCGTGTGGTTTTGTACAGTGCTCACATTTTTGCCATTCATACTTAATACTGTTTACTTAAACTACTAAGATGGTCACCGTATTGTTTCTTCAGTTGTGTACATGAACTCATACCCAGCTATTTTTCTTTCAGCAGATTCACTGTCCACTTACACGATGTCAACATTGGTAATCTATTAGAGAAAAAAGTTCTAACGAGTATACACAGAAGTATATGATAGTTACTTTTTCTTATGTCTTGGCATTACTTTTAGTGTCGGATAATTACTTTTCTTACCAATTTTTTACTTTTTGTGTCTTGGTGTTACTTTTAGTGTCAGATAGTTACTTTTTGTATCATGTATTTACTTTGAATATCATATAGTTACTTTTTATGTCCTAATGTTACTTTCAATGTTGCATAGTTACTTTTTGTTTCATTATGTTACTTTTAAGTGTCAGATAGTCACCTTTCATACCATACAGTTACTTTTCAGTGTTGCATAGTTACTTTTTATGTCATGATGCTACTTTTAATGTCAGGTACTTACTTTTTATACCATAAAGTTACTTTTTGTGTCATAGTATTAGTTTCGGTATTAAATAGTTACTTTTTATATGATGATATTACTTTTTATGTGATATAGTTACATTTGCCTTAATGGAACATTAGAATAGATTTAAATATGATGTAATAGAGGAGTGATTTGTATATCATACAAGAAGATATGGATTTATGTTTACCATGGACGAAACAAACCAAAAATGTCAAATTAGGTTACCGAATAACACTACATATTTTGATTTTGAACAATCCACCTAACAAAACCGTAAACATATAGGAACCATAAAATAAGAACCCAAGAACGGCAATGTGTACAGACTTGATCTTCGGCTTCAGCTTCATTAAGAAGCTAAAGCACCACCATGTTAAAGATGCACATACGATCCACTTTGTTGGATTTCATGGCCGGCAGTAATAATAGTCCACGTAACCATAAGAGCCGAGCACCTGCCATTCCACCCCCACCGCCGGTGATGGTAAACCATCCTGGCTCCCTCTGCCTCGCCTATTGACGAGGGTAAACTGTTGCTCTTGAACCAATGGCTACGTGGAGTTCAGAGCGCCGGCCTTACCATGAATCTGGTACCCTCATCGTTCTAAGCCTGTCGTCTCACACTGCAACAAGTAGAGCTCCGGCGGCAGACATAGCCA
Source organism: Alisma plantago-aquatica (assembly GCA_963693085.1). Lineage (NCBI taxonomy): Eukaryota > Viridiplantae > Streptophyta > Magnoliopsida > Alismatales > Alismataceae > Alisma > Alisma plantago-aquatica. The sequence continues at coordinate 400,003,969 of OY856410.1, forward strand.
GTACGGCGGCGCAGAGCTGAGTGCCACCGAACTTGGTGAACGGCGTTGTGCACTCCCTGTCACGAAGCCGTCTCTATGCGTCAGCCGGCTGCGAGACCCATCGCGGGAGGATCCCTCTGGAACTTCGATCTAGAAACAGGCACCAACGGCTGGGCATCACCACCAGGCAACTTCTTCTCTGTCCGAGCCAGAAACTGTTTCACCGCCGGCGCACGGCGCCCTCAATCTCCCTCCGAAGACTGCAATACAGAGTACGGGTAGGCATTGATTAGGAAAGGGGCTCCTGTGGCGTTGAGGAAAGACAGGAGCTTGGTCATATAAGAAGCTATTTTGGGGTAGAATGCTCCGACGGAGGGAGGGTAGGAATCCAAGTTCCTTTTCGGCACACCCACAGCAAACACACAAGACCCGTCCTCCTCCCCTGCCCCACCCTACCTCCATCCCCAGTAAGGTACTCTTTAGGAAAAGTCTGCGTCCTCTCCGTTGATGCTGCGGGGGCCACTGAGGGCCTTCTAGCCGCCGCATCCCTCGCCAGACTCGAGACCGGGCTAAGCTTAGACACGGGAACCATCTGCCAGGATCGCCGACTTCTTCGACGTCATGGCCGGGTCGGGCGTGGGGGCGTCCTTGTGGCTCTGCTCTTCTCCGGGGGACCAAACTGTCGCCAGTTGATGTCGACTCCCGAGCACTCTGGTTCCTCTCCAAGCACCACAGCGTCATTACTGGTACCGCGAAGAAAGGGAGCGGTATCTTCCGTTCCCGATTTGAAGGCCGCAACGGCAGCGGATCTCTGAAATCGGAGCACCGAAACATCCGTGAAATTCTAATAATGGATAGTTCAGATCCGCGAATTTTGAAGAACGGGTAGAATTGTTTAGATACCCACGCGGGTATTACAAATAGACTCATATGAGTGTATATATACTAGTAAACACACACGTGCTCATACACGTGACACATCAAATCTATTGAGTTATTATTATAAATTTTTACTAAGAATAAAATTACTTGATAGTTAATGTATGTATGTGACTTTTTTCATCAAACTATTATTATGTGATATGGTCATATGTTTTCTAAATATAATTGTATCTGTGATGTAAATCCAATGGTTTAGGGTAAAAGTTAGTAGTTGGTGATGGATTTATCTTACATTAGTTTAATATGGAATGAAATCATTTTGTATTAATAGAACACCCTAGGGAGTAATGCACCCCTATATTTATTAAGATCATAATAGCACACCCAAATAGATAAAGCATGACTTACAAAAGTATAATTATGTACAAGAATTTACAATAATCAACTCAGTCTATACCAACATAAATAATGGCGTGAAAAGACATATATTCAAGGGTGACAAACTCAATAAAATAGAAATTCATGATTTCAAATTTTTAAATGAATGCAATCCATCAAGCGTAGAATTTCAGTGTAGATAACAATACATAATTTAAAGAAGATGCCTCATTGTAAGAAATTCATGTCAAAGTAACATGAATTTTGAAATTAATATAGAAGTTGCTCATATCTGGTCTTCACAACTAATCCAATAGTTTAGGGTAAAAGTTAGTAGTTGGTCATGGATTTATGTTACATTATTTTAATATGGAATGAAGTCATTTTGTATTAATAGAACATCGTAGGCAGTAACTTCCCTATATTTATTAAAACTGGAATAACACACCCCAGATAGAAAAGCATGCCCTTCAAAATTGTAATTATATACAAGCATTTACAATAATCAACTTAGTCTAAGACCAGCGTAAATTATGGAGTGGAAAGACATATGTTCATTAGCCAATCATAAACAAATAATCAAAATATGGTAGGAGGGTTTACAAACCCAATACAATCGAAATTCATGATTTCATAATATTTTAAATGAGTGCAATTCATAAGGCATATAATTTCAATTTAGATAGCAAGACATAATTTAAAGAAGATGCCTCATTGTAAAAAAATTCATGTCAAAGACGCATGAATGTTTAAATAAAAATAGAAGTTGCACATACTTGATCTTCACACTTAACCCTATTTATAGGGGTGAAATTCAGAATTTGTCCTTCTGGATTTTAAAGTACTTTATACATATTATTCCACTATTATCTACCCATAATTCAACATAAATTGAAACCTAGTATTCATTACCTAATGGAGGTGATGTGTGAGGCTGGTCAAATGTGGGTCGTTGTTGAGGTATTTAGGGCATATGTCAAGGAGGAGTGTTATTTTGAGTGAAGGGTGTCTGCCAAATGATGTGGAGGTTATGCTTAATGGGCTAATTTTGGGGATGTTTTGTATTTTAATTGTAGAGGTGGGTGTAGGCCTATGTTTAGGGTCAGGCTAAACATCTAAATAGTATTTTTTTTCTATTTCTATTACCATGCATAATGTTTTCACATTCATTCCTAAAATAGTATGATTTTGGGACAATATGTCTCCAAAGAGGCATATTGCTCCTGTTGGGACAACAACTCATCCATGTGGGACACATATTACTATTTTAAAAAGGTAATACATCCTCAAATGGGACCCACTACCCCAAAAGAGCAAAGCATTCCATTTGAAGACGTATTACTTTTTACATTTTTTTATTCATGTGTAGTTATGATATCATGTACATTTTTTATTATATGCATTAAATTATTTAATGACCAAACCATATATATGATTATATATTCAATTAAATAATGCCTTAATTAATAAAATAACAAAATAATATTGTAACCCATAAATACACAATACTTATAAATGTAAATGTGTCTTAAATTAATAGATACAATACTAAAATTATATAATAAAGTATAAATTAAAAAATACATATGATTCTAAATACAACATATAACAAAATTTTAATATATTTTATTTTGTTAGATTATATGTGTTCAAAAAACTGAATAAAGAGGTAAAAAATTAATATAATATATTTTTTAGGTCGATACAGTAATTATATTTATTTTATCAATTAATTATAAATGTATAATGATATGTTTTTGTGCATCAAAATATGTTAAATTTAATTATATTAAATTTTTTATTTGTATTTCTAAATTTTGTAATCATGTGTATTTCTTTAATATTTATATTTATTTATATTTTATTATTACAACTATCATATATGACATGATATATATATTTCCTAAACCAATGAGATGTCTTTGAAATTGTTGTTATTTACTTTTGTGAATATTATGTATTTATTTTTTTTTTCTTAATTGGCCATTCATTCATCCCGTGGCCGGGGGGTTTTTGAACCTGAGACCTCTCAGTCTTACATCAGTACTTTTACCATCTAGGTGCCATCTCTTTGGCAATATTATGTATTTATGAATTATCATATTATTTTATTATTTTATTATAGTTAAACATTTTTTTAAATATGTAATCAAATATATGTAAGATAACATGTATTATGGTCATTAAGTAATTTCATATCTATAATTAAAAAACCATACATGGATCATAATTTAACAAAAATAAAGTAAAAAAATAATAATTTCCCAATAGAAACACATTGGTCTTCTGGTGGCATGGCGTTCCGGTTGGGGATGCATTACTTTTGTAAAATAGCAATATGTATTCAGCTGAAATGTATTGCCCCACTGGGAGTATTATGTCCTTTTTGAAGATGTATTACTTCAAAAATATGTCATTTGAGAATTAAAATGCAAAATATACTTTATTGATAATTAAAATATCAAAAAGGTGCCAAAGAAATGGCACCCAGATGGTAAAAGTATTGATGTAAGACCGAGAGGTCTCAAGTTCAAAACCCTCCGGCCACGGGATGAATGAATGGCCAATTTAAAAAAAAAATATCAAAAAGGTGCTATTAGGTTTTAAGCCTTTAGGGTTTATGGGTAGGAGGTAGAGAGTTGTGGTGGGCATGTCTGTATGCCTAACGGGAAGAGGAGGTATTATAGGCAGGATTTTGGTGAGCATGTTAAGATTGATATGGTGTTGGTCCTGCTAAAGTGTGTCCATTTAGGCTACTGCAGGTAGGAAAAGGCTGGGTAGCGGGAGGCGGAAGGGAATGTGGAGGAAATAGTCATGTTCAGGGTCATGTTTAACATTGCATTCATCGGGTCCAACATACTGATGCTGAAACATGATGGCTTTGACGTGCTCTGGGATGCCAACTACCGATTCCAAAGGAATTCACGAGGGAGGTACTACACACGCATGATACATGCATGTTTGTTGTCCATGGCGTGTAGGTCATTGTCGCTGACATGGATTCTGCTTCCCGATCGACATCACCATTGACATCACCATTGAGTTAGCAGCCTGCTACGACAAGTAAGGCCTCCCTGTAGAAGCCTTTCCTAGAGTACATGAGATCTTCAGCAATGTCGACTGGCTCGACATGAAAGCAGGGGAACCGTACACCATTAGGTGTTGCAGCAGATATAGATGACCATCTTCAATGTCCTGGTCGATGCCAGTGTCGTCACGTTGGGACTAAGACACCACCTTCGAGAAGCATACGACACCACCTAAAGATGGACAAAAAGAACCTAGCAAATCTACCGACGACTCACCCGACCATGACGTGGCGTTGAGTGGTCTCACCAGCGTGTTACTATCTCCACGGAGAGGAGATTACTGCATCGTCCCCATGCTATATATATATATATATATATATATATATATATATATAAATATATATATATATATATATATATATATATATATATATAGTGGTAGCTACCCGCACGGGCAATAAAGATGTGTAAGAAACGTGGTGACATCCATTGTAAATACATCGTGTATTAGCCAGCCTTCTTCCGAACAACTAAACCCTCTACTATTTTTCGTCGTCCTCAGTTGCGGCAAAACCCAGTCTGTAATGTGGCCTCTACACCGCCAATATCTGCTCCTCACTCTGTCCCTCCCTCCTACTGGATACTCGACACCCGCCACTTAGGGCTGTAAATGGGTACGGGTAGACCCGCGGACCCGCAAATCCGGACCCTTAAAAAACCCGTCATGGGTCTAATTTTTCATACCCGCATACACTTGGACCCGTATACCCTTGGACCCGCATATAAGCGGGTCCAATAATGGGTATGCTTGGACCCAGACCCGCTAGACCCGTGTACCCGCTATACATAAGTAACTACTAAAATAATATGTTATATATCATACTTTACTAGTCTAATTAATATAATTATTGAGATTATATCCTACTCTAAGGTTGAGACTAGTCATATAACTAAGAATTATCTATTCTAGTTACAATAACGAACATCATATGTAAATTTAAAATCAAAATGTCTACTAATCTACATTACTTTCTACATAAATTAAATGTTATGATCATGACTACAAATATGTAAACAATTACTCAATTAATTTTATTATATAGAATATTACATTGTCTAATATAACTATTACATATTAATATACTATATGATAACAATATCTTGTTGTGTTAAATATATATAACATATTCATTTCTCTTACATAAACAATATGATGTTTTATAGAACCGCTTACCCGCATACCCGCACCGCATACCCTCTATTATTGCGGGTACGGGTATGGTGCGGGTCTAGGTTTTGTATTATGCGGGTCTAGAACCGGAACCGGACCCGCTAAATTAGATGGGTATGGGTATGGGTATGGCCAGACCCGCACCGTTTACACCCCTACCGCCGCTCCATCCCTGTTAAATGCCCGCCGCCTCCACGGCATGTCCACTGCCTCTGTTCCCGTCTGTCCAATGCCCTGTTACATCGGTAGTAGTGGCTGAGAGGATATAAAGCGTGGCAAGAAGTAGCAGTCCGCCTCCTCCCGTCCGCTAGTAACATGTCCACTGCCTCTATTCCCCCTATGGCTTCCCAGCAGATGGGAGCCAGGCGCTCCACCATACGCGACATCAGCTCCTTGTCTAAGGCCATGACGACGAGCGTCCTGTAGGAGCCCAACCCGTCCCCTGTCGCTTGATTCCTTGAAGAGGAAGATGGCAACAGTGCGGCTTCTCTGAGACACCACTTCCTAGACGAATGCCACATGTGCGGGAGGTACCTCAGGAGGAACTGGGACATATACATGTACAAGGGCGACACGTCGTTCTGCTCCGAGGACTGTCGGGAAGAGCAGATCTGGATCGATGAGCTATAGGAGAGGACAAATAGGAGGAGGAGGGCCAAGGCCGCTGCGGCCTCGGGGTCGGTTTCGGCGCAGGTCCAGACCAGGGCAAATGTTGTGGCGGTGGGAGCTTTGTAGTAGTACTTGTCGGCAATGAGGATTATTTCTGGCAAGTCAACCAACCGCATACCTTGTCATTCTTCCTCCTCTAAGATGGGGCTTCTAATGCCTTGCTTGGAAGTAAATTAGATTGACTGCTAGGTGTTTGATTTTATTCCTGACCAACGTGGAGGGTAGGAAATAGGCTTGCCTTGTATATGTAGTTCTTACTTGGTTTAGCAACATTAGCCTGACTTCCACAACATTGTTTGCGTTTCTTTTTTAATAGCTAAATTGATGTGTAGCTATAGAAAATCTATCTTGGCTATCTCAATGCAAGTGTAGCTATCCTCAATGTTGTTCAAGGACCAACCAACAAGGGAACGACCCCTGAAATCAAAGGGATTGCCAGGCTATTGTTTTGAGTTTTTTGGGTGTTGTGTTGGTGTTGTAAATATTTTACTTGTATTCTTTCTCTATGCGATGTTAATCTGCTATCTTATAGGCACATCCTTGTTTGTATCGATTCACTTGGTGGAGTAAATAAAATTGTGTGGAATGTGCTCCAATATCCATGTCGTCTTCTTCACCTCTCGTTCTTTCTTATTTGTAATTCTGTGTTTCTTCTATCTCGTCCTCTATTCACTTATATATTGGATTAACGTAATCTGATTGCAAACTAAAACAAGAGAAACTAACAGAAAATAAATTAATCTGATTGTAAATTGAAACAAGGGATGGGGATGAGGATGCCTAGTTAAACAAGGGATGGGGATGAGGATGACTAGTTAAACGGAGACGAATCGGAAATAGCTGCAACCACAATGGAGCATTAGATAAGAGATGGCGGAGGAGCTTGGGGCTGTAGGAGGAACAAATCATCATAATAATAACAATTGTTATTCAGAGGTCTGTTCTGGTCGTGTTGATACACCTCCATGCTTCAAACTTCGTCTCCTATAGACACAATAATGAAATAAATAGAAGTGAAAGTAAATATGAAGAAAGTAGCTAGCTTCCTCTTCTTTGCTTCCAAATCAAAATAATAATACATATGAATAATCTGTAAGGCAAGTATACATTTTGTAATCCATACACAGAAACTATAATCTTAGAGAACAAATTGTCAAATTGTAAGGTGGGTGTGTATTTTATAACAACATAAAAAAATTGTAACATGTCAGAATAAATTGTAAGGTCGATAGACATTTTGTAATGTATATATACAAAAGGGTCATTCATTCGCTACATCTGTTTTGTAATAGGAAGATACATATTTGTAATGAGACATGCAACGTTTGTAATGAGATGACCAAATTTGTAATACAAACACTCGTTTTGTATTACTACGTTGTTTCTATTACAAATATCATTTTTACTTGATCTTTGCACAAGGCTATCACCATGAGTCACGTGCGTCGGCAGTGCTACTGACTGTGTCGGAGCCTGGGGTGGCAGCAAATGATATCATCCAACTATAGACGGGAGGGGGATCAAATCATGCTTGGATTGGGTTTCTTTTTATATATATTCGTAATGTATTTTGAGACAACAATTTCATACCAACCCCCAAAATGTAACAATTTCAGTCACATTGTAATAGGCAAGAGCCAACTGTATTGTAGGTGATAATTTTGTAATATGGATACTCATATTGTAATAAGCATGTGACATCTGTAATATGGGCAGTCACATTGTAATAGGTAAGAGATAATTGTAATGTAGGTGACATTTATGTAATATGAATAGTCATATTATAATAAGCAAGTGTCATATGTCATATGGACAGTCACATTGTAATAGGCAAGAGCAAACTGTAATGTAGGAGATAGTTTTACAATATGCATACTCATATTGTAATAAGCAAGTGACATCTGTAATATGGACAGTCACATTGTAATAGGCAAGAGCCAACCGTAATGCAGGTGATAGTTTTGTAATATGGATACTCATATTGTAATAAGCAAGTGTCATCTGTAATATGGACAGTCACATTGTAATAGACAACAACCAACTGTAATGTAGGTGACAGTCTTGTAATATGGATACTCATATTCTAATAAGTAAGTGTCCTCTGTAATATGGACATTCACATTGTAATAGGCAAGAACTAACTGTAATGTAGGTGATAGTTTTATAATATGGATAGTCATATTATAATAAGCAAGTTTCATTTGTCATATGGACAATCAAATGTAATATGGAAGAGTCAACTGTAATGTAGGTGATCATTTGTAATATGGATAGTCATATTGTAATAAGCAAGCGTCATCTGTAATATGGACAGTCACATTGTAATAGGCAAGAGCCAATAGTCATGTAAGTGACACTTTTGTAATATGGATACTCATATTGTAATAATCAAGTGTCATCTGTAATATGGACTTATTATTCTAGCATGCCTTGAAACTTTTGGCATATTCTTAATTTCAAACCTCGATCTGTAAACAATAATTGATGCGACAATATGAAATATCTTTGTCAAAGCTGAATGCAAGATAATGATGCCCTTTAGTGTCGTGTTATGGAGGAAATACAATAATAGATCTAATAAGAGAGAATCATTACAAATATTATTTATTCTTAGGCCTAGTTTGGGTGCTGCATTTTTAAGTTTTGGTAGTTTTGTGAGAAAATTTGCCGTCAGCTGGAAATAGGTGTTAACTTTGGTAAAGCGAGCGTGCTAATGCTTTAGTTGTATCAGCCGCTGTGGAACAAATATGAATGATATAATTTATAGAATTAAATACAACGACTACCGAGACTTGTGATGTACTTATCCAAACGTAAGGTTAGTCACTGCCCCACCCACCACCGCATCCTCCTCGAAACGCAACAGCAAAATTTTTGATAATTACAAATAAATGCAACCGCTTTCCAGCCAAATAACAGATGATCCGACAACATAGTATTTACAGCATTTGCCACCGCTACTTAGCATGGGTAGTAATATTTAGGCACAGGTAACTTCGCTTCGCTACCCGAGCGGGCAAAAAGTGAATTCCCTATATATATATATATATATATATATATATATATATATATATATATATATATATATATATATATAATGTGTGTGTGTGTGTTTGTATATGTATATTTGTATGTGTGTGTGTATATATATATATATATATATGTGTGTGTGTGTGTGTGTGTGTGTGTGTGTGTGTGTGTTGTGTTCTTGCATCGTAGACATTGGGGACAATGTAACTGAGAAGGAGGTCTAGGCCAAAGTATGACATAGTATCTAAGTGACGCAATGCTAGGAGGCCATACACATATAATGAGGTTTAGTTCCCTTTTCCAAGTGTGCACTGACAGCAAAAGACAACAATGAGTGGTGCCACCATGGATAGGAGTCTCGTTGACCCTATAGCAGAAGGGAGGTGTTTTTAAGACTTCTGGAGTCAGAATGAACCTACTACCTCCCTCAACAAGTAATGAGATCCCTTAGGAGGTTGTAGATGCCTTTCAAATGGACTTCTTGTAGCGGCTCTGATTCCAAACGTGGGCAAACTGCAAGGATTGTGTGTGGAAAAACTTTGAGGAAAAAGGAAGGGGGTTAGGGGCCAAATTTGTGTTAGTTTTAGGTTGGACCCAAGAACATATCCCCAACATCTTAGAAGGGGTTCTTCTAAGCAATTAGACTTGAGCCCTTTGGATAGCTTAGATCTGAGGAGAAGGTATTATGTAGTACAATTCATATCTTATGAACTGTACATCAGATGTAGATTTATAAGCTACCCTTTTAAAGGTTGAGAATTCTAAAATTTTAAAGAAAAACTAGATTTGGGGTTTAACACTTATAATGAAGTGATATCTATGTTACATGTAATAAATATTATGTAATGATGATAGGTGATTACAAATATATATAATGGGGATAAACTCTCAAGAAATAACTTTGGACACCTGATGAATGTATATTCATCCACTTTCAGCTACATTTTTCATAAACTTTTCTTAGGATTTAATTCATCTTTTTTGCTAATTTCTAGAATTAAATACAATTTTTCCACTTTTAAACCTATAATGAAAATTATTATTCTTTTCCTTCACATTTTGCATATTTCACCTTCAAACACAAGATCCTGACCTTTCTTGCACATGAACTGATTAGTTTGCACTGCCAAACAACCAGCTCAGTTGCCAGGAATGCTACACTTCATAGCCTCAAATGTGTGTTTCACCCCTCCAATCAATTCTCCATTTTTACACTCTCACAAGTGAAACGAGCATTCCACTTGTCCCAGAATATTTGTTCAGTCACTTAGATAGGCATTTCATGATACCCAAGCAGTTGTTTCAATCCTCTTGATGACCAAGTCACCTTTAAGAAAGGCATCACCACTACATGTTAGGGTTTCTCCCTCATATGTGCACACTCAAATGCCAAAAAAACCATCCCATGTTCCAAACGGTTAGTTGGAAGATTGCTTAGAGGCTAAGATTTGATTCAAAGCAACATCACCACTCTAGTTTTAAGGTTTTGACTTGTTGCTGAAATGGTTGTGCCACATCACCACCCAAGCAACCAATTTGCACTGGCAAACGGTCGGCTCATGGCACGTGGATAGTAGAATTCAGTAGCTGCCACTCTTCTTTTCATCTCCCCCCTTCATGGTTTCCACCCCTCCTTCCCCTATAAAAGGAGGGGGGACTCCACAAAGAAGGGGATCCAGTTTTTTTGTACTTGTAAATTTTATTTGAGCACTTCTTATTTTAATTCTTGCATGTGTAATCTTCTAGTTCTTCAATAAAATTCTCTCCTTCCTAGATCTCTGATTCTCATTCTTTTATTTCTTGGTCTTCTTTGCGAACAAGGAATTAAGGGAGATTGACATTTAATTGTCACTAGTTAAATATCTTTTGGGGTCTTTTATTGTAACATACTGAATTTTGAAATTTTGTCTTTTGACCCTCTTTCCCATCTTTTCCTTTCATTTCTATCCTTATTGGCCTTTCTATTTAATTACTGGAATTTATAGTGGTTTAGTGAGCATTTATTCATTAATTATACCAAAGGAAGGGTTTATGCACAAATACCTCAGTGAAAGCTTAATCACAATAATTAAATGCTCTAAACCTTAATCTAACTTTTTGATATGATTTTAAAACATTAAATGATCCTAAGTTTCAAATTTGGTTCGATTTGGATGTTGTTTGTGCAAGTTATGCAATTTTAGGTACATTCTGGGCTTTTATGCAATTTACCCAATTGGGAGGTTTTCTTTGCAAATTATCAACTTAATTTCAATTCGTATATATTCCCTTACCATTAACGAGATTTTAAACCATTGGAGAACCTAGTTTCACCTTGGTTTGATGGTATTTCTTTCCAAGGGCATTATAGGGATTACCCTCTTTATAAAGAATCTTATCCTTAAAAGCTATCAACCAATGAGGTTATTTCTTTCTTGAAAAACGGTTGGGATGGCCTAGAAGGATCTATTGGCTCTTAGGACTGACTTTTGATATGCATGAAGCCTCTATGAGCTGTCCTCTTGCATGGCCATCAATCCCTAGGCTAAAGACACATGGAAAGTCCCTTAAGACACCTCATGCTTCACCTCTCTCTTTATATAGCCATGTATACCCCTTCCCAACTCACAATTCGAAAACTTTTGCTCTCATTTTCTTTCCTCTAGCTTAGATAATAGTTCCTTCTGTATTTGGCCATGAAGTTGATGTCCCGAGGTAATAGAGGGAGCCTACCTTGGTGAAGAAGGCACCTACGGCTTCCAAATTGCCCTATTAGGGTTTCTAAAGCTCCTCCTTTGTAATTTTGACCAAAACTAGTAAGTTTCCTCCCTTCCTTCCCTATTTTCATACTTTTAGTCTTCCTTACACCTTCTTCTAGGTCGGAACCATGACCATACATGGTAAAACTCCACCTAGAACCCTAAAACACCTTATCTCTATGCTCTTTTGCTAGGGTTTATCACCTCTAAGTTGAGAAGGTGATCTTTGTCCAAGAAAGGAGCTAGGCTTGGAGCAACAAGACCTTCTAAGCTTGGATCCTTGCTGTTTGTTCCTTCTTATCTTCCCTAGAGGCGAGTTTCATAACCCACTTCTCATATATTGCTTGCTACATGCTTAAAATTCATGCATCTATGTTTTAAAATCGATGATTTCCATCTCTATTTACCATGTTCATCTAGGGTTTTGGTTTCTTACTGATTTACTTTCTCTAGAAGATCTAGTTTGGATAACTATTAATCTAAAACCATGATATTAGGTCGAATGGTGCTTTCCCTCCCTCTCTCTCTCTCTTTGCTTATCTCGTTTGGTTTGATGATGTGTTGGTTTTTTGTTGGCCGAATTTCAATAATTCATAACTTTTGATTCCTTTGTCCAAAAACTAAAGTAAAATATGTCCTAAACTTAGAAAAAGATTTTATTTTCAATAATAATATTTCCAAGTATTGGTTTTGAGTTTTGTCGATGGTCGTTTTCTAGAAAATGATTTAATCACTTAAAAAAACACCAAAATACACTCTAATCATCGTAACTCCAAAATATGCAAAATTATATGTTTTCTTAATCAGAATAACCTAACTAAGTCTATGGTGATGTTTTCATAGTCTAAATCGAGATTTTTCTATAAAAAGTAAAAATATGGGTTTTCTCTACCTTAATGCATATATATCATTCTAATACATGTATACGAATTGAAAATAGGAAAAATTGATCATTGACTCAATCAAGTGATGAAAGTGGGTAATATGAATCATAATGAAAGGTATGTTCTATGTATGTGCATTTACACCTTAAGTTGGGAATAATTATGCCTTAACCTATTTTTCTATAATGAGGCTTTATTAAACCCTATTTCATATACTCTTGAATCTTTTGCTATACTTGCCTCATAAATCAGTTTCAGAACATTATTCTTGGGTCTTGGAACCCCACCACTAAGTTGTAATTATATGATGATTTATCTTGCCACTTTACTATTTCTTGAGCATGATGGTTTATTTGGCTATTTAACTATAGTAGTGGTACTTATGTACAACCACCCACAGAGGGTATGTAAATAATCGCCCTGGAGAACGTCTTATTCTCCCCCTAGGGAATGTGTTATTCCTCCCCTATAAAATTTGATAGGTGACTGGTAATGTATGAATTCTCCCCTCACCTATAGGTTGAGGTTTGGTAGGTACCTCAACTGTTACGACCCCACCTCCTGATAACCCCCAATTAAGGGAGACTGAGAGGTCGAAGCCGCACCCATAACTTCCGGATCAAAGGTTCGGCAATTAACCAAGAATAATTATCAAATTTTAACAAACTAAACGGGAAAACTGTAAGAAAATAAACTTTTTCATACCTTTTTGAAAAATTGGATCTCTAAACTTCTATCCACTTATGTATTCTATTCTAACTAATCCTCCTTGTATTTTACTTCATGTATTTCACAATATGATGATTTATTGTTTGTCCTTTTGGCTTGTACCTAAAACGCCGACAAATAAAATGTCAGTCAGCCGAAACTGGTATGTGGGGAAAACAATAAACGTGCAACTATGATAACAATGTAATCATTCAATTAATCATTTAACAACCAAGATTACATTTTAAATATAACTCCATGATCCATGAGTATCCTATCCTCTGTGCTATCCCTACAGTGGTCCCTGATACTACCTTCCTTATGGTAGATCCCCATTAAACCCCTCATGGTCCCACCTATAGGTGAACTAGTTTCTAGGGTTGAGTCACATGGCACTACTCGTAAGTAGCCCACTCCTTAACTCATGGCACGCTAATGGGTCTCATGGCACTACATTTAGTAGCCCAATTTCTAACCCACGATAACCTAGATCTTACTCTAGGTTACCCCTTTTTATCCTTTACAAGTCACAGAGGTGGACCCGGATCTAGCCAGTTATACATGTATATTCATAGTGATAGTCATAGTCACTCTATAGTTGCATCAAATAAAAGCATCCAATAGTTATTTTCAAGCAACCGATAAAACTTCGGGAATCGTCATGAAACTAGAGCGATTATTCATAAGCGTAACCACATACCTGATTTGATGATTTCACAAGCATCAAGCAAATCCAACCAAGAATGCAATCCAAGCAAACAATTCAATAATCACATAATTCTTGAAAAGAATATGTACTTTATTTATTACACACTTTATCAAGAATCTACTTTATTGACTTGGATTCACTTTGTAGGGTTTTTGTATCCATTTTAGGGTTTCATTTTGCAATTAGGGTTTCCCTTCATCTTTTACCATATTAAACCCTAATTTTATGCCATCGCTCATAAACCCTAATTATCTCATCTATTCTTCAACATATAACCCTATTTTCATATTAAAGGCACATTAATCATTAATTAATTTCATCAAGCTTCTTTTTCATTAAAGCTACTATTTTTATCCTTTTAATCCATGACAAGATCATTATGCGCATCTATCATTAATTCAAAGTTCATTAGGGTCTAATTATCATATGAACTCATTTTGCCATCAATTCCACCTTTTATTCATGAAAATACCCTAATTACTACATTTAGGGTATTTATCCAAAATTAAGGACTTTTGTACTCAAAATAACTTAGAACCATCATATTTTGACTTTAATAATGATTTTAAACAACGAAAGCTATTAAAAGTCACCATTATCAACATTAGGATTTCAAGGCCCATTAAAGCATATTTATGCACATAAAATTCTAAATTAACCAATTACGTGAAAAATTCATCCTTTTTGTTCCTAATGTTCCTTTTTATCATTAACAGGTTAATACCAACTTTAAACATCCATTAAACCCTACTAGACCCATTAATCATCCCAAAATAGGGTTCCTTAATCATTAAAGTATTAAAGTTGATTACTTCCATTACTTTTCGGATTGCAATTAGAATCAGGCTTCAAACATAATTTCTTTGTGTTCCTCTCATTTTGAGGATCAATTTTCATATAGGACTTGTTTTAATCTGAGTTTCCTAGAATTAATTACGATTTTAGCAAGATTTACTTACTTGGCCAATCAGGTTGTGCCACGTGTGCTCCATGCAACGTTGCCCTTTGTTTTGGAAAACATAACGAAATGACTGTTATGCCCTTGGTTAAGTTAGAGCGTCGTCAGCCCGCTGAGGGGTATAACCGTCCAAAGCACCTCCTTGCTTCTTCAACCTGGAGCAACCTGACGGTTGCCGCCCTAGCCACTGAGCGCAGCCCTAGGGGCAGCTCTAGCTCCTCGTCTCAGACCCGAAAGCCATAGAGGCTTCTTCATTTACCCTTGTCAGGCCCCCGTGCCCCTCTGGGTGCCCTCAGCCCATGACCACGGTGGTTGGTTCGGGCTGGGCAGCCTGCACCGCACGGCTGACCAAAGCAGCCCTGCTGCGGGGCTAAAACCTTATTCTCCAAGACACGAAGCTCGCCGGAACTCCTTGCTCTGTCTCTGTTGTGACCTCGTGCACGTGGGGCACCTCTAGTCCACGGCCAAGGCGGCCGTTTCAAGCGCGCCTAGCCTGCACCGATTGGCAGTTCGTGCAGCCAGTTGTAGTTTGTATTGCACGGGGTTGACGCTAGGGCACGATAGCGGATTAGCCTTGTGGGATCGTGGAGGCTTCCCACCTCAAACCAGACCATAAACAACCCCTCGACTCTCAGGCATAGGGCTAAACCCTTATGGTTAGGGTTGATGGACGTAAACAAGAAGAAGGAGGTAGAAGAGTCTAGGGATTCCCCTGGACTTGGCCTAGGGATCTGCCTTTTATAGAGGAGGGTATCCTCGTCCTAAGATGCCCATCTAAGAGGAAACAAGTCCTCTCCTATTAGGAATCATATTCCTATAATAAGAAACAAGTCTCTTTCTCTCTCTTAAAAAAATCCTCTTGATATTCTTTATCCTTGAGATATTAGAATTTCGAAAATCTCCTCTTTTATCTTCTTAGTACTTGCCCTTTATTCTAATGGCACAAAATTCTATTTCCTTTAATAGAAATTACTTTCTTTTTAACAATACCTCATAATTCATTAATAATGTATCACTTTATCCTTTTATTTTGCAAATTTGTTATTTTATCTTTCTTTCCTCTTTATTGGGACTCCTTAGATCCTAAGAAACTCTATTATTTCGAAATCCTTTTTATTGGATACTCATTATCCTTCTAGATGCATCTAAATGTATTATTCCTTATTATCATGTTGATTTCTTATTAAAATATTTCCTTTTGAGGATTTCTCTTCATTTCTCTTTTATTTTCCTCATTGGTATTCCTTTTATCATTAGGAATCCTTAGAATACGAAATTCCACCAAGAATAACTCAATTACTCCTCTTTTCACTTGTTTTCCACATTTTACCATTATTTTCAATTTCTTTCTTAATAAAGAAATACTTAATTAATCTTTTCTTTTCTGATTGCCTTTTCTTTGCAACTTTGGACTCCTTGAAACCCAAGGAACCCAAGAGGCACGAAATTCCTCTTTGGATTTGCCTTCTAGAGGTTTCCACATATTTCTTTTCTCAAATATTCAATTATTCATTCACTAATTGGATTTTCTTATTATTTGGGCTCAATAGCCAATAAAGCCCACAAAACAATCATCAAGGCTATTGTAAACAAAATCCATGTCTTCAAAACAAATTATATCATTATTTTTTCAAATATCTTTAATGTGAGAAATTACACTTCTCACCAAAAGAACCCAAAAATTGGGGTTGTAACATCAACCCTACTTGGTTAATGTAGTCCAATTAATATCATGCATGCTACTTCTTATATGTTTTGTAATGGTAAGAATCTATTTGTTATGTGCCTCATTCTCTTGGGCCTCTCATCTTATGATGATTCAATATATTTATGTTTCATATGATTTCCTTTTCTCTTGTACTTATTCATTATTTGACACATACTTTTCTTCCCTCTCTCTTTTGCTAGGTGCTTTCCCAACCACCCAGGTGATGAGCAAGGTGATGAACAAGACAAGGAGTATATAGCTTTTGGCTTGGACTCAGTTGATGGAGATGTTGTCTGGAGACAAGATTGTAGTAGTCTAGACTTCCCTCTATCTAGATCCTGATTGTGTGTCTTGATGTAAACCCTAATGGGAGAATTTGACGTATTTTTGTAAACCTTTTATGAAATTGAATATAGTCAGTTAATTTTTTTATTCCTCTATTTTCTAATGGTCTTTTGTATACCAATGTTTACTAAATTTGGAAAAATTTATGCCCATTCCATCATACCTCTGAGAATGTTTGGAATGCATGTTAATTCTTCAAAATTTTAGTAAAGGGGTGATTTCACTCTCCTTACAGTATGGTATCAGAGCCCATGGTAGTCAGAATCTGACTATTTCAGTTTTGTCTCCCTAATTAGAATCCCTTCCTTACATAGTTCCTTTAGGTGACATGGTTGTCCTAGAGTTGTTCTATAAATGATGAAATGTTGATTTAGGACCCTATAGTTCCACATTAGTATCATGATGAATAAAACCCTAAAATACTCATAACTAATATATGCATAACTTAATGTTGTTTAGGTTTGCCTTTAGGAAATTATTAGGACATGAAGTTGAAGCAAAGGTGTCTAGAAAGGATCAAATCTGGGGGTTGGCAATATTTTCCTCCGCACGACTTGCTTGGTTTACGAGGACTCCCAGATCCATATGATATCGGCCTGGCCTAAGCTGCAATGGATTGTCTGAAATAGTTTGCTTTTAGGCAATAGTGACCTTAGACATCTATGTTATATATCTTTGGGAACCCTAAGTTTTAGGTGTATGATGACTTGTTTGAGGATGGATACCCAATATAGTTCCCTTATGACCCATATAACCATATGTTTGGATAGTTATCCCTAGAAACTAGATTTTGAAGTTTGGTGTTTAGTAAGCAATCAGAGTGCGCAGTGAAGCATGATAGATCTTATACATGGTTAAGTTAGACTCATCCTTTAACCCTAGTGTAGTTTGGCTTGATAGGATGAACCCTTTAAGGGGTGGAGTATAGTTAGTTTGATGATTTTGGGTGGTTAGATTTTTAGGATGAAATCCTCTTTAGGGGGATGGAGCCCTGTGACATCTTAAAAACTATCTACACTATCTTTAGAAACCCTAACCCCATACTTAGGAGGTTGTTGTGCTTGAAGCCTTAGTGGGGTCCAAACAAGTTATAGTTATAGCCTAACGTACTTGTTTATATATTGATGAACATATAATGATCATCTGAGGAATAATTTATATGTTCAAACCCTAATGAATACCTGATGCACATAATATGAGTAACTCACATATTAATCCTAATGGATATGCATGGTGTTTCCCATGTCATAAACCAATAAACCCTAATGAAATAAAAAGTAAGATCATTGTAACCTAATCTTAGACTTAATACATGCTAAGTAAAATTTAGTGATCACATTAACCTAAACCCTAAGTCATAATCATCTAACCTTAACATATACGTCCTTAATGTCTTTCATGATACATTAATGACATTAGGTTTCATAATCAGTTAACATACTTTGATACACATAAATGATATATATAATCATCTAATCACATATTAATCAAGTCATCAATATGAAATGCATAGTATGTTACCTTGTTATCTAATACACCCACGATTAGTCACTTAATGTGAATCAATTCATAATAGGCTTCACCTTGATCATTAAAATACATGGAATGGCTTTAATATGAATATGAAGTGATTTGATTCACATAAATGTGCAAATAAATAATATAAATAAATATGATAAAATGATTAATGATGACATTAATGTGAGAAATAAAGATAATGTGGCAATGAGATAATGTTTGATATAAATATATGTAATTGATGTGACATAATTTGGATTGAATGAAGACTTAATGACTAATTGAATATTTCATGCAAAATAATTCTTTATAACTTAAGGTGGTGATAGAATAAGGATAATGAAGTCAAAGCTCAAAATATTAAGGATAATGATCACGTATATTGAGAGAATTGAGTAACCCATAATTTTGCTAAAATTCTTAGTAAGATAAATGAGAAATATATATATGATGTTTCAAGGATGACAATGAAATATAACTTCCATGGTAATA
Source organism: Alisma plantago-aquatica (assembly GCA_963693085.1). Taxonomy (NCBI): domain Eukaryota; kingdom Viridiplantae; phylum Streptophyta; class Magnoliopsida; order Alismatales; family Alismataceae; genus Alisma; species Alisma plantago-aquatica. The sequence goes on from OY856410.1 coordinate 400,023,227, forward strand.
AAGTGATTATGACATGACATAATTAAAATAATGGTGATAATGTGATATCATAATGAATATAATATTAATGAGCCAAAAATATAAATAACGTTAAATCTCCTAAAAAGAATATCTAAATAATGGAACCTAGGTGATCCTTGAAAACTTGAGCTATGTCAAGATGCTTGTGGAGTATATGTTTATGAATTGTTTGGTGGAAGTTAAGGTTGGAGAAATAACCTGATGTTTTGTGATGAGGCGTTGCACACTCACCCTTCCCTTCTTACTTGTGATTTCGGGGACAAAATCCTCTTTAAGGGGTGGAGTGTTGTAACATACTGAATTTTGAAATTTTGTCTTTTGACCCACTTTCCCATCTTTTCCTTTCATTTCTATCCTTATTGGCCTTTCTATTTAATTAGTGGAATTTATAGTGGTTTAGTGAACATTTATTCATTAATTATACCAAAGGAAGGGTTTATGCACAAATACCTCGGTGAAAGCTTAATTACCATAATTAAGTGCTCTAAACCTTAATCTAACTTTTTATATGATTTTAAAACATAAAATGATCCTAAGTTTCAAATTTGGTTTGATTTGGATGTTGTTTGTGCAAGTTATGCAATTTTAGGTACATTCTGGACTTTTATGCAATTTACCCAATTGGGAGGTTTTCCTTGCAAATTATCAACTAAATTTTAATCCTTATATATTTCCTTACCATTAACGAGATTTTATACCATTGGATAACCTAGTTTCACCTTGGTTTGATGGTATTTCTTTCCAAGGGCGTTATAGGGATTACCCTTTTTATAAAGATGCTTATCCTTAAAAGCTATCAACCAATGAGGTTATTTCTTTCTTGAAAAATGGTGGGGATGGCCTAGAAGGATATATGGTCTCTTAGGACTGACTTTTGATATGCATGAAGCCTCTATGATCTGTCCTCTTTCATGGCCATCAATCCCTAGGCTAAAGACACATGGAAAGTCCCTTAAGACACCTCATGCTTCACCTCTCTCTTTATATAGCCATGTATACCCCTTCCCAACTCACAATTCGAAAACTCTTGCTCTCCTTTTCTTTTCTCTAGCTTAGATAATAGTTCCTTCTATATTTTTCCACAAAGTTGATGTCCCAAGGTAATAGAGGGAGCCTACCTTGGTGAAGAAGGCTCCTAGGGTTTCCAAATTGCTCTTTTAGGGTTTCTAAAGATCCTCCTTGGTAATTTCGACCAAAACTAGTAAGTTTCCTCCCTTACTTCCCTATTTTCATACTTTTAGTCTTCCTTACACCTTATTCTAGGTCGGAACCATGACCATACATGGTAAAACCCCACCTAGAACCCTAAAACACCTCATCTATATGCTCTTTTGCTAGGGTTTATCACCTCTAAGTTGAGAAGGTGATCTTTGTCCAAGGAAGGAGCTAGGCTTGGAGCAACCAGACCTTCTAAGATTGGATCCTTGCTGTTTGTACCTTCTTATTTTCCCTAGAGGAGAGTTTCATAACCCACTTCTCATATATTTCTTGCTACATGCTTAAAATTCATGCATCTATGTTTAAAATCGATGATTTCCATCTCTATTTACCATGTTCATCTAGGGTTTTGGTTTCTTACCGATTTACTTTCTCTAGAAGATTTAGTTTGGATAACTATTAATCTAAAACCATGATATTAGGTTGAATGGTGTTTTCCCTCCCTCTCTCTCTTTGCTTATCTCTTTTGGTTTGATGATATGTCGGTTTTTGATTGGCCGAATTTCAATAATTCATAACTTTTGATTCCTTTGTCCAAAAACTAAAGTAAAATACGTCCTAAACTCAGAAAAACATTTTATTTTCAATAATAATATTTCCAAATATTGGTTTTGAGTTTTTTTTATGGTGGTTTTCTAGAAAATGATTTAATCACTTTAAAAAAACACCAAAAATACACTCTCATCATCGTAACTCCAAAATATGCAAAATTATATGTTTTCTTAATCAAAAGAACCTAACTAAGTCTATGGTGATATTTCATAGTCTAAATCGAGATTTTGCAATAAAAAGTAAAAATATGGGTTTTCTCTACCTTAATGAATATATATCATTCTAATTACATGTATACGAATTGAAAATAGGAAAAATTGATCATGGACTCAATCAAGTGATGAAAGTGGGTAATATGAATCATAATGAAAGGCAAGTTCTATGTATGTTCATTTACACCTTAAGTTGGGAATAATTGTGCCTTAGCCTATTTTTCTATAATGAGGCTTTATTAAACCCTATTTCATATACTCTTGAATCTTTTGCTATACTTGCCTCATAAATCAGTTTTAGAACATTATTCTTGGGTCTTGGAACCCCACCACCAAGTTGTAATTATATGATGATTTATCTTGCCACTTTAGTATTTCTTGAGCATGATGGTTTATTTGTCTATTTAACTATAGTAGTGGTACTTATGTACAACCACCCACAGAGGGTATGTAAATAATCGCCCTGGGGAATGTCTTATTCTCCCCCTGGGGAATGTGTTATTCCTCCCCTATAAAATTTGATAGGTGACTGGGAATGTATGAATTCTCCCCTCACCTATAGGTTGAGGTTCGGTAGGTACCTCAACCCTACTTAGTTAATGTAGTCCAATTAATATCATGCATGCTACTTCTTATATGTTTTGTAATGGTAAGAATCTATTTTGTTATGTGCCTCATTCTCTTGGCCCTCTCATCTTATGATGATTCAATATATTTATGTTTCATATGATTTCCTTTTCTCTTGTACTTATTCATTATTTGACACATACTTTTCTTCCCTCTCCCTTTTGCTGGGTGCTTTTCCAACCACCCAGGTGATGAGAAAGGTGATGAACAAGACAAGGAGTATATAGCTTTTGGCTTGGACTCAATTGATGGAGACGTTGCTTGGATACAAGATTGTAGTAGTCTATACTTCCCTCTATCTAGATCCTTGTGTGTCTTGATGTAAACCCTAATGGGAGAATTTGATGTATTTTTGTAAACCTTTTATGAAATTGAATATAGTCAGTTAATTTTTTTATTCTGCTACTTTCTAATGGTCTTTTGTATACCAATGTTTAATAAATTTGGAAAAATTTATGCCCATTCCATCATACCTCTGAGAATGTTTGGAATGGATGTCAATTCTTCAAATTTTTAGTAAAGGGGTGATTTCACTCTCCTTACAGTATGGTATCAGAGCCCATGGTAGTCGTAATCTGACTATTTCAGTTTTGTCTCCCTAATTAGAATCCCTTCCTTACATAGTTCCTTTAGGTGACATGGTTGCCCTAGAGTTGATCTATAAATGATGAAATCTTGATTTAGGACCCAAAGTTCCACATTATTATCATGATGAATAAAACCCTAAAATACTCATAACTAATATATGCATAACTTAATGTTATTTAGGTTTGCCTTTATGCAATTATTAGGGTATGAAGTTGAAGAAAAGGTGTCTAGAAAGGATCATATCTGGGGGATGGCAATATTTTCCTCCGCACGACTTGCTTGGTTTACGAGGACTCCCAGATCCATATGATACCGGCCTGGCCTAAGCTGCAATGGATTGTCTGAAATAGTTTGCTTTTAGGAAATAGTGACCTTAGGCATCTATGTTGTATATCTTTGGGAACCCTAAGTTTTAGGTGTATGATGACTTGTTTGAGGATGGATACTGTTACGACCCCACCTCCCGATAACCCCCAATTAAGGGAGACCAAGATGTTGAAGCCGCACCCATTAATCCCAGATCAAAGGTTCGACATATAACCATAAACAATTATTAAATTCTAACAGACTATACTGAAAATGGTAATAAATTTTTTCTTTACATACCTTTCAAAAACTTGGATCTCTAAACTTCTATCCACATCGATACTAATTTATCTAATCCTCCCTTGCACTTTAATTCTCTTTTAGTATCACATGTGACACTTTACTGTTTGTTCTTTTCATTGTACCTAAAACGCCGACAAACAAAACGTCGGTCAGCCGTAGCTGGTATGTGGAGGAAACAATAAACATGCAACTATGATAACAATGTAATCATTCAATTACTTATTTAACAACCGATATTACGTTTTAGATATAACTCCGCGATCCAAGAGTACCCTATCCTCTGTGCTGTCCCCATTAAACCCCTCATGATCCACCTATAAGTGAACCAGTTTCTAGGGTTGAGTCACATGGCACTACTCGTAAGTAGACCACTCCTTAACTTGGGATTTGCTAAAGAGTCTCTAACTCACGGTAACCTAGACCTTGCTCTAGGATTACCCCTTTTTTTTAGCCTTTTCAAAGCAACAGAGATGGACCCAGATCTAGCCAGTTATATATACTCATTTATAGTGATATTCATAGTCACTTTATAATTGCATGAAATAAATAGACATCCAACAGTTAATTCATGCATTGAGGGAAACGTCGATAAAATCTTCGGGAAACTATTCGGTATAGTCATAAGCGTAACCACATACCTGATCCATAGTAACTTGATGTCCATGCGTTAACATTCAACACAATTAATCAAGCAATCAACAATATCCTGAAAATAATGCATAACATTCAAGTGTCATTGTTTTATTCAAACATCCATAAGATCAACTTGGATTCCACCTTATGATTTCTAGGCCAACTTTAAGGTGTTATTAGGGTTTTAGATTTCATTATGCATTTATCACTTTTAATGCCCTTATAGTTCACAAACCCTAATTTCTGCATCATAGGCACAATTGAATGTCAAATAAGTCTAATATGTTTCTTTTACACTAAAACTATTATCTTTATCCTTTTTGGTCATATCCAAAACATTAAGGCTAATTATCATCTTCGGTTTCTTTCAAATTGACAAATCATATTTCATTATAGTTCAACTCACATATATGAACCTTATTTATTACTATTTCCACTTTTATACACTAGGAAACACTAATTATCCAAATAATCCACATTGAATATCTTTGGTACTCAATTAATCTTCGAATCATCATATTTTCATTTTATTCATCGATTTGTACAATTAAAACCATTAGAATTCATATCAACATAAATTAGGGTTTCTAATCCCATTAAGGCATATTCACGTACATAGAACCCTAAATTAAACCAACTATATAAAAAGATCATCTTTTAAATCCTATTTTCACTTTTATTAACAACAGGTTAATATCAGCTTGAATTATCCATCTATCATCAAATCTAAGGGTTTTTCCTTAATTGAATCATTAAAGATGATAACTTTATGTACTTTTCCAATTTCAAGCATATAAACTCTAAATTAGACTAATCATGTGCAAATTTCTTTCTTTTTGAACTCAATGTTCCTTTTTACATTTAATAGATTAATATCAACACTAAAGATCCATTAAACCCTATTAAACACATTAATCATATCAAAATAGGGTTTCTTAATCTTTAATTCATTAAAGATGATAATTTACACTATATTTTGAACTATGATCAAATTCAGGCTATAAAACTATTTTTATTGGATTCCTTGTGTTCTCCTTATCAAAATTCATATATAACTTGTTTTAATACGAGCTACGGTTAATTATCTACGAATTTTGCATTAAAACACTCACTTGACCAATCGGATGGTGCCACGTCATCCAGCTCATGCAACGCGGCCCGCCTTCAGTTTATAACCGAATGTCGATTTTACCCTCCACTTAAGAGGTCCGTCTTTGGCGCGCTGAGGGGTAGAGTGGTCAAATACCGCCGGGTCTTCTTCTTCCTTGGATCCGCGGCAGCAGCGCTGCCCTAGCTGCGATGGAGCAGCTTCCGCGCGGCGCTAGCCTTCCGTTCTGGACTGGATCTTCACCGGAAATGTCTCCCTTGCCTCCGCCGCTCTTGGGCGCACCTGGGGCGCCACCCAGATCGCGGCATAGGCGGCTCTTTTGTCGAAAACATGTTAGCAACTCACGACCAAGGTTTGGACCTCCAGCGGGTGCTACGTGGAGATGGGGGTACATGGATGAAGGCAGGACATCTCTAGGCCTTAGTGAGAGTATCTCGCAACCAACAAGACTGCCTAACAATTCCCCATTGAACTAGGGTCGTGATTCCCATCTTGGTTAGGGTTTTACGTGAAGGAAGAAGGAGAAAGGGGATTGCTGCGTGGGATTCTTTCCCGAACTCGAACCAAGACCTTACCCCTTTTATAGGGAAGAGAAACGAAGCCCTAGGATGGCTTTCCTTAAAGAAATGAAGTCCCTCTTCTAATGGGAATCGTTTTCCTTCAAAGAGAAGCAATGCTTCTCTCTTTCTTTTTCTCTCTCTCTCTTAGATATTTCATATTATTAGGAAAATCGAAATTCCTCTCCTTCAAACTCTTTATTTGCCTTTTAATCTATTGGCCACGAATATTTATATATATATCCTTAGGAAAATACTTCCTTTTATCAAATTTACATAATTAATGGATTATGTATTCCCATTATCTCTTTATTTTATAATTATGGTATTTTCTCTTCCTTTTCCTTTATTGGGGCTCCTTGGCACCCAAGAAACTTTATTATTTCGAAAGTCTCTTTATTGGATATTTATTATCCTTCTAGATGCATCTTTAGGCATTATTTCACATTATCTTGTTTATTTCTCATTAAAATATCTCTTTTTGAGAATTTCTCTTTCTTTCTCTTTTATTGTCCTCATTGGTATTTCTTTTATCATTAGGAATCCTTGGAACACAAAATTCCACAAAGGATCTCCTAATTACACCTTTTTCCCACTTATTTCAACATTTTATCATTATTTTCAATCTCTTTCTTATTAAAGAAATACTTAATTAATCTTTTCTTCTCTTATTGCTTTCTTTTTGCAACCTTGGACTCCTTGGTACCCAAGGAACCCAAGAGGCACGAAATCCTCTTTGGATTTGCCTTCTAGAGGTTTCCTCATATTTCTTTTCTTAAAATTCAATTATCCATTTACTAATGGAATTTCCTTTGTTAATTTCCTTTTTATTGGGCCCAATAGCCAATAAAGCCCACAAATCAAACAACAAGGCTATTTTAAACGAAATCCAATTATTCTCAACCAAATATATGATTATTTGTTCAAACATCTTTAATATGAGAAATTATATTTCTCACCACTTGAACCCAAAAATTGGGGTTATAACATCCTTCCCCTCTTATAGGAATTTTGTCCTCAAAATTCAAACAAGCAAACAAACAACTCAGGATAAGACTTTTCCATGTCCATCATTGGCCCCTATGTGGCCTTACCGTACTCATGGCATTTCCAAAGAACCTTTATCATCACATATTCTTTTCTTTGAGTTCTTTCATCCTGGCGTCTATAAACTACACAGGTGACTCAGGCCATTTCAGCCTCCCTTGGGGCTCACTAGGTTCATTTCTTAGCACATGGTCGGGGTACCTCACATAGCGCTCTAAATTGGACACATGGAAAACATCTCCCATTACTCTATCCTGAGGGGTAGGGTCAAACCTAACCTTCTCCACCCATCCATCTCTAATGGACCCATGTATCGGGGACTCAGCTCTCTTAGATATAACTTAGAGGGGTCAGATTTTCATGTCACATTTTCTCCCACAGTAACTTGTATTTCAGTCTACTTTGCATCTGCTCACGACTCTCATCGTCTCTAGGCTCCTTTCAGCCCTTGTGCAATCAAAGTGACTTCATCTACACGTACTGGGGTCCCTTTTTCTAACCATCATGCGGTACTTTTCTAACCATCATGTGGTCCTTTCACCAACATTACCTTGAAGTGGTGACCGACACAACCTCCCTTACAGAGCTTCATATAAAACCCGATACTGGCTATGGTGGTCATTGTCACATCTTTCATAGGACAAGAACTGTCTCTAGATATCACCCTGAACGAGCACACATGCCCTCATCAGACCCTTTAGTCTGGATCATACTAACCATAGTTAGGGGTGATAAACTAACATTGAGTTCTTCATGTACCTACTTCCACTTTATGGAAGTGAACTTTTAGGTCAAACTCAAGAACCTTTGAACTCGCTTCATGGTGTAGTTGAACCATCTCTCTCATGGGTAGTTCAACTAGATTTGTCCCTTGACATAACTCTTTCTTTCTTATGTCATCTAGATAAGGCGATCTACCATAACCCATTTTGCATCGCAACCTTCCTCGATCCAGGGAAGACCTATCACAACATCCATAGTGTTGAGCTCTCATTCCCTCTTAGGGATTCTTTTGTCCTCTATATAGATACACTGGGTTACTGGGGTTCGTCCTTTACCTCCGGGCTTACATGGCCATAAACCACATGCAACCTCATCTTAAGCATCCAAAGTGCTATTGTCATTTTCCACGGCGTATGGTGATCTTCAACCATGATTTCCTGTATGTCATGATTCCTTCAAGATCTAATCCTCTGAAACCCTAAACCATTCTAGTCAGGGTTTTGTCACCTTCTCTTCCAAAGAGGTGCATCTGAGGTTCTACCACCATCCTTTCATTGCATCCAGGACTAGTCTGGCTAACCAAACAACCATAACTTTTCAATGTATCTTGTTACATCTGAGTGTTGTCCAAACACCTCTCCTTTCCAAACTTAGGGTTAGCCAGACAACCTCTTCTAGATTCTAGTCCAACAAGTCAAATGTGTCTCAACCAGAGCATCCATTACCACTTCACATCCTTAGGTATTAGGTAACATTGAAGACATACACTTCCATGTATTTCACTTATCATCTCACCTCAAACTCTATGTCTATCTTCATTAAGAACACTTCTCTGATTTCATCATCATGGTGATCAAACTCTACCTGGCATAACTTGTAGGTTCTACCTAATTCATGATAAAAACATCCTCTTAAGGTGACTACTTCATTCCTTTTAGTGTTTGCAAGCCATCCATGTATCATTCACTTTACTAGGGTAGGTTATCTTCTCTATCCCCAATTCTCGTGGCAACATTCCAACCTAAATCGTCTCTTATGTTTGGTGTATGGCATGCGTAATGTCCTATCTCTCATTCCCATAACGAGAGGAAATAAGCATTTGGCTGCAGTCCAAATACAGAGTTCTTCCGGTTCCAAGAGTAGAGATGGTACATCCCACCTTGCCAATACACCTTTACATCTAAGTTGCAACGTGCCACATATGTCTCTTCATCACAAACATTTCGATATCAAAGTTACCTTCATGTAAAACTAGTCTTGAACCTACTGAGGTTTATATCCTTGGTCATCTCCTCTAGGTCTATAGGGTACCGACTCTTTTGGGGTCATCCCTTTTCCCTCATGCATCAAGAGAGTGCCCTACTCATCTGCCCTTTGGGTCCCATGAGTTCATGAAGGTGATCAATCTTCTAACCCATGGCCCTCAGACAATGATAGTTGTTACCTCCCGACCCTATGGTCATGTGCAACTGGGGAATTAGGCAACTCCTACTTTCATTGGTCTTATCCCTACCTGACCCTAGGATAGACTTAGGATTCTCCATTACAGAACATGTTCACTTAGAACCTTACCCAAGTCTTCATCATCTCTCTTTCTGCATTCATGGGCTGACTCTCATCCGTTCATAGGCATTATGGCAACCTACCTACCTTGGTCAAGCCCCATACTAGTTACCTCCATGGTAACACATTCACATGCAATAGAGATGGATATCTATGGGTCTGCAGATTCAATCTCATACTATGTACTTTTCACTTAGCTTTTCAAGATCATATGAGACTTCTTTAGGTTACCTTAAACCAACAAAACTGATATACACCCTTCCAAAGGGGTCCCTCTCCTAGGATGGGAGGAAAACTATCTCTGAGGTCACAAAAGCTCTTAGGTCTAGGGTTTACATCCACACGAGCCTACTTAACCCTAGCAAACCATTAAGGCATAAGCAGCCCACTTACTGTACCATGCTAGGTCATACTTGTCCTCTTTCCTCAATACCGGATCAAGATCATTCTTTCCCTTATCATTATCCTAGTTGTGAGGGGTTCATAAAACATACCTTAAACTTAAGGGACTTCCCTTTTCCTTTATTCATGAGGCGTACCATGCTCGAAACTATAGAAACTTAATTCTCATCATGAGCATTAGGTATACCACTTCCCCTCTTAGGCCTAGGAACCCTAGGTTCACTTGTAGGTGTCCAACTGCATGCTCTATCTCTTAACTACGAACCAAGCATGCAAAAGGCATGACATGCACTTCTTGTCATCCTTCAACTCGAGTAACACCTAGGGTTGGGTCCTCCTCAAGGACAACCAACAAGGTACAAGGCCTCATAACCTGCTACTACACTTTTCTAGGTCTAAGGAACTCTTCTTCCTACCTCAAAAGGTAAACATCTCTACCATAGGCACATAGGTACCATAAGCTTCATCTTTTCTCTAGGTTTGGTCCCTCTAAAGACAACCAAGGTTTCATCAACTTTCAGGGATCGATCATGAGGCAACCACTATCATCCATTGTTCAGGGTTTTAGGCTTCCAACCTTCTTGCTGGGTTTCCTGCTCTCTCTAGAGCTAACCCTACATCCAACCTCACCATTAGAGGTCCTCTCTTCATGAAGTTTCAACCTCAAAGGCATGCTCTACATGGGTGAAGCCTAGGTTCGAACTTATGGTTGCTCAAGATCATCCATAACCCTTTATGCTCCATCATGATTCCTTATCCAGGGTTTCATCCTACCGTCAACACTATGACGTGCCCTAGGTTCCAGCTATGCCCTACTGGTACAAGCCCATGGGGTTTCTATGGTCCTTCACTAACATCATCATCCAAGGAGCTATCCTTTACCTTAACATGTACGGCCCTTCCCAGGGTTGGGTTGTCAAAGGTGCTAGGTCTCCCATGGATCATATGGCATCCCAAAGGCATGTCCTTTAAAACACCTGGTCCAACTCATCTCTCTCTAACCTTCACTTAGGTTTAGGGTTAGCATCATCCTCCGAGGATGTGCCAGGTCTCTACTTGGAATGGATATCTCTATCTCCAAGACTAACTTATCCTCCTGACCAGAAGGTCTAGCCTCAGGTCTCTTCTGAGGACATGACATCTTATGTCATACGGCCTAAGCATGTATCTATTATTTATTTTGCGCTTAATCTATTAAGCTTATGTCCATGACATCTTATTTACATGCCTTTCATTAATTTAGTGGAGGATTCCTTAAACCTTATTAACCTTACCCATACCTCAAGAGGGTGAGGAGAAGAAAGGAAACCCTAATCCTTTATGTCCTTATCAAAATTTTGTGATGAGAAGGGATGAATAAGATGAGAAGTCCTAAAGGTATCTTATTTCGATTCATACCCTAAGACTTTGGCCAGGCGGTCACACGGGTCCAGGAGTCCTCGTATTCTGACTAGTAGTGTGGAGGAAAATCTTGCCAGCCCCCGGTCGTGATCCGTTTCTAGACACCTCCGTCTTTTGGATACTCCTCTAATAACTCCCTTGGGTTCTATGGAGTTTGTAAAATTTAATAATAACTAATGGTTACATGAAGAACCTAGGCTCTGATACCAAATGTTACGACCCCACCTCCCGATAACCCCCAATTAAGGGAGACCAAGATGTTGAAGCCGCACCCATTAATCCCGGATCAAAGGTTCGACATATAACCATAAAAAATTATTAAATTCTAACAGACTATACTGAAAATGGTAATAAAATTTTTCTTTACATACCTTTAGAAAACTTGGATCTCTAAACTTCTATCCACATCGATACTAATCTATCTAATCCTCCTTTTCACTTTAATTCTCTTTTAGTATCACATGTGCCACTTTACTGTTTGTTCTTTTCATTGTACCTAAAATGCCGACAAATAAAACGTCGGTCAGCCGTAGCTGGTATGTGGAGGAAACAATAAACATGCAACTATGATAACAATGTAATCATTCAATTACTTATTTAACAACCGATATTACGTTTTAGATATAACTCCGTGATCCAAGAGTACCCTATCCTCTGTGTTGTCCCCATTAAACCCCTCATGATCCACCTATAAGTTAACCAGTTTCTAGGGTTGAGTCACATGGCACTACTCGTAAGTAGACCACTCCTTAACTCGGGATTTTCTAAAGAGTCTCTAACTCACGGTAACCTAGACCTTTCTCTAGGATTACCCCTTTTTTTTAGCCTTTTCAAAGTAACAGAGGTGGACCCGGATCTAGCCAGTTATATATACTCATTTATAGTGATATTCATAGTCACTTTATAATTGCATTAAATAAATAGACATCTAACAGTTAATTCATGCATTGAGGGAAACGTCGATAAAATCTTCGGGAAACTATTCGGTATAGTCATAAGCATAACCACATACTTGATCCATAGTAACTTGATGTCCATGCATTAACATTCAACATAATTAATCAAGCAATCAACAATATCCTGAAAATAATGCATAACATTCAAGTGTCATTGTTTTATTCAAACATCCATAAGATCAACTTGGATTCCACCTTATGATTTCTAGGCCAACTTTAGGGTGTTATTAGGGTTTTAGCCTTCATTATGCATTTATCACTTTTAATGCCCTTTTAGTTCACAAACCCTAATTTCTGCATCATAGGCACAATTGAATGTCAAATAAGTCTAATATGTTTCTTTTACACTAAAACTATTATCTTTATCCTTTTTGGTCATATCCAAAACATTAAGGCTAATTATCATCTTCGGTTTCTTTCAAATTGACAAATCATATTTCATTATAGTTCAACTCACATATATGAACCTTGTTTATTACTATTTCCACTTTTATACACTAGGAAACACTAATTATCCAAATAATTCACATTGAATATCTTTGGTACTCAATTAATCTTCGAATCATCATATTTTCATTTTATTCGTCGATTTGTACAATTAAAACCATTAGAATTCATATCAACATAAATTAGGGTTTCTAATCCCATTAAGGCATATTCACGTACATAGAACCCTAAATTAAACCAACTATATAAAAAGATCATCTTTTAAATCATATTTTCACTTTTATTAACAACATGTTAATATCAGCTTGAATTATCCATCTATCATCAAATCTAAGGGTTTTTCCTTAATTGAATCATTAAAGATGATAACTTTATGTACTTTTCCAATTTCAAGCATATAAACTCTAAATTAGACTAATCATGTGCAAAGTTCTTCCTTTTTGAACTCAATGTTCCTTTTTACATTTAATAGATTAATATCAACTCTAAAGATCCATTAAACCCTATAAAACACATTAATCATATCAAAATAGGGTTTCTTAATCTTTAATCCATTAAAGACGATAATTTACACTAAATTTTGAACTATGATCAGATTCAGGCTATTAAACTATTTTTATTGGATTCCTTGTGTTCTCCTGATCAAAATTCATATATAACTTGTTTTAATCCGAGCTATGGTTAATTATCTACGAATTTTGCATTAAAACACTCACTTGACCAATCGGATGGTGCCACGTCATCCAGCTCATGCAACGCGGCCCGCCTTCAGTTTATAACCAAATGTCGATTTTACCCTCCACTTAAGAGGTCCGTCTTTGGCGCGCTAAGGGGTAGAGTGGTCAAATACCACCCGGGTATTCTTCTTCCTTGGATCCGCGGCAGCAGCGCTGCCCTAGCTGCGATGGAGCAGCTTCCGTGCGGCGCTAGCCTTCCGTTCTGGACTGGATCTTCACCGGAAATGTCTCCCTTGCCTCCGCCGCTCTTGGGCGCACCTGGGGTGCCACCCAGATCGCGGCATAGGCGGCTCTTTCATGGGCAACATGTCAGCAACTCACGACCAAGGTTTGGACCTCCAGCGGGTGCTACGTGGAGATGGGGGTACGGGGATGAAGGCAGAACATCGCTAGGCCTTAGTGAGAGTATCTCTCAACCAACAAGACTGCCTAACAATTCCCCATTGAACCAAGGTCGTGATTCCCATCTTGGTTAGGGTTTTACATGAAGGAAGAAGGAGAAAGGGGAGAGCTGCGTGGGATTCTTTCCCGAACTCAAACCAAGACCTTACCCTTTTTATAGGGAAGAGAAACAAAGCCCCAGGATGGCTTTCCTTAAAGAAACGAAGTCCCTCTTCTAATGGGAATCGTTTTCCTTCAAAGAGAAGCAATGCTTCTCTCTTTCTTTTTCTCTCTCTCTCTTAGATATTTCATATTATTAGGAAAATCGAAATTCCTCTCCTTCAAACTCTTTATTTGCCTTTTAATCTATTGGCCACGAATATTTATATATATATATATATATATATATATACTTAGGAAAATACTTCCTTTTATCAAATTTACATAATTAATGGATTATGTATTCCCATTATCTCTTTATTTTATAATTATGGTATTTTCTCTTCCTTTTCCTTTATTGGGGCTCCTTGGCACCCAAGAAACTTTATTATTTCGAAATTCTCTTTATTGGATATTTATTATCCTTCTAGATGCATCTTTAGGCATTATTTCACATTATCTTGTTTATTTCTCATTAAAATATCTCTTTTTGAGAATTTCTCTTTCTTTCTCTTTTATTGTCCTCATTGGTATTTCTTTTATCATTAGGAATCCTTGGAACACAAAATTCCACAAAGGATCTCCTAATTACACCTTTTTCCCACTTATTCCAACATTTTATCATTATTTTCAATCTCTTTCTTATTAAAGAAATACTTAATTAATCTTTTCTTCTCTTATTGCTTTCTTTTTGCAACCTTGGACTCCTTGGTACCCAAGGAACCCAAGAGGCACGAAATCCTCTTTGGATTTGCCTTCTAGAGGTTTCCTCATATTTCTTTTCTTAAAATTCAATTATCCATTTACTAATTGAATTTCCTTTGTTAATTTCCTTTTTATTGGGCCCAATAGCCAATAAAGCCCAAAAATCAAACAACAAGGCTATTTTAAACGAAATCCAATTATTCTCAACCAAATATATGATTATTTGTTCAAACATCTTTAATATGAGAAATTATATTTCTCACCACTTGAACCCAAAAATTGGGGTTATAACAGATACCCAATATAGTTCCCTTATGACCCATATAACCACATGTTTGGATAGTTATCCCTAGAACATAGACTTTCAAGTTTGGTGTTTAGTAAGCAATCAGAGTGCGCAGCGAAGCATGATGGATCTTGTACATGGTTAAGTTAGACTCATCCTTTAAGCCTAGTGTAGTTTGGCTTGATAGGTTGAACCCTTTAAGGGGTGGAGTATAGTTAGTTTGATTATGTTGGGTGGTTAGATTTTGAGGATGAAATCCTCTTTAGGGGGATGGAGCCCTATGACATCTTGAAAACTATCTATACTATCTTTAGAAACCCTAACCCCATACTTAGGAGGTTGTTGTGCTTGAAGACTTAGTGGGGTCCAAACAAGTTATAGTTATAGCCTAACGTGCTTGTTTATATATTAATGAACATATAATGATCATCTGAGGAATAATTTATATGTTCAAACCCTAATGAATACCTAATGCACATAATATGAGTAACTCACATATTAATCCTAATGGATATGCATGGTGTTTCCCATGTCATAAACCAATAAACCCTAATGAAATGGCAAGTAAGATAATTGTAACCTAATCTTAGACTTAATACATGCTATGTAAAATTTAGTGATCACGTTAACCTAAACCCTAAGTTGTAATCATCTAACCTTAACATATACATCCTTAATGTATTTCATGATACATTAATGACATTAGGTTTCATAATCAGTTAACATACTTTGATACACATAAATGATATATATAATCATCTAATCACATATTAATCAAGTCATCAATATGAAATGCATAGTATGTTACCTTGTTATCTAATACACCCACGATTAGTCACTTAATGTGAATCAATTCATAATAGGCCTCACCTTGATCATTAAAATACATGGAATGGCTTTAATATGAATATGAAGTGATTTGATTCACATAAATGTGCAAATCAATAATATAAATAAATATGAGAAAATGATTAATGATGATATTAATGTGAGAAATAAAGATAATGCGGCAATGAGATAACGTTTGATATAAATATATGTAATTGATGTGACATAATTTGGATTGAATGAAGACTTAATGACAAATTGAATATTTCATGAAAAATAATTCTTTATAACTTAAGGTGGTGATAGAATAAGGATAATGAACTCGAAGCTCAAAATACTAAGGATAATGATCGAGTATATTGACAGAATTGAGTAACCCATAATTTTGCTAAAATTCTTAGTAAGATAAATGAGAAATATATATATATGATATTTCATGGATGACAATGAAATATGACTTCCTTGGTAATAAAGTGATTATGACATGACATAATTAAAATAATGGTGATAATGTAATATCATAATGAATATAATGTTAATGAGCCAAAAATATAAATAACATTAAATCTCTTCAAAAGAATATCTAAATAATGGAACCTAGGTGATCCTTGAGAACCTGAGCTATGTCAAGATGCTTGTGTTGTATATGTTGATGAATTGTTTGGTTGAAGTTAAGGTTGGAGAAATAACCTGATGTTTTGTGATGATACGTTGCACACTCACCCTTCCCTTCTTACTTGTGATTTCGGGGACAAAATCCTCTTTAAGGGGTGAGTGTTGTAACATACTGAATTTTAAATTTTGTCTTTTGACTCTCTTTCCCATATTTTCCTTTCATTTCTATCCTTATTAGCCTTTCTATTTAATTAGTGGAATTTATAGTGGTTTAGTGAACATTTATTCATTAATTATACCAAAGGAAGGGTTTATGAACAAATACCTCAGTGAAAGCTTAACTACCATAATTAAGTGCTATAAACCTTAATCTAACTTTTTGATATGATTTTAAAACATAAAATGATCATAAGTTTCAAATTTTGTTCGATTTGGAGGTTGTTTGTGCAAGTTATGCAATTTTAGGTACATTCTGGACTTTTATGCAATTTACCGAATTGGGAGGTTTTCTTTGCAAATTATCAACTGAATTTTAATCCTTATATATTCACTTACCATTAAAGAGATTTTAAACCATTAGATAACATAGTTTTACCTTGGTTTAATGGTATTTCTTTCCAAGGGCATTATAGGGATTACCCTCTTTATAAAGATGTGTATCCTTAAAAGCTATCAACCAATGAGGTTATTTCTTTCTTGAAAAACAGTGGGGATGGCCTAGAAGGATCTATGGGCTCTTAGGACTGACTTTTGATATGCATGAAGACTCTATGATCTGTCCTCTTGCATGGCCATCAATCCCTAGGCTAAAGACACATGGAAAGTCCCTTAAGACACCTCATGCTTCACCTCTCTCTTTATATAGCCATGTATACCCCTTCCCAACTCATAATTCGAAAACTCTTGCTCTCCTTTTCTTTCCTATAGCTTAGATAATAGTTCCTTCTATATTTGGCCATGAAGTTGATGTCCCAAGGTAATAGAGGGAGCCTACCTTGGTGAAGAAGGCTCCTACGACTTCCAAATTGCTCTTTTAGGGTTTCTAAAGCTCCTCCTTGGTAATTTCGACCAAAACTAGTAAGTTTCCTCCCTTCCTTCCCTATTTTCATACTTTTAGTATTCCTTACACCTTCTAGGTCGGAACCATGACCATACATGGTAAAACTCCACCTAGAACCCTAAAACACCTCATCTCTATGCTCTTTTGCTAGGGTTTATCACCTCTAAGTTGAGAAGGTGATCTTTGTCCAAGAAAGGAGCTAGGCTTGGAGCAACCAGACCTTCTAAGCTTGTATCCTTGCTGTTTGTACCTTCTTATCTTCCCTAGAGGCGAGTTTCATAACCCACTTCTCATATATTTCTTGCTACATGCTTAAAATTCATGCATCTATGTTTAAAATCGATGATTTCCATCTCTATTTACCATGTTCATCTAGGGTTTTGGTTTCTTACTGATTTACTTTCTCTAGAAGATCTAGTTTGGATAACTATTAATCTAAAACCATGATATTAGGTCGAATGGTTTTTTCCCTCCCTCTCTCTCTTTGCTTATCTCATTTGGTTTGATGATGTGTCGGTTTCTGATTAGCCGAATTTCAATAATTCATAACTTTTGATTCCTTTGTCCAAAAACTAAAGTAAAATACGTCCTAAACTCAGAAAAACATTTTATTTTCAATATTAATATTTCCAAGTATTGGTTTTGAGTTTTGTCGATGGTGGTTTTCTAGAAAATGATTTAATCAATTAAAAAAACACCAAAAATACACTCTAATCATCGTAACTCCAAAATATGCAAAATTATATGTTTTCTTAATCAAAAGAACCTAACTAAGTCTATGGTGATGTTTTCATAGTCTAAATTGAGATTTTTCTATAAAAAGTAAAAATATGGGTTTTCTCTACCTTAATGCATATATATCATTCTAATACATGTATACGAATTGAAAATAGGAAAAATTGATCATGGACTCAATCAAGTGATGAAAGTGGGTAATATGAATCATAATGAAAGGTATGTTCTATGTATGTGCATTTACACCTTAAGTTGGGAATAATTGTGCCTTAACCTATTTTTCTATAATGAGGCTTTATTAAACCCTATTTCATATACTCTTGAATCTTTTGCTATACTTGCCTCATAAATCAGTTTTAGAACATTATTCTTGGGTATTGGAACCCCACCACCAAGTTGTAATTATATGATGATTTATCTTGCCACTTTACTATTTCTTGAGCATGATGGTTTATTTGGCTATTTAACTATAGTAGTGGTACTTATGTAGAACCACCCACAGAGGGTATGTAAATAATCGCCATGGAGAACGTCTTATTCTCCCCCTGGGGAATGTGTTATTCCTCCCCTATAAAATTTGATAGGTGACTGGGAATGTATGAATTCTCCCCTCACCTATAGGTTGAGGTTCGGTAGGTACCTCAACCCTACTTAGTTAATGTAGTCCAATTAATAGCATGCATGCTACTTCTTATATGTTTTGTAATGGTAAGAATATATTTTGTTATGTGCCTCATTCTCTTGGCCCTCTCATCTTATGATGATTCAATATATTTATGTTTCATATGATTTCCTTTTCTCTTGTACTTATTCATTATTTGGCACATACTTTTCTTCCCTCTCCCTTTTGCTGGGTGCTTTCCCAACCACCCAGGTGATGAGAAAGGTGATGAACAAGGCAAGGAGTATATAGCTTTTGGCTTAGACTCAGTTGATGGAGATGTTGCTTGGAGACAAGATTGTAGTAGTCTAGACTCCCCTCTATCTAGATCCTGATTGTGTGTCTTGATGTAAACCCTAATGGGATAATTTGATGTATTTTTGTAAACCTTTTATGAAATTGAATATAGTCAGTTAATTTTTTTATTCCGTTGCTTTCTAATGGTCTTTTGTATACCAATGTTTAATAAATTTGGAAAAATTTATGCCCATTCCATCATACCTCTGAGAATGTTTGGAATGGATGTCAGTTCTTCAAATTTTTAGTAAAGGGTGATTTCACTCTCCTTACAGTATGGTATCAGAGCCCATGGTAGTCGGAATCTGACTATTTCAATTTTGTCTCCCTAATTAGAATCCCTTCCTTACATAGTTCCTTTAGGTGACATGTTTGCCCTAGAGTTGATCTATAAATGATGAAATGTTGATTTAGGACCCTATAGTTCCACATTAGTATCATGATGAATAAAACCCTAAAATACTCATAACTAATATATGCATAACTTAATGTTGTTTAGGTTTGCCTTTAGGCAATTATTAGGGCATGAAGTTGAAGCAAAGGTGTCTAGAAAGGATCAAATCTGGGGGGTGGCAATATTTTCCTCCGCACGACTTGCTTGGTTTATGAGGACTCGCAGATCCATATGATACTGGCCTGGCCTAAGCTGCAATGGATTGTCTGAAATAGTTTGCTTTTAGGCAATAGTGACCTTAGACAACTATGTTGTATATATTTGGGAACCCTAAGTTTTAGGTGTATGATGACTTGTTTGAGGATGGATACCCAATATAGTTCCCTTATGACCCATATAACCACATGTTTGGATAGTTATCCCTAGAACCTAGACTTTGAAGTTTGGTGTTTAGTAAGCAATCAGAGTGCGCAGTGAAGCATTATGGATCTTGTACATGGTTAAGTTAGACTCATCCTTTAACCCTAGTGTAGTTTGGCTTGATAGGTTGAACCCTTTAAGGGGTGGAGTATAGTTAGTTTGATTATGTTGGGTGGTTAGATTTCGAGGATGAAATCCTCTTTAGGGGGATGGAGCCCTATGACATCTTAAAAACTATCTACACTATCTTTAGAAACCCTAACCCCATACTTAGGAGGTTGTTGTGCTTGAAGACTTAGTGGGGTCCAAACAAGTTATAGTTATAGCCTAACGTGCTTGTTTATATATTAATGAACATATAATGATCATCTGAGGAATAATTTATATGTTCAAATCCTAAAGAATACCTAATGCACATAATATGAGTAACTCACATATTAATCCTAATGGATATGCATGGTGTTTCCCATGTCATAAACCAATAAACCCTAATGAAATGAAAATTAAGATAATTGTAACATAATCTTAGACTTAATACATGCTAAGTAAAATTTAGTGATCACATTAACCTAAACCCTAAGTCGTAATCATCTAACCTTAACATATACATTCTTAATGTCTTTCATGATACATTAATGGCATTAGGTTTCATAATTAGTTAACATAATTTGATACACATAAATGATATATATAATCATCTAATCACATATTAATCAAGTCATCAATATGAAATGCATAGTATGTTACCTTGTTATCTAATACACCCACGATTAGTCACTTAATGTGAATCAATTCATAATAGGCCTCACCTTGATCATTAAAATACATGGAATGGCTTTAATATGAATATTAAATGATTTGATTCACATAAATGTGCAAATAAATAATATAAATAAATATGAGAAAATGATTAATGATAACATTAATGTGAGAAATAAAGATAATGCGGCAATGAGATAATGTTTGATATAAATATATGTAATTGATGTGACATAATTTGGATTGAATGAAGACTTAATGACAAATTGAATATTTCATGCAAAATAATTCTTCATAACTTAATGTGGTGATAGAATAAGGATAATGAAGTCAAAGCTCAAAATATTAAGGATAATGATCAAGTATATTGAGAGAATTGAGTAACCCATAATTTTGCTAAAATTCTTAGTAAGATAAATGAGAAAAAAATGATCAAGTATATATACGATGTTTCATGGATGATAATGAAATATAACTTCCTTGGTAATAAAGTGATTATTACATGACATAATTAAAATAATGGTGATAATGTGATATCATAATGAATATAATGTTAATGAGCTAAAAATATAAATAACGCTAAATCCCCTAAAAAGAATATCTAAATAATGGAACCTAGGTGATCCTTGAGAACCTGAGCTATTTCAAGATGCTTGTGGAGTATATGTTGATGAATTGTTTGGTGTAAGTTAAGGTTGGAGAAATAACCTAATGTTTTGTGATGAGACGTTGCACACACACCCTTCCCTTCTTACTTGTGATTTCGGGGACAAAATCCTCTTTAAGGGGAGGAGTGTTGTAACATACTGAATTTTGAAATTTTGTCTTTTGACCCTCTTTCCCATCTTTTTCTTTCATTTCTATCCTTATTGGCCTTTCTATTCAATTAGTGGAATTTATAGTGGTTTAGTGAACATTTATTCATTAATTATACCAAAGGAAGGGTTTATGCACAAATACCTCAGTGAAAGCTTAATTGCCATAATTTAGTGCTCTAAACCTTAATTTAACTTTTTGATATGATTTTAAAACATAAAATGATCCTAATTTTCAAATTTGGTTCGATTTGGATGTTGTTTGTGCAAGTTATGCAATTTTAGGTACATTCTGGACTTTTATGCAATTTACCCAATTGGGAGGTTTTCTTTGCAAATTATCAACTTAATTTTAATCCTTATATATTACCTTACCATTAACGAGATTTTAAACCATTGGAGAACCTAGTTTCACCTTGGTTTGATGGTATTTCTTTCCAAGGGCATTATAAGGATTACCCTCTTTATAAAGCTGCTTATCCTTGAAAGCTATCAACCAATGAGGTTATTTCTTTCTTGAAAAATGGTGGGATGGCCTAGAAGGATCTATGGGATCTTAGGACCGACTTTTGAT
The DNA here is from genome assembly GCA_963693085.1 of Alisma plantago-aquatica. NCBI lineage: Eukaryota > Viridiplantae > Streptophyta > Magnoliopsida > Alismatales > Alismataceae > Alisma > Alisma plantago-aquatica. The sequence goes on from OY856410.1 coordinate 400,045,317, forward strand.
ATGCATGAAGCCTCTATGAGTTGTCCTCTTTCATGGCCATCAATCCCTAGGCTAAAGACACATGGAAAGTCCCTTAAGACACCTCATGCTTCACATCTCTCTTTATATAGCCATGTATACCCCTTCCCAACTCTCAATTCGAAAACTCTTGCTCTACTTTTCTTTCCTCTAGCTTAGATAATATTTCCTTCAGTATTTGGCCACAAAGTTGTTGTCCCAAGGTAATAGAGGGAGCCTACCTTGGTGAAGAAGGCTCCTGGGGCTTCCAAATTGCTCTATTAGGGTTTCTAAAGCTCCTCCTTGGTAATTTCGACCAAAACTAGTAATTTTTATCCCTTCCTTCCCTATTTTCATACTATTAGTATTCCTTACACCTTCTTCTAGGTCGAAACCATGGCCATACATGGTAAAACTCCACCTAGAACCCTAAAACACCCCATCTCTATGCTCTTTTGCTAGGGTTTATCACCTCTAAGTTGAGAAGGTGATCTTTGTCCAAGAAAGGAGATAGGCTTTAGCAACCAGACATTCTAAGCTTGGATCCTTGCTGTTTGTACCTTCTTATCTTCCCTAGAGGTGAGTTTCATAACCCACTTCTCATATATTGCTTGCTACATGCTTAAAATTCATGCATCTATGTTTAAAATCGATGATTTCCATCTCTATTTACCATGTTCATCTAGGGTTTTGGTTTCTTACCGATTTACTTTCTCTAGAAGATCTAGTTTGGATAACTATTAATATAAAACCATGATATTAGGTCGAATTGTGTTTTCCCTCCCTCTCTCTCTTTGCTTATCTCGTTTGGTTTTATGATGTGTCGATTTCTGATTGGCCGAATTTCAATAATTCATAACTTTTGATTCCTTTGTCCAAAAACTAAAGTAAAATACGTCTTAAACTCAAAAAAACATTTTATTTTCAATAATAATATTTCCAAGTATTGGTTTTGAGTTTTGTCAATGGTGGTTTTCTTAAAAATGATTTAATCACTTAAAAAAACACCAAAAATACACTCTAATCATCATAACTCCAAAATATGCAAAATTATATGTTTTCTTAATCAGAAGAACCTAACTAAGTCTATGGTGATGTTTTCATATTCTAAATTGAGATTTTGCTATAAAAAGTAAACATATGGGTTTTCTCTACCTTAATGCATATATATCATTCTAATACATGTATACAAATTGAAAATAGGAAGAATTGATCATGGACTCAATCAAGTGATGAAAGTGGGTAATATGAATAATAATGAAAGGTATGTGCTATGTATGTGAATTTACAACTTAAGTTGGGAATAATTGTTCCTTAACCTATTTTTATATAATGAGGCTTTATTAAACCCTATTTCATATACTCTTGAATCTTTTACTATACTTGCCTCATAAATCAGTTTCAAAACATTATTCTTAGGTCTTGGAACCCCACCACCAAGTTGTAATTATATGATGATTTATCTTGCCACTTTACTATTTCTTGAGCATTACGGTTTATTTGGCTATTTAAATATAGTAGTGGTACTTATGTACAACCACCCACAGAGGGTATGTAAATAATCGCCCTGGGGAACGTCTTATTCTCCCCCTGGGGAATGTGTTATTCCTCCCCTATAAAATTTGATAGGTGACTGGGAATGTTTTAATTCTCCCCTCACCTATAGGTTGAGGTTCGGTAGGTGCATCAACCCTACTTAGTTAATGTAGTCCAATTAATATCATGTGTGCTACTTCTTATATGTTTTGTAATGGTAAGAATCTATTTTGTTATGTGCATCATTCTCTTGGCCCTCTCATCTTATGATGATTCAATATATTTATGTTTCATATGATTTCCTTTTCTCTTGTACTTATTCATTATTTGACACATACTTTTCTTCCCTCTCCCTTTTGCTGGGTTCTTTCCCAACCACCCAGGTGATGAGCAAGGTGATGAACAAGACAAGGAGTATATAGCTTTTGGCTTTGACTCAATTGATGGAGATGTTGCTTGGAGACAAGATTGTAGTAGTCTAGACTTCCCTCTATCTAGATCCTGATTGTGTGTCTCGATGTAAACCCTAATGGGAGAATTTGATGTATTTTTGTAAACCTTTTATGAAATTGAATATATTCAATTAATTTTTTTATTCCATTGCTTTCTAATGATCTTTTGTATACCAATGTTTAATAAATTTGGAAAAAATTATGCCCATTCCATCATACCTCTGAGAATGTTTGGAATGGATGTCAATTCTTCAAATTTTTAGTAAAGGGGTGATTTCACTCTCCTTACATTTGTCCTCTAGTCTATGGCTTGCTTCCTTTCTTCCTTCATTCACATTTTTCCTTTAATGGATCGTGAGTAGTTTTTCATATCAAGGCATGGGGATCACCCCCATGGCCATGTTTTAACATAGATCAATTTCCTATATGGTTCTTTTTTATAGATGTTTTTTGGCTTAGATATTCATCAGTTTAATTTGATCTCTTATTTTAATCATATGTTAGTCTTGGGGGATATGACCACAGAACCCAAGACTCAGAACAACCAACCAAATACATAAGGATTTGGATGTGACCTCAAAACGATCCTTCTTGGAATGGTCGTGATAGGAATTGTTAACGCTAGGACCAATGGGTTCACAAGGAGCTCGTCTTTTGGCACACATTTACAAAATTTTTATGTACCCTCTTCTGTCTCATTTCATAGTATGGAATCCATTGATCTTGTTTCACACTAGGCATGGTGATAAAACCCATAGCCTCGATATCCCTTCCCTTTGATTCAATCTGATTTTTGTAAACCACTTGCTTTCAATTGCTTCTTTTACTTACTTGCAACTTACTTCTTGTTCTTAGTTAACTGTCTTTTATTGTTCTAACAAAAAAAATCATTTGTCCTTGTCATTATTTTATTTTACTTGTTCCTAGCATTATTGTATTTCATTGCAACTTTACTTCATTTTTCTAGTGTAATCAGCAAACCATCAAACTCTGAATCTTTACTTTCTACAGTCTTGTTCAAAAGTGATTTGGGTTTGCATTTCAATCTTAATAACATTGTATGTGGATCATCCCTTTCAATACTAGGAAGGTTAAACTCTATGATTAAGACCCTAGTTTTTGTTGCATGAAACGACATGTATCAAAATGGTGTTGTTTCCTGGGAAAACAAATTATTTTTCGAACCCCAAAAATTTTTAAACAAAAACTTTTTTCATTTTTTGCCTTCTGAGTACCATTCTGAAAGTGCTACTCCTCTTTCTGCTGAATTTCCATTCTATAGTACATTTTTTCTACAAACACTTATTTTTGTCGATATAACTATGCATGTGACACTCAACGAGCGTTGATTCCGTGTTGTCACTTTTTGATCCAGAAATAGAAAGAACATTTCATTGCTTTAATCGAACAAACCATCTCATGATGGACCAGGAAGAGGTAAATTGTATTGTTGTGCATGCCATTGCTGCCTAACAAGAGTCCTTTATGTCCAAACAAGTGGCCAGAGATGTCGCGCTCCATGAAGTAGATAGGCAAAAACAATTAAAGGACTTCTCTATCGCCAAAACGGGATGTGCACAACACCATGTCGTGCTACCCGACATCATACCCCCTCAATTTGAGATATGTGCCCAATGGATCACCATGCTTCAAGCCAATCCCTTTTCTAGAAACAAAGGAGAATGTTGCCAAGACCCATCTTCAATGTTTCTCCAATTTATGTTCTCTATATAAGATCCCTGGCATTTATGAATACGCCATCCAACTTTGATTGTTCAAGTATCCCTTTTTGGGTAGGCCAGTAGTTGGTATAATGCCTTGGAATGAAGCGAATGCATCACTACTTGGGATGCTCTTCAATCCAAATTTCTGGAAAAATTATATATTCCTTCTCTCACCTATGAAATCAGGGGATAAATAATTCTTTTTTCTATGGTCCCAAGTGAAACTCTAGGAGAATCTTGGGAGAGGTTTAAAGACCTATTTCGATGATGCCCCCATCACGGTATTGCCCAAGCTCATCTCATCGAAATATTCTATCGTGATGTTGATAATGACACAAAATTAATTCTTGATTCCTGATCTAGAGGAAGTTTCATGTTTCAGAACCTAGGTAGAGCTTGGGGGTTGTCAAACATGCTTCCAAAACTCAAGCACAGCAAGGAACCAGTGGGGTCCTCAAGGTATCTAAGCCTAAGGAGAATCATGAAAATAAAATTATCACCAAAAGCCTCAAGCGTATTTCCTTGAAACAATATCGCCTTGAATCCTCCTTTAATGCCTATGAGAGGAGAGAGCAACCTCACCAAGTAAAAGTTGTAGATTCTCTCTACAATATTTGCCAAGGGTATGATCACTCTACCCTATAATTTCAGTATTTCTATAATGCCCCCATGCAGCCAGAAGTTGGACAACAAATGGAGGACCTCAACTCCATTGATAGCATTACAGGTCAAGCATATTATAACCCGAACCAAGCAAGAAACCACCCTGGATTCCAATATGGAAACTTATCAGGTGCTAAAAATGCTCCCCGACTTTTTTCTCAACAAGGCCCCCTCATCCACAAGCCAATAATCGTCCCCAACCAGGCTTTCCATACAACAACAATCAGAGGAACTTTGGGAATCAGGGAAATTACAGGCGTAATTTCTAAAACCATGGGCCCTACCAAGGGAAACAATACCAAAATATGAACCAGCCACCACCGCAAACTCAACAAAATGTTTCCACTCCTCTTTCTGATAGAGACAGGATATCTACTCCTAAACAATGCATCCTTTCCACGAATCAAATCCTCCTTTCCCTTCAGGCTCATCAAAAAGCAACTGACGCTCAGTTGGCCCCAATTCTTTTCCCAGCAAAAACCCCCAACCGGAACCTTTGTTGGTCAACCAGAAAATAACTCCAAGCCCCCTAAACAACGTAAGTTTGCTTCCACCTATTCGGGGAAGGCACATTCCCCTCCCCCTCCTGTAGAGAAAACCCCTATTCTACCCTTAGATTTTGAATATGAAGACACTATGGTCATTGAAACTCCACCTTCACCAAAACCAACCATTCCTTCTCCTAAGGTCCCACAAGTGGAGGTTGACGAGCCTAAAATCCCTATCTACAAGCATCATCCACCATACTAAGCCCTCCTAAAGCAAACTAGGCTTGATACCCATTTCATGAAATTTAGGGAGGCCATGAAAAATCTACATGTGGATATTCCTTTCTTAGATACTCTTGTTGACATGCCTGCCTCGTCTGAGTATATGAAAACTTTATTGACTAGGAAGTATTCCATAGAAGAATATGAGATGGTAAAACTTGCTAGAGCCACCTCATATATCATTTAGAAAAAAATTCCTAAAAACAAAAAGACCCTGGTTCTTTTGGGTTTGGATGTTACTTAGGTGATTATGCTTGTAGAAAAGGCCTTACAAATTTAGGTTTCAGAATCTCTATCATGCCTTATAATATTTGTAGGAGGTTAGGTTTTTTTGACATGCTTCCCACTGCCATGACCATCCATTTGGCAGATGCATCCATGATGAAGCATGTAGGTATTATTGAATATATACCTATAAGGGTTGGGAAATATGCCTATGTTCCATGTGACTTTTTGATCATGGACATAAAACAAGATTTATACTAACCCCTCATCTTTGGCTGCCCCTTCTTGGCCACTGCTCGAGGCTTGATTGATGTCAAGGCTGGAACTATTCTCTTACTCCTTGGAAGACAGACCCTAGAGTTTAGGGTGTTTGAAAGAATGAGAGTTCCAAGCCTCTAAGAAGAGGTCTACCTTCTCGATTATGTTGATAAGATTTCCCAATTGATACAAGAATGGGAGTTGCTCAAAGATCCCCTTCATACTTCCCTCATGGCCCCTTCCAATTATAGGTATGAAGATGAGAAATAGATCAATGCAGGGTCCACTTAGATAGCTTTGAAGAAGTTTTTGATGAAGAATTGATGACCTTAAGATGGTCTCTCTTGTAGAAGAGAAGCTCGAACCCCCTAAGGCCCTAGAAATGAAACCACCCCTTGAAGGTTTTTAATATGTTTTTCTTGATAAGCAACAAATTTTTCCTGTTATAATTAATTCTAATCTTACTCATGACCACGAAACCAAGCTCATGACTGAGCTTATAAAAAGGAAAGTTTTCCTAGGACATAAAATGGCTGATTTGACAAGGATCAATCAAGCTATTTGCGTGAATAAAATTCATATGGGGGACAAATACAAACCATCATGGGACCCTCAAACAAAACTAAACCTGAACATGAAACAGGTTGTCCAATTGGAGGTTATCAAGCTCTTGACTTCAGAAATCATCTACCCCATCTCTGAATCCCCTTGGGTCAGTCCTGTCCAAGTAGTCCCCAAGAAAGGGGGAACTACTATTGTGAAGAATGATAAAGATGAGATCATCCCCACCTGTACTGTTACAAAATGGAGGATGTGCATTGACTATAGGAAACTAAATAAGGCTACTAGGAAATATCACTTCCCCCTTCCCTTCCTAGATCTAGTACTAGAACGCCTTGCCCATCAGCAATATTTATGTTATCTTGATGGCTATTCAAGTTTTTATCAAATTCCCATCCATCTTGAGGACTAGGATAGGATGACCTTCATATGTTTGTTTGGCATTTATGCATTCATAAGAATGTCCTTCGGGTTGTGCAATGCCCCAACCACATTCTAGTGGTGCATGTCTGCTATTTTTTCTAGGTTGACCAAAACTATCATGGAGGTGTTTATGGATGATTTCTCCATTTATGGAGATTGCTTTAACTCTTGCCTTAGACACTTGTCCCTACTAGAGAAGTGTGAAGAAGCACACTTGGTTTAAATTGGGAAAAATGTCACTTCATGGTGATAAAAGGTATTGTTTTGGGACACCGAGTTAGTAGTCATGTCATAGAGGTAGATAGAGCCAAGATTCAAGTCATAACCAAACTTCCCCCTCCACTTCTGTCAAGGGCATCCACGCATTTCTTGGTCACACTAGGTTCTATTGGTGAATCGTTTGTGACTTTTCAAAAATCACCAAAACTCTAACCAACCTTCTCTAAAAAGATGTTCCTTTCACTTTCGATCGTGCATGTATGAGTGGTTTTCTTAGTTTAAAAGATTCCCTCACTTGTACCCCCATCATTCGGCACCTGATTGGGCATTGCCTTTTGAATTAATGTGTGATGCTAGGATTTTGTTGTCGGTGCCATTCTTGGATAGTGTGTTGACAAAAAGCACCATGTGATTTACTATGCATCCAATACTTTATATGATGCCAAGCGGAACTACACTACCACAGAGAAGGAAATGTTAGCCATAGTCTATGCCTTTGATAAATTGTGCTCTTACTTAGTTGGGTACAAAGTTATTATTTACACAGACCATGCGGCCATTAGATACTTAATAACCAAAAAAGTGCCAAACCTCATATCCTTTGTTGGATCCTTTTACTGCAGGAGTTTGATTTGGAAATCCTTGACAAGAAAGGTTGTGAGAATGTAAGATCTTGAAATGATGATGGTATTCCTATCAATGACTCTCTACCCTATGACCAGTTGCTCAAGGTTAAATCCCAATACCCATGGTTCGCTAACTATGTTAATTATCTTCTAGCAGGTGCCCTACACCCTGATTATAAAGGACATACTAAAGCAAAAAAAATACATTATGTCAAATACTATTATTGGGATGACCCTTATCTATTTAGGTTGTTTTATGATGGTCTCTATGGCAAGTGTGTTAATGAGGAAGAGGCCCATGACATCCTTGAGCAATGCCACTATGTCCCCACTAGAGGGCACATGAGTTCTCAGAAAATGGAGAGAAAAGTTCTACAATTTGGTTTCTTTTGGCCTACTTTGTTTCAAAACTCATATGAATTTGTCTTAACATGTGAGAAATTCCATAGATTTGGGAATATTTCTAAGAGAGATCAAATGCCCATGACCTCTTAGCAAGAAATAGAGATCTTTGACGTTTGGGGCATGGATTATATTGGACCCCTTCTTTCTTCTTGTGGGTACCAATATATTCTATTAGTCGGGGACTACGTCTCCAAGTGGGTAGAATTCATCCCCACTAAAACTTGTGACTCCAAATCAGTGAAGAAACTTTTCAAAGTCATTATCTTCCCTAGGTTTGGGGTGCCTCATATCGTGATTTCAGATGGAGGATATATTTTCTTGACAAAAGTTTTGAATCCCTATTGAAAAGGTATGGAGTCTACCACAAGGTTTCCACTCCTTACTGCCCTCAGACTAGTGGCCAAGTAGAAGTTTCAAATCGACAAATTAAGTTCATCCTAGAGAAAATATCAATCGCACAAGGAAAGATTGGGCTCTAAAAATAAAAAATGCTTTGTCATCATACTGAATTGCCTACAAAATGCATATAGGAACCACTCCTTTCAATTTGATTTATGGCAAGTCTTGCCATCTACCCATAGAGTTGGAATATAAGGCTAGTTGGGATATTAAAACTCTAAATTTTGACTTATCTGTAGCAGGAGAAAACTTTTTCCTTCAAATGTAGGAGTTAGACGAGCTCAGAATGACCACCTATGAGAATGCCAGAATTACAAGGACAGAACCAAATTATGGTGTGATGGCCATATCAGGAGGAAAGATATCCAAGAAGGTGATCAGGTTCTAGTTTTTACAATTCTAGGTTGAAACTCTTCCTTGGCAAACTCAAATCTAGATGGTATGGACCCTATCTTGTTAAGCATGCCTATCCACATGGAAATTTTCTTCAATGGAATAAGGTACATGGCTAGTTTAACGTTAATGGGCATAGTTTGAAACGGTACATTACTATTGAGGATTTTTTTAGCATCTAAGTCACATCAGCTCTCATTACTTGAAGATTTTGACTTGAAGAATCCCCCACCCCCCTAATTCTGAACCTATAACAGCACCATGATATCCCTATGTCAAGCCTTTGATAATAAAATGGGATGCTTATTTTATTTTCATCATTTGTGTCCCTTAAATTTTTTAGCTATCCCTCTTCTTGTCTACCTTTTACCTTATATTAGTTTGTTCTAAAAAATGGACAGTTGGATACCCAACCTGAAGTCTCGCTCTGACAAAGTTGGGCATAAAAAACAATTGAATCGATTGGTTCATTAGGCGAGTCGATCGTTTCATCCATTAAGACATTCATTCAAACTTGGCAAGCATTTTGAATTTAAAACAATGAAATGTCACTGCGACATATCAACCAGTTGTTTCACTCAATAAAATGAAAGGTTCAAAGACTAAGATGTGTGATTCAATTGCACGGCCACCTTAGGAGTTGAATCATCTGTTGTTCTAGCCAAGACATGATCGATCAATTGGGTTTCCCAACCGATCGTTTCATCTAGGCAAGTTGGCCTATAAAATGCTCCAACCAAGGGTGGACTATTCACATCTACAAGCACCATTCTACAAGCCCTAGACCCCTTGCAGCAAGTCTTCTCTCCCAAAAAGGGAAAGCATGACTGCCTCGTCTGCCTAGCCGAGCGGCCACCTGACCCCAGTCGGCCACCTTGCAAACCAGCAGGCCACCTCACTACTGAGACGACCATTTCAGAGGCCAATGAATCATGCATCACTGCCTCTCGCTCCTTCCTTCGCACCAGTCACCTCCATGCTCTCTGTCTAGGTGTTCATTCCATCAACCATACTGCCACCTCCCCAACACCAATTGGCCATCTCACAGACGAGCAGGCTGTTCTAAAGTCAAACAAGCCTCTTTGGAAACCCAACAACACCTTCATCCCCTCTTCCCCTCTCACACACCAGGTGCGTCATCCACAAGTCACTGCATCCCTTCCGCTAGACGGGCGTTTGGACTTCCAACCAGCTGTCTCAGACCTGACGAGTTGTACAACTCCCCTTCCCCCCTCCTTGAAAAATGAATGGTTGGTGCATCCAACCGAGCGGCTCGTACACTTTAGAGAACATATCTCACCATCTCAGTTGTGCATTTCAGACACCAAGACGAGCATCCCAATAGGCAAAAAGACTATTTCACTTAGCCAAACGAGCTATTCATCCTCCCATCAAGTCCAAGATGTCTCAAGATGGATCTAGAGGTGGTTTATTCAATCGTCTCTGTAAAGGGAAGCCACCAGTTAAGAAGATTGTCTCTTGCAAGCCTCCTCGTCGCTCCACTTTGGGTCCCGATATCTGAATCAGGGAATGCATTAGCGAGTCTCCACTAGAACTACCTAAGGAGATGATCCATGACATCGATGAGGTAAAAGAGTTCATCTGTGAGACTAGGGAAGGTTAGTCATCATGACATGACCCAGACTTTGTCACACCTTGCCTACCTTGCATAGCTCCGGCCCAAGACATCTATGCTCAATTCAATAGTGTTGATCATTACAAAAGATTTGACTCCATGTCCGTACTTGGTGTCAAACTCCCCATATGGTCATGTGGCAACACACTAAGCTCCCTTAGCATCAGGGATGTAGTCGATGACATTCTTCAAAAAAAATCACATTCTTATTTTTCCCTACCACATGATTTTAGTGTTCAGTGATCTCACTTTTTAGTTCATGACCACCTTCCCCTACCTCCACTCCACTTGGGGAAACTCCAGCTGCAAGGTCTGCAGTTTTTGGGAGGACATTGAGATCTCTTCCAGACAGCTCACCTCCATTCGTACATCGGATGTAAATGTATAAGCTACCCTTTCAAAGGATGAGAACTCTAAAATTTAAAAAAAAAACTAGATCTGGGTTTAACACTTATAATGAAGTGATATTTATGTTACATGCAATGATGATAGTTGATTACAAATTGATATAATGGGGATAAATTCTCAATAAATCACTTTGGACACATGATGATTGTATATTCATTCACTTTCAACTACACTTTTCATAAACTTTTCTTAGTATTTAATTCACCATTTTACTAATTTCTAGAATGAAATACAATTTACCCACTTTTCAACCTAATGCAAATTCTTGTTCTTCTTCTTTGCATTTTGCAAATTTCACCTTCAAAGACAAGATCCTAACATTTCTTGCACACTAACTGATTGGTTCGTGCTGCCAAATGACCAGTTCAATCACCAGGAATGCCACACTTTGTAGCATCAAATGAGTGTTTCATCCCTCCATTTAGAATTCTCCATTTTTACACTCTCACAAGTGAAATGAGCATTCCACTTGTCCCAAGATGATCGACTCAGTCACTCAGATGGGTGTTTCATAATATCCAAGTAGTCATTTCAATCCGCTCTATGACCAAGTCACCTTTAATAAAGGCAACACCACTGCATGTTAGGGTTTCTCCCTTCGTTGTGCACATTCAAATTCCAAACGATCATCCCATGTTCCAAACATTCAGTTTGAAAAATTCTTGGAGGCTAAGATTTGATTCAAAATGGCACCGCCACCTTAGTTTTTGGATTTTGACTTGCCACTGAAATGGTCGTGCCATATCACCATCCAACTGACTGGTTTGCACTGCCAAATAGTTGGCTCTTGGAACACATATAGTAAAATTCAGCAGCTGCCACTCTTCTTTTCCTCTTCCCCTTTCAGGGTTTCCACCCCTCCTTCCCCTATAAAAGGAGGAGGGACTCCACAAAGAAGGGGATCCAACTTTTTATATTTGCAAATTTTATTTGAGCACTTGTTATTTCAATTCTTGCATGTGTGATCTTCTAGTGCATCAATAAAATTAGTCTTGTTCTCATATCTTCAATTCATGTTCTTTTATTTCTTGGTCTTCTTTGAGAACAAGGAATTAAGGGAGATAGACATTTAATTGTCACTAGCTAAAGATCTTTTGAGTTCTTTTATCCTCTATTCTATGGCTTGCTTCCTTTCTTCCTTCATTCTCCTTTTTCCTTTAATGGTTCATGAGTCATTTTTCATGTTGAGGCATGGGGAGTAGCCACATGGCCATGTTGTAACATAGATCTATTTCCTATATGATTCTCTTATGTAGATGGTTTTAGCTTGGATAATTGCCAGTTTAAACGATTTGATCTCTCATTTTTCTCATATGTTAGTCTTGGGGGATGTGATTGTTGAACCCACGACTCAGAACAACCAACCAAATACATAAGGATTTGGATGCAACATTAGAAATATCCTTATTGGGATGATAGGGCTAGGAATTGTGAATGTCGGGACCAATGGGTTCACAAGGATCTCGTCTTTTGTAGAGAAATTTATGAATGTTTTTACATACCCTCTTCTATCTCATTTTATCATATGGATTCCATTGATCTTGTTTCACGTCGGCCATGGTGTAAAACTCATAGTCTCAATATCCCTTCCCTTTGATTCAATCTCATTTTTCTAAACTTCATGCTTTCAATTGCTTCTTTACTTACTTGCAACTTACTTCTTATTATTATATAACTCTCTTTTATTGTTCTAACCAATGTCCTTAGCATAATTTCCTTTTACTTGTTCTTAGCATAATTTTATTTCAATGCAACTTTACTTCATTGTTCTAGTTTACTACTACATTTTTTGTCTATAATGTCACTTTTCCTAACGTCGATTTCACAAAAAATGATATTAGATACCATACAACGTTGGTTCTCTAGCACAAACATCACCATAGTTCAAGTCCTACCAATTAAGAAAATACATGGGTACCGCTTTTTCAATAATGTCGGTTGTATTTCTAAAAAATCGATGTCTAAAATAACCTGTGAAATACAATTTTTTGGGGAATAATATTTGCCTCCAAAAAAAAAATTAAGATGAGCGTCGATTTTTAGGAAACTAACGAAAGACATTATCACACGACATAAATTTTTCCTCCAAAATATTTGAGGCGTCGATTTTTTATCCACAAAATCAACATCGATTCATAGGAAAAACCATGAAAAATATCACAATATGTGTCAGTTTCTCCTCAAGAAATTGGCGTCGTAGTGTTCGTGCCACGTCCCCATGAAAAATTGTCCCCCCAAAATTGTACTCTAGTGTTAATTTCTAATCCGAAAATGAGTAGCTCAGTCCATACTGAGATTGATTTTTATTCATTCAGATAATTGACTCTAGCATCGGTTTTTCAGCAAAAATTGACGTCTAAGTGAGTAGGTTAGGTGTCAGTTTTGTCCAGCAATCGACGATTATGGTCATTACTCAAGGCATGTTTTTGGTTAAGTCACTAGGTTAGGTGTCATAATTTTGAAGGAAACTGACGTCTACATCATTCGATTAGGTGTCGTTTCTTTGATAGAAACCGACATCTAACTACTTAGTTGTCGGGTTTTTTAGACAACTAACAATTATGTCCCACTTAATACCAACCTACAAAATTTCTTTCCTCCATTTTCTGTGTTTCATCACCCTAAGTGCATTCGGCTCTGGCGATCGTCGTCTCCATTGTGCTATTGTGTTTTTGTGTTATCATCATCACCGATGTGTTTCCATCATCGTTGTTGTGCTCATCGCCACCACCACTGGAGCTCACCTTCACCGTCATTTTGATCCCACCTACTCCTTGTCGACGTTGCTGCTCCTGCTTGTTGACGTTGTTGCTCCTGCCGCTCTTGTCGCCTGATCTTGTTGCTACTCCCACTTTTGGTGCCATCACAGTAACTTATAGCTCTACCTCCTCTGTCTGCAGGAAACTAATCTATCTCCGTCTCCTCTATCCATAGGCACATGCTCTAACGGTTGCCTCCATAGTCACCTCAGTTGGATGGTTAATTGCCAAAATATTGCTCGCCCATCATCGTCATTGTTGTGAAAGGTAAGCATCTTTTCTCGCCCATTGTGTTTGATATGAGAGTTGATGGTATTTGTTTGATATTTTTTTATATTGGAAAATGAAATCATTAAATGTATATTTGGATGTCTAATTTCATGATTTGGTGAATATTAAACTTTATGCATAATTTTGGATGGAACATAAACATTAACATGAAACTTGGACCACTTTCTTCAAAATACATGTATTATTCTAAGACTATCTTAATGTATATTTTTTTCATAATATGATATAAATGATGACACTTAGATATCATATGTATATAATTGTCATTGGCCTAGAAACCCATCCAAGATTTATTCATTAGGAGTAAACCTTAGATAGTCCCTAGTTTGGGACTGTTCTTGAACACTTAATCTCACTTAGGATAAGTGTATAATGTATATTTAGTTTTTCAAGATGTTTCACCAGCACTTCCCCATTTGTTCTCTGAGTACATATGTTGGTGGACATTTGCCCATCTACTTCACAGTACTTGGAGAACTACGGTGAAATACTGCCAAAATTTTCTTGAAAATCGAATACACATCATACCCTTACTAGTGATATTAGGTATTCAAGAATGGGATAGGCGGTACATACATTCATTATTGAACCCAAAACCCTAATCTATAAACCATTATTACTAAATCCTAAATAATAAACCTGAATTTGTAATCCCTAAACCCTAATCATGTAAATCCTAAACCCAAATACTTATTTTCTCTTTGATCATAGAATGGATAGATCATGGATGTCCTTTCCAATTTGTTGCACCTCATAGTTTATTACTGGTCTTGATCAGTTTATAAGATTTGTGGAGGAAAATAGGAAACAACTTGGAGATAGGTTCTATTGTCCATGTAGACATCACGGTAACAACTTGAAATTCAACACTATTAATGAAATCAAAAGTCATGTCATGTGCAATGGGACTGTACAGGGCTATACAAAATGGCACTGGCATTAAGAGATTCCAGTCATGATATTAGTAGATGTCGATAGCAGTACTTGTGTTGAACAAGAAATTTTTATCGATGATGTAGATGTAAATGAACAGATTTTGATAGACATGGTTGATGCGATGCTAGATAGTTGTGGGGTGGATCACACTGATCCATCATCCTTATTTAGAAACCTTGTGCATGATGTTGAGAGACCGTTATACATAGTTTGTACTAATTTTATGAAGTTGAGTGTTGTGTTGATATTGTATACTCTGAAGGCTAACAGTAGATGGAGCAAAAAAAGCTTCACATCATTGTTGTGTTTGTTGAAAGAAATTCTTCCTGGAGGCAATGAAATTCCTATCTTAACATATGAATTAAAGAAAATGTTATGCCCAATGGGAATGAAGGTTGAGAAGATACATACATGCCTGAATGACTGTGTTTTTTCAAAATGACTATGTCAATTTGAGAGATTGTCCAAAACGTGGGGCGTCAAGGTATAAAATGACCACTTCGGGGAAAGCCAAAACTGGCACTCTACCAAGGTTATATGGTATCTACCTATAATACCACAGTTTCAACACTTGTTTGTCAATTCCATGGATGCGGAGAATTTAAGGTGGCATGTAGAGGCAAAGAAAAATAATGATAAGATCCTACGACATGTGTCTAATTCCCTATAATGAAATAAGATTGATTAATTGTACCCTGGATTTGGTGAAGAATTCCATAATCTAAGACTTGGGCTTTGTACCGATGGGATGAATCCATACGACACATTAAGCAACCAACATAGCACTTGACCTGTTATGATTTTTATATACAATCTTTCTCCCCAGTTGTGTATGAAAAATAAGTATGCTATGTTGTCGTTGTTGATATCAGGCCCTAATAACCTAGCAATGATATTGATGTTTATCTTGAACCTCTGATTGATGACTTAAAGAAACTTTGGGGAGAAGGTGTTTTTCACTATGATGCTTCATGTAGAGAGACATTTCATTTGCATGTTATGTTGTTTTACACTATTAATGACTTTCCAGTATATGGGAATTTATCTAGATATAGTGTAAAAGGATCCAAAGCATACCCTATATGTGAAGAGAAAACAGATTCAATATGACGAAAATATGGCAGTAAGCTTGTATATCTTGGTCATCAAAGGTTTCTTCCAAAAGTTCATCCTTATCAAAGGTTGCACAAAGCGTTCAACGGATCGAATGAGGAATGGATTGCCCCTAAACCTATATCATGGGAGGTTGTTTATGAAAGAGTAAAAGACTTTCAATGCATTCGGTAATAGATCACAATGTGCCATTCCCACACAGAATGACAAATCTTTATACAAGAAGAGGCCAATATTCTGGGATCATCCTTATCAGAGTTGTTTGGCAATTAGGCATTGTATGATGTAATGCATGTTGAGGAAATGTATGTGATAGTGTCATTGGTACTTTGCTGAATATACCAAGTAAGACTAAAGATTGCATCAAATCCAAAATGGGCCTATATAATATGGGAATAAGGAAAAAATTAACATAAGTAGTTAGTAGTGATCAAAAATTATATTTACCTCATGCTTGTTACACATTTTCTAGAAAGGAGAAGAAAACTCTCTATGAGTGCTTGCTTAAGGTTAAGGTACCATAGGGATTCTCTTCCAATATCTATAGACCGGTGTCGATGAAGGATATGAAGTTGATAGGTCTTAAATCTCATGATTGTCACACTCTAATGCAACAAATATTTCCCATGGAAATTTGATCTATACTGCCAAAGCATGTAAGGTTTGCAATTACAAGGCTTTATTTCTTCTTCAATAGTCTATGCAGCAAAGTTATTGATCCTAAGAATCTTGATAAGTTGCAAAGAGAAGTGGTTGTTACCCTATGCCTGCTTGAGATGTATTTTCCTCCTTCATTCTTTGATATCATGGTACATCTTGTTGTCCATCTGACTAGGAAAGTGAAAATGTTGGGACCAATTTTTATACATTGGATGTATCCTTTTGAACTGTACATGAGTGTTTTTAAAGGTGATGTTCGAAAGCGTCATCAACCTGAAGGAGTATTATTGAGGGTTATGTGGCCAGAGAGGTTATGGACTTTTGCAATGACTTTTTGAAAGGTAATGAAGCTCCTGCAAATGACAAGAATATTGAGGACTATTTCGATAGAGGGACTTTAGGAGCACAAGTGAAAGCAATCAGTCGTGAGTTGTGGGAACAAGCAGACTTTTATATTTTACACAATATTGACGAAGTGAGCAGTTATATCATTGAACATACCAATTTCATCAAGAAATAATATCCTCAAGACAATTCAATGTGGATTGCTAGAGAGAATAACAAGAAATTTATTAGGTAGTTTGAAGATAAAGTTTTACGTCAACTGTCTCAAACACCAAATAATATTGTTGAAAATATCAAATGCCTTGCCTTTAAACCAAAAATGAATGTTATGTCTTCTGAAGGGTTTGACATAAATGGATTTTCATATTACACAAAGCGTCAAGATGGTAAGAGTGTCGTCTAAAATAGTGGGGTCACCCTTCAAGCATCTTTATTGTATTTTTCTAGTGCGAAGGATAAGAGTCCACGTGAAGCTAAAATGTCATATTATGGTGTCATTGAAGAAATTTGGAAGTTTGACTACATAGATTTCAGAGTTCCAATCTTTAGGTGTAATTGGGTTGATAACACCAAAGAAGTTGTAGTACATGAATTGGGTTTCACATTAGTGAATTTTGAAAAGATTGGTGAGAAGGGTGAACCATTCATAATGGCATAACAGTTGAAGCAAGTATTTTATATCGATGATCCTACAAATGAAAATTGGTCGGTTGTTCTTTATGGTAAAAGGCAGTTCATTGCAGATCCTATAGATGAAGAAGAGTACTATGACAAGTATGATGGCTTCGATCCATTCTCAGTTGGCTTACCAACACCAAATATTGAAGTTGATACTGGCTTATATATGTCTGGAGATCACACTGAGGGAATGTTAATTGATACAAAATCCAAATATTAGAGGCGTGATTTTATTTTTTAAATTTTAGATTAAAAAAAATTACATTCTTTATCAAGTATGTTTCATTGTTTTCCTATTTTTGATATGCCATTATTTTAGATGGCATCTGACCATGAGTTTGATGATCATGATGATGATTATTGTGAGCATGAGAACCCTGACAATGTGTGTCATGAGGATGAGCACCCTGATACTATTGTAAGTTGTATTGTTTTATTACAAAGATGTGCATTTTACTATATCTATCTTGTTGTATTGTTGTATCAAATTTAAAAGTTATATCTTTTTATGACTTATGTGTGTTTTTTGTCAATTTTAGCATGAGAATGTGTGCCCTAAGGATCTTGTTGAACTTGATGTGCAACATTGTAAGCATGCAACAATATGAGGCATCACCATGATGAACAAGTTATTAGAGCAAAGGGGTAACAAACCAAAGTTGGTCATTGAGATTCATAATCAAGTAAATCATGTATGGAAGAACTGTAGTTCTTTTGTGTCATAACTAGGGGTTCTGACTCATAGTAGGGTAGATGTAAATGTAGAATCTTGACATAAAGTTGATCCAAACAAGAAAGATTGCATATGGAAGGAACTATGTGTGAGATATTATCATTTATAATTCTATTTTAAAGCTATTGATAATTATGTTTCTAAGAATATTCTATTAAGTATACAGTGTCTTTTGCGGAGCATATTTGAACTGGATGAAAAATTGCATCATAAAAAGGTGATGCAACATTGTGGCAGGGTACTAAGGAACTATAGGACAACTCTGTCAAGATAATACATACAAAAATCTAAGAACAAAAAGACGTCAACCACTGAGAAATGTAATTATCTTGAGTAGAAGGTGTGGGAGGCGTTTTTTGCTAAGAGACAAACACACAAATTCAAGGTATTAAGCCTCTCTCCTCATATTGAATTCATTGTATTACACATGTGACATATGGTTTGGACTAACCAAGATATAAGCAATGCTCAAAGAGAAAGGCATGCAAAGAATGTGCACAACCACGTGATGAGTCCAGCTGGCTATGCACATCCTCACCAAAAGCTACTACCTGTGTCTTCTTCTCGGGAGCCTACTCTTGGGACTGTTGAGTCCTCTACTACTACTAAACATCTACTTTGCCATGATCTATGTATAGTTGGGAGGCAAACTAAATCTGGAGATATACCCAACCCCGCAACTGCTGAGGTGGCTGCAAAAATGGTAAAGTTCAACTCTTAGAGCAATTAGCATTGATGGTTGTTATGTTTTACTTACCAATTACTAATCATGATGATTAGCGGGAGTTCCACGAGCAAAGGAAACCAAGCAAGTTCACCCCCAAGGCACAAGGGATGAATTGACAGTTGATCTAGGTAACCCAGAGCATCCTGGGCATGTTCGGGTTGTTGGCACTGGTATCGGTATAAGACCTTCTTTGGGCCATCAGAGCATAAGTGCAAAGGGGGACTCTAAAAAATGTACAAGATGGTATAGAGGATGCAATGAGAAAGTATCATTCTTCTCAGACAGTACATATAGCACCCTGATCTTCATATGAGGTGGACCCTCCTACGATAGTGGTGGTTGAAAGTAATCCATTAACCCACCACCTAGCACATCTGTTGTAAGTATTTTTATGACATAACAGTCTTTTAGAATAATTTGTATAGTATGTTTGAGTTTATGTATATATATAACACTCTATGTAAGGATAGAGGCCATGTCATCTTAAATTACAAGAATATGTCATTGCATTAGAAAAGGCTTACCCACGCCTTGAATGTGACATGATTCATGGTGCACCATTACCCACCGATGTGATTCGCATGATGCCGAGGCTTGTCTATGATGCTTGAAAGCAGGATGCACTGCTATATGCCCACCCTAAGCATGAGATAATAGGTGATACAAAAGGTGGTGTGGTCACGTGGCCCAAAAGTTGGAGTTGTCTATAGTGTTGTATGGTAAATTTACATTGTATTTGTATCTTCATATACATGACACCAATGATATGAGATTATATATATGCAAGACATAGCACCTAAGAAAACCCTTACAGCTTGTCCTCCACCTCCACCTCCTTCTGAATTTCCTGGTTGGCTTACAAATGGCCTATTCGACTCAATAGGTCCTCAGTGCAGGGGTATGGCAAAATGGATAATTGAACATGAAGTAGGGTCGCCTATGATGGTCCATCTTAAGGAGGACATTGTAGGTCAACCTCATAATACTAGTATTTTTCTGTAAGATGTTTTGAAGATGTTTTATTATGCTTGGTTGAATACATTTATGATAGATATTTGGATATGGTGATATATTATATAGTAAATGTCTCATTATATATATGTTGATCTGTTTTCTTATATATTAATGCATACATGATATATGTTTTGTAGCCACATATAGGGTATGTATAGAGTTTACACTACCCCATGTGGCATTTCTAGTTCTATCATTGATTAGTCATGTAATTAAATACCTTGTATCTATTTCCCAATACTGCTCTACCGCATTTAAATATTTCGGTAAAAAGAAAAATAGCTTGATGTTAGCTCCGTACAATGTTACGTAAGTTTGTTTACTCTGCTTATAATTTTAACTTTAAGAATTGCATTTCATTGTTGATTTTGAGTTTTATTTTGTTTGCCTTATTTTTCCTCAGGAATAACCATTGGGTGTTATTGGTTATTGACCCCGCTACGTTAACTGTGTATTGTCTAGATCCTAAGGGTGATGAAGTAGACAGTGGATGACAAAAATTGAAAAGGGCATTATTCACGTGAGTAAATTAATATATTTATATATGTTAACATATATTATTATATCACTATTTACTAATACAGTTTAATGGGTTACATTAACGTATAGGGCTATAAAAGATTTCAAAAAGGATGGAAGAAAGGTGGATAGAAAAAAGGAAGTGATAGTTTGGAATATTGTTCAGGTAGTTTTCTGACATAAATGCATATATTTGTCAATTATGCTTACTTTTGCTTATTAACAGTTTGTATGTTGTAATTTATAGTGTCATGTACAAGACAATGGTTGGGCATGCTGATAGTAACATGATGTGGTATATGGACATGATTGTCAAATATGGGACAGACGACATCAACTGCATAGAAAATGTAATCTATATATATAGTCTTGATCATCATAAGTATATATAGTTTCATTAGATAATATGAAAATATCGAACTTTGAATTATATACGGCATTATCTTTGTAGGTGTTTAAAACAAACTTCTATATGATGGAAAAGCTAGATGACATACAAAATCCCTAGACAATAGAGCAATTAGATGAGATATGAGAATAATGGACAGAAGCCTTTATTAGGGATGCCAACTTTCAATTTGATTGGGATTAAAGAATGGCTTTTTAAAATTTTGATGTCATTATTTCTATGTACATGTGATTATGATTGCTTGCAACTTTAAATTTGATGTGAGTAAATTATTGGTACATATGTATGAATATATAATGTGTGTGAATGTGAAGATGAATGAATACAATGAGAAATTCATGTCATGAGAATGGGTTGGTGCATATGTAAATGAAGTATCAAGTGTGTGAATGAATGTTGAAGTGAATGAATACAATTATGTTTGAACATGTGATGAGAATGGATATTGAATATTTTTGTAGGTTGTTTGTTGGTATGTTGTTTAGCTAAACTCATAGATGTTCTTAACCAACAACTATAGGTTTTGCATCATGCTCACCAGATGGATAGCATGTCTGCATACTGCTATTAAAAAAAAGTTTGTCGTCGGTTGTTCCAAAAATAATTGACAGCTAAGGTCTTTGACGTCAATTTATGGTGAAAATATGACATTATAGGACTAACCAAAATGGTCGTACTGGACAGCATGACCGTTCTGGGCAAGTTGTCAATTTTTGTGAAGTAACAATCACTATATGTCTTAATCTTTGCTTTTGGTATACGTCATCGATAGCTATGGCAGAGGAAAGGTGTTGGTTTATCTGAAAATAGACGACAAAGAAACCTTTTCCGTTTACAAATGTGACTTGGTATGGATAAATGGCATCGGGGTCTTTTCCACAACCGACGACTATGGCGTAGGATAGGTGTCGATTTCTTATGAAACCCAATGACAGAGATATTTTCCATTTACAATTGTGACTTGGATAAACAACATTGAGGCCTTTTCCACAACCGACTGTTATGATACTTGATGTGTCTGTTTGTTTTATCACATCAACCGAGGTTGAATATCTAGGGCATCGGTTTTTGCATCCCTGAGGAACCGATGGCTTGGGCCTATAACTCTAATATTGCCCACTTAGGTGTAGTTTTTTAACCAACGTTGTAGGTATGTTTTAACCAATGGAAATGGTAGTTTCCGTACTAGTGTGTAATCAACAAATCATCAAACTTTGGATCTTTACTTTATGCAATCTTTTTCAACAGTGATTTGGGTTGGGATTTAAATCTTAATAATGTTGTCTAAGGATCGACCCTTTCTATACTAGTTTTGTGTGCATGAAATGACATGTATCAACACCTTATGATGTTAAATTACTATGTAATACCTCTGATTGTGGTTTTTAATATAATAGTGCATGGTTCCATGAGAAACCTTAATTAGGATTATCAAACCAAGATACAATTATAGAAAATAGCATAATGCATAATGAATGTGTTAAAAAGTAATAGATGGAGGTTATGATGTGTTTAGCATAACTATGACATATGAGGTTAGTAGAAAGGTTAAATATTGGGTTTATAAGTTTTATAATCTTTCAATATGTTCTAAAACCTATTTAGGGCTTAAAAATTGGCTTAATTTCAGATATATCATTAATAGGCAATAGATATTTGGATCATTACAACAAGATTATATTGATGTAGAAAACATGCTTATGAAATGCTAATAAAAAAATGGTATTGTTTAGTGAGAGAAGTAGTGAACCCATGGTTTATTTAAAATTAACCTATATGTAATATGAATACCCAAATCAAATCCAGTTGGTTCCAAATTGTAACCAAGATGAGTAAATTCGAAAGCTAATAGGGACTTGGTACTTTTACAAGAAGTTTAAACCCATATACTAGTTCTGCAGCTCAAGTTAGGGTTTTAATGTGCATTCAAAGTAAGTGATCCATCCCTTTGCATTATTATCCTTTTATCGTATTTATATGGTTGGCCCAAATTATGAGATCTTGAATGTTCCTTTTTATGTAGTATGCTGCTTTTAGATTTTTAAAGTTCTTATACAGTAATAATTACAACTTGTGCACTATAGAGTTTCAATAATATTAACTGCATGTTTTAAATAAATATCTCAATTTATATAACTAGAGTTATAAGATTTTGGTTCTCTTTATAAAGTATTTCAATACACCGTCTAAATGGAAATAGTTTTTCTTAGATAATTTAGATTTAGATTTAGATTTGAATTTAGGGAGTAGATTCGAATTTACATATAAGGCATTCGAAATTTAAAAATCAATACAAAACTATAACCCTAATTATATATTATATGATAAGTCCTCACCAAAGAGTCTTGGGATGATTTAGAGGGAACAACATGCCAACATAGGGTGCAACGCATGGTGGAGGGCACTTTGGTGTCTTAGAGAGCACAACATGCCAACATAGGGTGTTACACACCATAAAGGATATTTTGTGTCAATAGATGAGGATGTATCATATAATGGTAGCCACAATATAGATAAAAGTTGTAAACAAAATATATCTTGTTTTAGTTAAGTTTATAGCTTACAGTTTTCAATTTCAGCTCTCATTTACAATACATCTATATTTCCTTTTTAGGAATCCATTGCCACTTAGTCTAGCTCTACATTCCCATTTGTTCATGGCGGAGGATGAGACGCCCATAAGTATAGAGTTTCAACAACAGTGTCAAAGATGGAGTTTCCATATGCATATTTAAGAGAATTTTTTGGTAGAGCATCTACACATTCCAAAACCCTAAATCAAAATGTAATATTTTGAACCTTGTTTTTAGACATTTTGTTGTCATCTTTTTGTACAAGGTTTTTTAGATAAGAATTGAAAGAAAAAAATATACATGCATGCCTTTGATGATTTCATGTCTATCATCGTTGTGGTGAATATCATGCTAGTGACACTCCCAGGATGGAAAAAAATATTTTGCTTCTACTCAGTGATATATAACATGGTTGTTACATGAATACATCCTCATTTCCACACGAGGATCCACAATAATCCCTCTAGACCTCAGAAGTAACATCTAGTATGGAGAGAAACTAAAGAAGAAGGAAGAGGAGAGGAGAACCTCATTGATGGGTGGATCCTACTCAGACCAGTAAGGTAATTCCACCTCATCTTTCCATTTCAGACGTGAATTTGTACCTTAGATGCTAGTCATTTGATCAAATTGATCCTCTCAAGATCTACATTCCATCTTTTTCTATATTAGCCTCTATTTTGTTTAATTGCTAGTAATGTCTTTATCTTGCAAAAATCATAATAAATGGTAGTAATAGAAAATTATGAACCAATACTCTAATTTGATCAAAAAATATGAAGATCACAAATCTTGCCCATGTTACCACTAAATACCTACCATGTATTTACTCTTGCTTATTGATGGGTTTACCTTGTTTAATTATCTAGGAAATATCTATGTAGAGATATATAAATCATGAAGCTCTACTATTAGTCAACTACATGTACCTAATTAACTATCAAACACTTCTAACCATTATGTATCAAATAACATTAAATCAGATTTTACTCTTCATACCATGTCTTGATCCTCAAAAATTATTATAAATATGTCCCATCATCTAAAGACCAACAAAATCACCTACAAATCCTATTTTGATGTGATCTTTTTGATGATGGACTCAACTATGTACTCCATACTCATGACCCTAACTAAGAAAGGAACAAAATTTACTCATTTTGGAAATTAAATAATGAATTTATCCATATATCGAGTTAGTACCAAAAAATCTTATAAATTTAGGATTATTAAGGTACAAGTGAGGAAACTCTCTGGACTCTCTACTTATGTATTGAAGGTACGTTACCTCATATTTGATCTATTATATGGTATGGGCGTACATTATTTGAATGAAGGACTTGTCATATGATATTGGATGAAATAACTAGTCTTGTATGTTACCTTTCCTATTTTTTATTTATATATAGCTTTGAACACATGAACATAATATATATGGTTTCAATTCTTTGGTACTGGAGTGTTGGAATGTGATCCAACTTGTTGGTTGTAGATCACATTGTAAACTGGTCCAACTTTTTAGTAGATCATAAGTCCTTAATGCATCCAATTTTTGGTAGTAAATGCATGGATTATATAATGGAAAATATTCTTAAAATATATATTCCTTTTTTAATGCATGGATTATATAATGGAAAATATTATTAAAATATATATTCCTTTTTTTAAAATGAAGATACTTTGTTTTAAGATTGTTTTTTTATACACACCAATGCCAATTGTTATTCATACTAATGCCAAGTCATAGTTTTTAAGAGGTTCACTATTTTACTTCATGTGTACTCGGCATATTTGTGTCACCTTTTTATGATTTTAGGTACGTTTATCAATGATGGTGATGCAACTCGACACAATATGAATGACTTGGAAAATCAGTCCATGAGGATGCTAAAGTAAATGGGGCTCTTACTTTAGGATTTACTTATTCTACAAGTAGTTTCTCATGTATTAGATTTCTTCGATAGTAGTTCATACCTTTAGTCCCCTATGTACTTAACACTTGGTTTATTTATAATAAAAAAATTATTTGGTGTATTTATATACTTATGTATTATGTATAAGATTCACTCAAGGATGGGTAATTTGTAAATTTGTATGCATGCTATTCCCTTTTTGGATCTAACATGACAATTGGGATCAAAATTGTTAACTTGTTTCCTAGTGTTAAATTAATATGTGGAAATCATATTCCACTGTAACATACCAAAACCTAGCATTTTGACGCTAGAAATCCTTATCCCATGATTAGGAGGTTAGTATGATTGGCTCTTTAGATTTGACCAAACAAGGATGGAGTTATACCTTAATACAAAGGTTTGTAATCCTAATAAATATAGTTAATGCATGTAGCATGAATAACTCAAAGGTAATCCTAACATGTATAGGCTTGAAAACATATATATCACATTAAGAGGTATAAAGTTTATAATCAACATCACATATCATGATAGTCTCATGTTAACCGAATGACCCGATTATGTGTTAACATGTAAGGAGTCCATTAAATATGTCACATATGTTTCCTTTTATTGAATAATATAGATTAATGACTAAGATGTGTCTAGTGAGAGGTATAATGTGCTTAACATGTAGGATAGAATAATAATTAGGGCTCAGATATCCATTGATATGAATAATGTGCCATCATCTAAGTAAATATTGAATTAATGGACTTAATATCTTAAATAAATAAATAAAATATGGAAATTCATGTAATATAATATACCATAACTCTTTTAATAACTATATAAAGTTAATGATACTCTAATTAATGAATATTTATGATAATGATGTACTATTATAATAAATATAGTGGTAATATTCCTAAACCCTAATTGTATTAGAACTCACAGGAGAAAGTTTCAAAAGTGAAGTATAATGCCAAAATCAGATTTTTTGGGTCCCAAATAGCTTGGGTGCCAAGTTTGATATTAATTGGGAAATCATGGCTATCCTAATTTCAAATAGGAAAGAAAACATAAGATAAGACCTAAAAATATTAAATAAAATATTGAATGACTCTAAAAGAGAGATCTAATGGCATATTTGTGTCCAAAATATCAAAATTAGTCTAGGTGTCAAATTTGTAGAATTTGAGCCTTGTTTCGACCTTCAAATGAATTAGGAAAGAAAAAGAGTTTAAAATACATTAATATGTTGGATATTTTATCTAATATATCCAATTTCCTAAAGTTTTATCACATGCTCATATTTTACTTGATCTAAAATGGGCCAAATATGAGATGCCCGATCAAGATCTAATGGAGTTAGACCGATCTCCTACCTCAGGTAGAAGATGCATGTGACACGCAATAGTGCACACCCCTACCGCACTCCGTCCTTCATTGATATCTCCCTCTTTACTTAGTCTTTTCATGAGATTTTTTTTTTTCAATTTGTTTCCTTGTGCAATTCCATAGACATTGTGACCTAATCAAACCTTGGTTTCCTTAATCTATGATTTCCCAAATTCACTTTCCTAGTTTCTTGAAGCCCTTACTCCCATAGACCATAATACCTAACCTACTAATAAAGTAATGTGTCCTATGCTTCCTTCATGCCTCATGAAGTTGGTTTCTTATGACAATATTATCCCAATCATTGCCCCTTGTTGTTGTGAACTTGATCTTTGATCCCTGATTTCAAGCTTTTTTGTGATCACCTCACCTTGTCTTGGCCAGTTTCACCTAAGGTATGACTCTTAGGCCATTGTTCTTTGTTTTTGAACAGTTGCAACTGTGGATTCTCATCATGTTGCTCTTTCCCCAAATTTGTATCAACCTTACTAGCTACTTCTCACAGCAATGGTGTGTGTGTCTGGGAAGGAGAAGATTCCCTTTTTATGGACTTCTAGTTTTGGCCTAGACTCTGCTTTGTTTTCGTAGCCTGGATCCAGGGTAGATAGTTTTTTTCACTATAACCTTTCTGAGTTGTCACAAAACTGAATGTGACATGCATGTTCCACATGTCCGGCTATTATAGGGCATCTCATTGTGGGGTTGCTTATGTGTAAGGTTTTTTTATATTTCTGGTTAATCACCTTTGGAAATTTTCTCATTGTCAATATTTCTAAAATTCATGACTAAATCTTTGGTTATCAAAAAAATTCAAATAAATACCTTTTGGAATTAAAAAATATACCCAAATATATATTTCATAATCCAGATCCAATTATAGTAAGAGTTTGTAATCAATGGTTTATAATATACATACTAATTAATGGTATGTATATATAACTCAATACTAGGAAAATAAGTACCTTGACTTGGATCTATATTTTGGACTTTGATAAGTTGACACACATTTTGAGGTATTTTGCATCTCCTAAATTCTATATTGAGAAATTGATCTAGATTTTCTCTCTCTTGATGTATGTTGCATCTCTTGTGAATCATACTGAGCAATTGATTTAATTTCTCTCTCTTGATGTATGTTGTGTGCCTTGGATCCTATATAGAGAAATTGATCTTATTTTTCTCTCTCTTGGGCCTCGTTGAGGTATTTTGGTAATAAATTTTCTCTTTCATGTATTGATGACCTATTTAGGTCTAATGTTATGGACTTGAGTCCTTGGTATTCTCATGTTGTCTATATTTCACGTTGGACTCTAAAGTTGTACTTTGTGTATCTCATTTCATGATGAAACCCTAACTTTGGAATTGTACAAAATTATTCCTTATTGTGAGATGGAACCCTAATTTACCACTTTTGTGGTGTATGTTTTATATTATCTATTTGTATGATGGAAATCTTATTAATTCTATTGTTGTGACTAAACTTTCACTTGCCTCTACATTATTGCATGTTTGTTGATTCAGTAGCCCTAGAGTGATATAAGTGTGTTAGTTTTTGGGTTATGTGCACATGTTATTTCTAGGATGGAGGTTATATGCCCCATACCTGGGTTATGCTCCCACTTTGTATATTTGGGAATTTGGTCATGTGTTATTATCTATTATATTTTGGGTTATGTTCCCTCATTGCCATTGTTTATTCATATTTTAGTAGTGTTATTTTATCTCACTTGCATGTAGATGGTTATTATCTTTGCAGGGTTATGTGCCCTAAATTCTTTATGGTGCTTTTGAGGCATACCTTATTTTTTCTAATGACAAGTGTAACTATTTATTATCATCTTATTGACATTCATATTGCTTTGATATCCACTTGTATGGTACTTTTCTTTTGGATGGGAAGCCTTGTTATATTTGGTGTCTCTTTTTTGTTATTTCTCAACCCTATTAATATGCTTTATCAGCATTTTATGCTAATAAATTCCATTTTATCTTCTCTTATGGGGTATGCTTCCAGTCCCTTAGGTAGAGAGCAAGGAGAAGTGAACCAAGGTTGAATGAGACTTATTCAAGTGTAGTTGATCCTTCTTAGGAAGGTAGATTCAAGGTGGTTAGATAATCCTTTGTAATTATTTTGCTATATATTAGTTTCCTTTTGTATCACCCTACGTGGTGAATGACTATGATATAATCAAGTATTATAATAGTTAGATCTTTTATCTTCTGTTGCTACATTTTAGTATCTTGAACATACTTTTGAATAAATTGGAATTCCATCCCTTTGTAAAATTTTGGTTGTGTGTTTAGAGTATGGGATGTTTATTCTTATTTGATTTAGTGATGAGTGGATCCCCTCCCAGGTCCCACTCCTTACATCCAATTTCTTGCATTGTCAATGTGTACAATATAGAGGGATGTTCACTCTTATTGAGATCCCTTTAAGGATGTCGATGCTTTGTGAGACCTCTCAATGGATAGATTGAAAGGAGATGATGAATCCCACATCCTTTTGATGAGTTGTTGAGCTTTGAATATGCATGCATCTATAATTGTTTAGGCTAGTATGATTTGTGATGGGCTACTAAATAACTAACATCTATGAGGAGCATGGTGAGATGCTCTACATAGTTTTACAAATATATCATCCATCTTTGAAATGATGTGATCCATCCTTTCTTAAATGAAATTATAATATTTTTTATTTGTATACCTTTGTCTATCTTGCCATGTTATAGTGCTTTATCCTATAAATAGTCATTGCTACTCAAGGGGCATACATAACGGGTATAATCAAACACTTTTGCAACTTTCTAGTGCACATGATGGTTTTAAGGTTGCAGAAGGTCGTTTGTCTTGGTGAAACTTTGTGAGATATTACCCTAGAAGTTGTGTGAGGTCCATCCTCATTATATCTTCACATCTATATCTAGCTCTCTTTTATTTTATGTTGTATATGTTGATTAGGTTGTAATCTTATGTGGAACTTTGTTATATTTTATGGAGTATATGTTGATTAGGTTGTAACCTATGTAGAGTTGCAAGCCAGGTCACTATGATTGCAATTTGTTTATGTTGTGAATTAGGTTTTCATGCTTCCCTTCATTCTTGATATGTCTCTCATGCTCGAATGGTTACTTGGTCACTCAGGATATTCAAATGTGCATCCAAAATTGATATAAAACATGTTTTATCAAATTGATTAAATTCAAAATTGAGTTTCAGATAAACATAGTATGAGGAAACACATTATACCATAACAAACGGTTTCAAGAGTTTGTCAAAAAAGAATGTATTTCAAGAGCACCTAAAGCAATCAAATTGCAATCTATAAGATCTTGTGAAAATTGGGTCCCTCTTTAGGGATTGGGTTGTTCAGATGATGACGGATTATGTAAATGATCATGTACATCTACAAGCATTCATATATGTTGGTGCCACTATATTTTCATTACCCAAAGCTATATAATATATCTTCCAACATAACTTGATATTGAGCATATTCATGTCTAATGTGATTATGAGTTTTAAATTATCTCTTCTAGTTACATTTCAAACATAAACCTAATAATTATTTATCAATCTCATGATTACTGATAATAGTTGAGATTTTTTTATGGATGTAATCATGGTTGATGATGATAATTGTTGTGGTGAGATTACATGATCAAAATGTCATATTTACTATGAACATTTAGAAGTAGTGGATGTACTTGGAGGGTTGTGGGGCAAACTTGTACTTTTTAAATCCAGTTTGTGATTCTCGTCTTCACGGGGGTGGCCTTGTGCAAATATACTACAACCCTATCTCTAAGTCGTCTTTACACATGTAAAAGCAACAATGCCTAAGCAGTGCTTAAGCTCTTTGCTGGGATACTTATCTTTGCACTGGTTAGAGCACATTAGCAGTGGGAGACAAGTTGTAGCTACAATGAAGTTGTGATATGTCATGTCGTGATATTGTAATTGAGGCAATTAATATTTTGGCATGAATCTTGCTCTTAGATATATTGATGAACATTTTCATGATATCATTGGGCTACAAATGAGATTTATGTTGGTTTTAAGCTTCTCATTTCAATCTTATGATTATTAACAACATTAGCTGCCATATGTCCCAAACTTACGGGACATATTATTGTATTGGATGAATAGCTTTCATATACGTCCAACAGAATGGTAGGTCAGGGAAAATGAGGTTCAAACCCTTGAAATCTCACATATCAAACTAGTTGTCTAAGTTATATCCTCCTACAGCGGAAAACTTAGATGAACTGTGCATAGTTGATAGTAAAAAAAATCAAAATTCTGAACAATAAACAATGGAGTTCCCCAAGTGTCAGCTTTTTTAGAAAAATGTTGTGTATGCAACTACAACATGCAAGGTGAGACTAGTTAGCATACGTTTCCATTATTGTTTATCAATACATGCAACTGAAAGAAGAAAAGGTTATGCATTGGTTTATATGCAATACCTATAAGAGAGTGAGGGGAAGAAGAAAAGAATCAAAGATATTACACTAATTTTTCATCGTGCTCTCCACCAATGGGATAATGATCACAATCTGAAATTTAAGGGGCCTTGGGGAATGATGACACCCAGTTCACTTGCGTATGACAATAATTTCAATATGCCAAGCTTGAAACTCCATATGATTTTTTGGCTAACCTTCACACTCATGCACCAATTGTTAAAAGAAGTTCGTTCCGTTGGCAATGAATTTTTAGCAAGTTCACATTAACATCATGCTTCCATAAATGTTGTTCTTCGCTAATGAATGTAATGTTGACAAAGCAAATGAATTTTCTCATGAGTTTCGTGAGAAGCAAGAAAACTGCAAATAAATTGGGGCGTGTCGCAAAATTACGTCATAGAACTGTAATGTCTCAAAATCTACCAAGTATAGGGAACAACGAAGTAAGAAACAACACATAACGCACACGTTTACGACATGCTGTTACTCCTTAATTCATGTGGGTCCAGACTTTGCTGAAATGATCTCCAGGTAGGTAGCGCAGTGGTTATGTCCCGTGATGATTTCGTTGTCTTGTCCAATTCGAAAGCCCATGAATTTTGCCTCTCATCTTAAGGGTTGTGTAAAAAGAACGCTTATGAACTGCATGTTGTAACCGCTCAACTCTATTATTTGATCATGTCCTCCAACCACCCTGGTGTTGTTGCTTACATAAAATTATCCTACAGAGTTAGACGTCTGATTATTGTATTTCTCATACCCTCACAATCCATAAACATGTGCTATTATTTTTGACGATGATTTATCTAAAACATGTGGATCCCTACGTCTATCTTAGTAAAAGTATTCCTAGGCACCAACACTCGGCTCTTTATAACTAGACATGTCAAACTGGATCAAAATACGCGAACACTCATAGGTCAACATATTTAAGTCAAGTTTGGGTGATGAAATTTACCACCCGTCGAAAATTTTCCTAACTCAAACCCACCCGTTCAATTAGCGGATTTCGCAGGGGGGTGACCGTGGATGAGCCGCTTAACTGAATTATTTATGTAAAAATAATTATAATGATAAACTAGTACTGAGACTAAATAAGATGATATATTTCTAACCATCAATTGTTAAGGAATTTCAGCCTAAACTCGAACTTCCACGACAAGAGTTGATATGATATATAGAGAGATTGGAAAAAAATAAATTCAACACCTACTACATTATCTGGTTCTATCATAGTACAAGCTACTAATTCTAGTTTATTGATCATAATCATACATTAGAAGATTTTATTCATATATCAAAAAAACTTACCATTTATGCACTTGAATGGTCATAAAGATATAAAGTTTTTTTAATTTGATAGTGACAATGTATAGTGTTTTGTTCTTGTGTTGTATTTCATATAAAAAACATTAGCAAATGCACCTAACAACTCACAAAAGACTTATTTATTGAACACATCATATGGGCATGCTTATTAATTAAACACATAATATATAGGCACCCACAAGAAACTCGCTAGGTCGAGTTTAGATTTATCTTTCTTCAACCCGTTTAGAATTGTATCTTTTTGACCCGCACCCATGTGGTTTGTTCTTAGTAAATGTACCACTATAGTAGCAACTCATAAAATACTTATTAAACACATATTATACTAACACCTGCAGGTAATCCGCAACCCGCTAGGTCGGGTTTAGATTTATCTTTATTCAAACCCATTTAGATGCAATCGGGAGACTCAAACCCACAACGACCCAACCCACCCACATGTATTGTGACGTCCCCGGATTTTGGCTTCTCCAAACCCTAATGGGAATGAGAGGTCAGAATCCGAAAACATCATCCAATCATATCAGAGAGCGATGCGGAAGCGACATACGCATACATGAACATAAAACCATAACATATAATACACCATGGCATTCTCAACATTCAACATGTATATTTATACAGCATGAAATATTACACAATGATTTACAATTACATATTGAATGAAGATTCTACAATCTATGAACATGTATGCTAACAGGATCTTAGAAAATAGGTAAAACATGTGCAACTTGCTCACATCCTATTCTTTTATCCCATTGTAGCTCTGGACCTAGAAAATATGAGAAACAAAAATATCAACAAAAGTTGGTACGTGGTAAAAGATACAATGGTATGGTTGCATGTATGAAATTACTTGAAGAAAGAAGAAAGAAAAGAAAACCATTGCTTAAGGCAAAAAATCAGGTAAAACATGTCTTTTATACGTTTCACTTGATGCAGTTGTACTACAATTTTATAAGCACTTTTCGTACATCCAGTATGGGCAAAATTATTTCATCATACATCTAATATGGGAAATTCATCATACATCCATGTTAGGCAACATACATCCATACTGGACCATGTGCACTAGTAGCTACAACTCATCACAATGTCCTTTTATGTTTCATTAAGTTTTGGCAAAACATATATCGAGTTGCTCTGAATCCGCTCCGCCTTCTCTCCAGGGTTCCCTCGCCGGCTACCGCTGGGGGGAGGGTATGTCGCCTCTGCGCGTCCCTCTCCCTGGCCTCTCGCTTGCAGTTGAAGGTGTGATGGTGCTCTAGAGTTAGGGATATGTCTAGCCATTTCGATGGGGTGCTCCTCGAAAGCCCAGGAGAGCGAGAGATGGGAGGCGTGTGAGGTGTCCAGACCTGGGGGTGCGGCGGCATGTCGACTTGGTCGACTCCACACCATTCAAGAGCGATGGTTGGAGAGGAGTCGTTCCATCTAGATCTTGGTCCCGAGCTGCCGCCATCGCTGGTGAAGGTAGGAGCGTTTCGTCCCTCTTTTACAAGCATCTTGTCTCCTCCTCCCGAGTACCTGGTTAGCCAGGGTGATGCTACCCTCGGCTATTGTTGGTCACTGCTTTGGAATCCCAGTGGCGGATCGTCGATGGGTGGCTGGGAGGTCCCTGTTGCTCGATGGAGGTTTCTCCTCCAGGCGTATTGCTGTGTCTATTGTCCGGGGTCTGTACCCGACACTAGACGACGCTGAGGAGCGTGACAGGTCTCCCTGGTTGTTTCTTCTACGGGTTCTCAGTTCATGCGGCTTTCACTGCTTGATTTAGCAAGGAGGGGTTGCGGCTTGAGGGCATCCAATCATCTTGTTTCTAGGTGTAGGCCAGGTGTCTGACGGCTGGGTGGCTTCCAGGCGCTTGAGAAGAACACCTGCAAGGTGTTTGATGATTCGGCAGCGGTGGAGGGCCTTCACGCTTTGGCTAAGACCTTGCTCCTCTTGGGAGGTGCGAGCTGGTGGTGTCTTCCCTGTTTAGGGAGTTCGCCGCTGACACAGAGGAGCTGGATGAAGATTAGGACCATCCTCAGTGTCTTTTCTTCATTTTTTATGGGTGGGTGTTATGGCTACGAAGGGTGGCTCTAAGCGTCGTCATGCTCCGATTCCTGATTTCCCTATTTCGCCGAGACGTGGTAGCTTCCTTTTCTTCCTGTTCTGTCTTAGGATGTGGAGGAATGTTGTTCTTTGGTTTAGTTCTTTCCTTGCGTGGAGATGGAGTAGTTCATACGCGATGATAAAGCACGCACATGGGCAGTCAGTTTATGGGAGAAGCTCTTCAAGCCTTCTCCTTTGGCCCTCGGTCACTGCCGTGAAGGAAACACCTCTTCATGTGTTTGTTGTTTACCGTTGTGCATATAGCAGCTTATGCATGTGCTGGTTCTTCCCCGGCATTGTGTTTGTTGCCGTATAAACAGCAGCCACCGAAGATCAAGGACCTTACAGGTTAGCATCAAGCTGTGTGGTGGGAGGATAGTTTGAAGGATTTCCTAATCTTGTCATAGTACCACACTTTGTGGGTACTCTAATAGATAGTTGGTGTTGTGCTAAGCATGATGGAGTGTTTGTGAGCCATGTTCCCTCCCACACTCTGGTGTTAAAAGTGCTGGTTCTTGCTTCTCATCCGGCTTGCTTGGATCCTTGTTGATCCGATGCTAGGGGTTCCTTTCTGGGTGATGTTGCCCATTTAGAGACTCGTAGTTCTGGTAGCTGAGAAGGTCAGTAGCTTCATGGCTAGCTACAGGCAGGAAAACTAGTTTTGTTCTATGTCAAGCTGCTGTTACTACTTGTGGGTACGCTGAATGCATGTGATAGTGGTTTGTAAATAGCCTTTTTCTGGTTGGAATGCTTGGACCTAGTTTGGTTAGTTAGATAGGTCTTATTAGTTTTGTTTCTTCTTTTAGAAATATGTGTTTCCCCCTACGTGGGGACTTTGATCCTTGTTTGAGATTTTAGCTCCTGTCGATGTAATGGGGTACTTAGTGTCTAAAGTTTTTGGTATTAATAGTAACACGCTTTTTGACCGACCAAAAAAAAACCAACAAGGTACCGACCAAAAAAAACCAACAAGGTATAAGTAAGTAGTATCACATAAGATACACCATATCATAAGAAACCAATGAAAACTAGTCTTATACTTAATAAACCATGTACTTGAGTTCAGAGATTCCTAATAATCCAAGGCCATCTACAACTCTGGTCATCACCTGATTAATAACAATTAATCATCATTAATACAAGATTCACTATATTCTTGGTATTTTAGGTCCAAATTAGGGTTTGGTCAAACCTAGATCAATATGATGTAAGAGAGGGTTTCTAGTATTTTTAGTCTGATCTATATGTCATTATTAAGGCCTGGTACAAATTTCATATTTTTCTCAGGCTTTTCCTATTTTTTTAGAATTAATATGAGGTTAAAACGATCTCATTATGCATTAACAGAAAAAGACCTATTATTTATATTATTACTCGGATCAGAGTTTAAAGATAAATTTAAGTCATCAGTAGGGTTCTAGGATAATTTTCTGAGAATTAATTTCATCTGGATATTTTTTTATTATATTTAACGAACCCAAAATAAGAGTATTATCTTCTAAAATAGAAATCACTGATAATGAAGCTTCAAGAGTCTGTCCTAGTTGTGTCCTAACAAAGTAAATACTTTTCTGAGTCCAGTGATAGTTTTGGGGCATTTATAGGACAAAGTAGCTATTTTTAACCATTTTTCTAAGGTCCAATCTATTTTCTTGAGAATTAATAAATGATTTACCTTTAATAGGGCTTGGGTCGGCCGGTTCAGGTGGTTCGGACCCGGTTCAGGCTGGGTGGAGAGTCAACAGGGCCCGGTCTCTCTGCTCTCCCTCTTTCTCGCGATCTCACGCTCGTGATTCATCCCGATCTTCTGTGCTTCGAACGTCTTCACTGGGAGAGGTATCTCCGGCGAGTAAATCGCCAGAACTCCAAGGCTTCTCGCTTTCTACATGGTCTCTCTCTCCTTCCTATTCACTGGCACTCGCTCACATGTTCCTTCTGGTCTGTGCAGGATGATGATTGTGCTCTAGATCTATCCCTTGACAAGCACAGCGTCGTCTGCTATGTGGAGTCTTCGATGTTATGCCTGGCTTAGATGGGGTCGTGCCCTGGATACTTGGGAGACGGTCATTCTTTCTAGAGGTTGTGGATCATTCTGCCTCCCCTCATCGCCTCAGGTAAACTAGAGCACGAGCAAACGCCCACCTTCGTGAGTGTCGCCGCAAAGGAGGTCTACGGTGAGGAAAAGGAGGATGGCTGGAGGCAAAACTCGGGAATAGATGTGACCTTCACGTTCGTCATTGTGAGAGGGGCTTCTGCGGCAAAGCTCTGAGGCTCAAGTTGGTCGGCGTCGCCATACCCAACCCCCTGCTTGGTGTTGCGGCAGAGACCTATGGCAGCGAGAAGGGGTTCTGCTCCCCTTGTCCTCTCTCTGCTCGGAAACACGCCAGGACAATCGCAAGTTCCCTAGGAACATAGCTCTGGTGTCGATTCTCCATAGAAACTCTGATTTCTCGGTCTCCCAACTCTCTCGCTCTCTCAACTGGTTGTGGTGGAGCTTATCAGATCTAGGAAACCAATCACACCAGTCAGCGAGTGTTTGGGAGGGCTTGTTGACCAGTTCCTGTGGCCGGCCTCTATGGCTGGTGGTGGCGAGCTCGGGTGTACTGGGGACTCTTCCCATCGTTTAGAAACTCCCATGATATGGAGATGTCATGGCGACAGTCCTCCTCCACTTTATTGTACTCCTTGATGCCTACATGTCTCCTTCTTCTTGTTGTTGTGGTTTGGGGTTTCTATCGGTTCTTTGGATGGAGAACGATGAAGGGAAAGGAGTCTGGTTCTCCCTAATTTTTGTACCAGAGTGGTTGTGCGAGGGGTTGTTCAGAAGCCCCGAGTACTACGGATCTAATTCCCAACCATCGTCGTGTGGTGATCGCAATATAGGTGTGGTTTTTCAAGAGGAGCAGGGCTTAGTCATCCTCCACTTGTTCCTAAATCGTCGTGGGTTGACGATAAGGTGTGAACCTTTGGATCAGTTGTCCGGGGCCATGATTATCTCGCCCTTAAGTGGGTCTATGGCCTACAGGTTGCGCAACCCAGAGCATGTATGCGTGACATATCACAACCTTTCATATTTCTTAAATAATAACCAGATAACTAAGGTTTGGCAGGACATTTAAATCAAATATCAATAAATTTAAACTCTTATATCTTCTAGTAGAAACCTCTTATTCACATGAAACTTGAACCATAGGTCCCTCATAACCCAAGGCCTCATACTACTAAGTTTGAGATGTAAATTGCAACAATTGGTCATCTAACTAAATTCCTCGATTAGTCTCATAAATAAGTGTGTAAACCTCAACTATGCCTCAATTATTCACCAACCTTAATGAAATAATATTATTCACGTGATCTTGATCATCATGCGTTCTAGTATTCATACTTGAACCATTTGGATTCCTATATACCTCAAGGCTCATCAATTGGCCACTTGATTTCATTACGACTACCAAATGGACCTCTTTCACTCATAAGTTCCCAAGTCGGTGAAATAAAAGATATTCATTGTAATTGAATTCAATTAGATATAATAATCATTAATGGTCTTCAATTTCAATATGGGGTATCTAAACCCTAAAATCCAGGTTATCACATTAACCCCACCTTAAAAGGAATTTTGTCCTCGAATTCAACTAGTATCATACTTACCATGATATCGCTAGGTTTATATAAATTAACACTTCTAGGTGCTAGAACCATGATAGTTTCACATGAACCTTAAGTTGTCAGTCTTAAGATTTATAGCATATTGGGGTACCCACCCCACCTTATATAATTCTTATCTCTTTGTAAGGAATTGGAGTATCACTTAATGATTTTTTTTTCATGCTTTTGATGTTGAGAAGGAATTACTCCAGGTTTTCATCATTCACCCTAATACCTGTGTAAGGTGATTTCAATATCTTGTGTCATTTATTAACAAATTTTTTTTACAATTAACATCATTACCATGCTTTATGATCAACATCATACTAGAATTTCATTACTTTAGAAGGGTTGGTCTATCATGATGCTTGAATATTAGAGTTTCACCCTCTTGTGTGAGCTATTTTCAAACTAGAAGCTTAAAGTTATAACATTTGAGGTTAAGGAGTATATTTTGTGATCATGTAACATATGATCCAACGATATCTTTATTTCAAGCTCAATATTATAAATTGATATCTTTCATGTATGATATTAAAGGAAGGAAAAAAATATACTAAGGCAACCTCATGATTCTCGTATGCATATTACGTGTGTTGTAGAGTGAAGGGTAAATTACTAGGTCAAGATTATCTGAGTGACTATTCATACATAATCATCAATCTAGTTCAAGTGAGGTTTCTAGCACCACATATTAAGAAAGAGATAAGGAAGGAATAACATTTATGAGTATCTTATGCACAAGGCATTTTACGCTCAAAACCAGAGTTAATATATCACCTCACTTGCAGCTAATGATGAGATTCACCAACATATGTCACTCAAGCTAGGACCTAACTCGGTCATAAAAAAGGATCGACTTTCTCAATATGAGTCACCTACCCATCATTTTTTAACCCAATTCTCACTTATAGGATTGAATCACGTAAAAAGGACTCAACACATCTACTCAGGAGTAACCCAACTTAGGACACATCATTTCATATATATATCACATATTTTTCATATATTGGGGGTAGGTCCTATGACCCTCTCCTCGTGGTCTCACTCTCTCTCGAGTTCACCACGTATCTTGTCCTAACACTGGATGTCCTCCCTTGTAAAAGAGCTTGAGGCTCATGCATATTCAACTTTATCTTAACTTGACTCATCTTAAGTAAGAAAAAAAATGTACTTTCATCATCGAGACGTAGCTTAGATTCTCCAAATTGGGATTCATCTCATATACAACTTAAATCTTTATAAGGAAACTTATACCATCATAGATCAAAGTTAGATAAGATTATATATGCTTATTTCCTTCATCTTTCTTTTATCTATATATCTATCACATAACCTTATGAGGCTCTAGACTTCTAATCTAGATCTATTCTCTCTTCTAGACTGATGTCACTCCCTTTCACTTAGATTGCATGAACATCCACTACTCTCCTGTGTGAGGGACACATTTTATATTTACATATATTTAATAAAATATTTTATAGTTTTTCTCAGATAAAGAAGACGTCATAGAAAACTATCGAGGCTCGAGCCGATTGGAAAACAAAACCAAATCAGCAAAATGAGTGTCCAACACACAGTAGATAGTTTGGTTTCATGTAATCTAATGAAATGGTGAGAACATGGTGTAGACTAGTGTAGCTGCCCAATACATATGAGCTCTATATGGAAAGGGTTTCAGACACTTGTCTAAACCTAGTTCTCGAACATCTCAATTGTAACCTAGAGGCTAGGTCAAACCTTATTCCTATAGCACAACTTACTAAGTTTCTAGGGTTTAAATTGAAAGGTGAAATTTGTTCTATGTTTCATGGTGAGCAACTTTCAGGTGTAGCTAGTGTTTATGCTCTGACGTCCTCGGATTTTGGCTTCTCCAAATTCTATTGGGAATGAGAGGTCAGAATCCGAAAACATCATCCAATCATATCAGAGAGCGATGCGGAAGCGACATACGCATACATGAACATAAAACCATAACATATAATACACCATGACATTCTCAACATTCAACATGTATATTTATACAGCATGAAATATTACACAATGATTTACAATTACATATTGAATGAAGATTCTACAATCTATGCTTATGTATACTAACAGGATCTTAGACAATAGGTACAACCTTTGCAACTTGCTCACATCTTATTATTTTATCTCATTCTAGCTCTAGACCTAGAAAATACGAGAAACAAAAACATCAACAAAAGTTGGTACGTGGTAAAAGATACAATAGTATGGTTGCATGTATGAAATTACTTGAAGAAAGAAGAAAAAAAAACCATTACTTAAGGCAAAAAATTAGGTAAAACACGTCTTTTATATGTTTCACTTGATGCAGTTGTATTACAATTTTATAAGCACTTTTCATACATCTTGTATGGGAAAAATTATTTCATCATACATCTAACATGGACAATTCATCATACATCCATGTTAGGCAACATACACCCATAATGGGCCATGTGCACTAGTAGCTACAACTCATCACAATGTCCTTTTATGTTTTATTAAGTTTTGGCAAAACATATAGTATAGGAGTTCAACCAACAAGGTATAAGCAAGTAGTATCACACAAGATACACCATATCATAAGCAACCAAGGAAAACTAATCTTATACTTAATAAAGCACGTACCTGAGTTCATAGATTCCTAATAATCTAAGGCCATCTACAACTCTGATCATCACCTGATTAATAACAATTAATCATCATTAATACAAGATTCACTATATTCTTGGTATTTTAGGTCCAAATTAGGGTTTGGTCAAACCTAGATTAATATGATGTAAGAGAGGGTTTCTAGTATTTTTAGTCTGATCTATATATCAATATTAAGGTCTGGTACAAATTTCATATTTTTCTTAGGCTTTTCCTATTTTTTTAGAATTAATATGAGGTTAAAACGATCTCATTATGCATTAACAGAAAAAGACCTATTATTTATATTATTACTCAGATCATAGTTTAAAGATAAATTTAAGTCATCAGTAGGGTTCTAGGAGAATTTTCTAAGAATTATTTCATCTGGATATTTTTTTATTATATTTAACGAACCCAAAATAAGAGTATTATCTTCTAAATTAGAAATCACTGATAATGAAGCTTCAAGAGTCTGTCATATGTCTGTCATAGTTGTGTCCTAACAAAGTAAATACGTTTCTGAGTCCATGGATATTTTGGGGCATTTATAGGCCACAGTAGCTATTTTTAACCATTTTTCTAAAGTCCAATCTATTTTCCTGATAAT
Organism: Alisma plantago-aquatica; assembly: GCA_963693085.1. NCBI lineage: Eukaryota > Viridiplantae > Streptophyta > Magnoliopsida > Alismatales > Alismataceae > Alisma > Alisma plantago-aquatica. The sequence goes on from OY856410.1 coordinate 400,086,852, forward strand.
TAATAAATGATTTGCCTTTAATAAGACTTGGGTCGGCCAGTTCAGGTGGTTCGGACCCAGTTCAGGCTGGGTGGAGAGTCAACAGGGCCCGGTCTCTCAACTCTCCCTCTTTCTCACGATCTCACGCTCGCGATTCATCCTATTCTTCTGCACTTCGAGCGTCTTCGCTGGGAGAGGTATCTCCGGCGAGTAAATCGCCAGAGCTCCAAGGCTTCTCGCTTTCTACACGGTCTCTCTCTCCTTCCTGTTCACTGGCGCTCGCTCACATGTTCCTTCTGGTCTGCTCAGGATGATGATTGTGCTCTGGATTTGTCCCTCGACTAGCATGGCGTCGTCTGCTATGTGGAGTCTCTAATGCTATGCCTGGCTTAGATGGGGTCGTGCCCTGGATACCTGGGAGACGGCCATTCTTTCTGGAGGTTGTGGATCGGTCTGCCTCCCCTCATCGCCTCATGTGAACTAGAGCATGAGCAAATGCCCACCTTCGTGAGCGTCGCCGCAAGGGAGGTCTACGGCGAGGAAAAGGAGGGTGGCTGGAGGCAAAACTCAGGAATAGATGTGACCTTCACATTCGTCATAGTGAAAGGGGCTTCTGCGGCAAAGCTCTGAGGCTCAAGTTGGTCGGCGTCGCCATACCCAACCCCCTGCTTGGTGTTGCGGAAGAGACCTGCAGCAGCGAGAAGGGGTTCTGCTCCCCTTGTCCTCTCTCCGCTCGGAAACACGCCAGGACGATCGCAAGTTCCCTAGGAACATAGCTCTGGTGTCGATTCTCCATAGAAATTTTGATTTCTCGGTCTCCCAACTCTTGTCATGGTGGAGCTTATCAGGTCTAGGGAACCAATCACACCAGTTAGCGAGTGTCTGGGAAGGCTTGTTGGCCGGTTCATGTAGTCGGCCTCTATGGCTGGTGGTGGCGAGCTCGGGTGTACTGGGGACTCTTCCCACTAGCGTTTAGAAACTCCCATGATATGGAGATGTCGTGGTGACAGTCCTCCATTTTATTGTACTCCTTGATGCCTACAGGTCTCCTTCTTGCTGTTGTGGTTTGGGGTTTCTATCGATTCTTTGGATGGAGAACGATGAAGGGAAAGGAGTCTGGTTCTCCCTAATTTCTGTACCAAAGTGGTTGTGCGAGGGGTTGTTCAGAAGCCCCGAGTACTACGGATCTAATTCCCAACCATCGCCGTGTGGTGATCGCAATATAGGTGTGACAATTCAAGAGGAGCAGGGCTTAGTCATCCTCCACTTGTTCCTAAATCGTTAGAGGTTGAAGATAAGGTGTGAACCTTTGGATCAGTTGTCTGGGGCCATGATTATCTCGCCCTTAAGTTGGTCTATGGCCTACAGCTTGCGCAACCCAGAGCAAGTATGCATGACATATCACAACCTTTCATATTTCTTAAATAATAACCAGATGACTAAGGTTTGGCAGGACATTTAAATCAAATATCAATAAATTCAAACTCTTATATCTTCTAGTAGAAACCTCTCATTCACATGAAACTTGAACCATAGGTCCCTCATAACCCAAGGCCTCATACTACTAAGTTTGAGATGTAAATTGCAACAATTGGTCATCTAACTAAATTCCACGATTAGTCTCATAAATAAGTGTGTAAACCTCAACTACGCATCAATTATTCACCAACCTTAATGAAATAATATTAATCTCATGATCTTGATCATCATGTGTTCTAGTATTCATACTTGAACCATTTGGATTCCTATATACCTCAAGGCTCATCAATTGGCCACTTGATTTCATTACGACTACCAAATGGACCTCTTGCACTCATAAGTTCCCAAGTCGGTGAATAAAAGGCTATTCATTGTAATTGAAGTTAATTAGATCTAATAATCATTCATGGTCTTCAATTTCGATATGGGGTATCTAAACCCTAAAATCCAGGTTATCACACGTATTCACATACCGAAATCTGAAAACAGAAGTTCTGTCGAAAACAAAATGAAGGTGGAGACGGACAACTCCAATCACATTCCTGAGATGACGATAAAACAATCACGCAAGGAATAGTGTCAAGAAACTTCACGACAACCCAAAAATCAACATTGTTGCAAATTCGATTGTAGAATTCCACCCAGCAAATAATCACTCAAACCAGTAAATCAAAACCCTCTTGCAAAGACATGGTACTCAAAAGTGACAGCTCAGGTAAAATTAAATACCAGAATTTAATTTGTAATATGCAGATTGGATTGGTTGATCACGATACCTTTGAACTGGTAAATACCATATACTGTTTTTTTACTCCATATTTACGGATGCTGCAAGATTCCTACGATACCTTTGAACTGGTAGATACCATATACTATTTTTTTTACTCCATATTTACTGATACTGCAAAATTCCACATCATTTTCTTATATGTTTTTCTTTTGCATACTCCCCTGCCAATGATACAGCTGGATCATACCGTTCCCACTTCAGTGATGCTTTGCTAATATACTTGCTATGTATATCTACTGGGCTTTTCAAATGATAGGAGCCAACCCCTCCTTACATAAATGACAAATGTAACTGCAAGACAACCTGTCTAGGCTGCAGCGCGCACACAAACACAGCAGCAGTTTCACATAATGTCGACAGCCAGTAAAAGTTGCAAATACAGATAACACAAGCTTCCTACCTGAAGTAAAAGCATGTGCCGCATAGAACAGTGTTGCTTCTACATTTAGTTGCAAATCCAGAAGGTTTAACTACATACAAGTACATAGCAGAGATAGTTAGCTATGACCCTCCACGTTCAATCAAGCTGCCTCAGCAAATCCAATCTGAAGGTTGCCATAATCAAAGACGGTATGATACACACCCATGAAGATATCTCCGAGAATCCTGATCACAGAAACACATTCATGGTATAAACAAGGAGGCTCAAAAAATTTCAGTGTCCCTTAATTTGCATTCTGCCCGCACAAGCAAGCTCATCAAGGAACTTAAATGATAATAGAAGAATGGCAAATGTAACTAACGATTAGGAATATTACTTTCACTGCCAAAGAGAGCCTTTAGAAGCATGCCTATTCCGTGAGTGTAACCTTTACGTGCAAAGTGCTGAATTGATTAAATATGTTGTGTGAAACACATCCATTTACATGTGCTCTAGACTGCAATATGCTGATTAGGAAAAAATAATATAGCTATTTATAAAACTTCCATTAGCTCTCACTTGCTGCTATGTCACCTGTATCATCTCACTAGTTGGTGTGGGGACAGCTAGCTTTCTAACAAAGCTTTCTGTATAATCCTTTTAACTGGCCCCAGTCTTTAATAGCACTTCTTTCATCCCAGCCCCCACTCCAACCCCTAGCGCAGTCTTGTGGCACAACATCCCACCAGCTGCCACCAGGGCCCAACAGTCCTTGCCGACCTTGGCACCAAGTGAGTGGGTTATGTACCACTAACCCCCCCACCCCCCCCCCCCAAAAAAAAAAAAAAATCCCCCACTGTTGCAATAAGGCTTTGCCGTACTCAGGATCTCCACCCCTCAATAATGTGAGCAACCCATCCTCGTAACTCCACCTGACTGCTATCGTGAACTCTGTGCCTAAGTGATTTTGTGTCAATGACTTAGCCTCTAGTTCTGTAGTTGATAATTAACGAGATAAGAGAAGTCAGAACGGAAACTGCACAACATGGGCAAAACATTCCTCATTAAATCTGAGGTTCAAAGTACACACTCACTTAAAGAAAGTACTATTATTAATTACCCTAAACCTACTGAAGATGTGAACGACAAGACCAAGAAATATATACTTGTCTACTGACAACTTCACCTTCATGTCATAGATATTCAATACTATTGTGTACAGAACCAAGACATCCTATGGAAATATCCAAGCGAGATAGATTGGCTATAGTCTAAGCCTAGGAAGCCTGGACACAGGACATGGACACAAGACACGGCGATTTTCAAGAGTATAGGACATGGACACGGCACAGGACACGCAAAAAAAAATGCATATACTTAATTACTATATTTATGTATAAACACAAAAGAAGAACAAGCATGTTCAAACACAAAGATCATCATCTCATGCACGCTCTGTTAATTTCATATGCTCATTCAGACATAGCGCATGCATCATGAAATGAAGACATCAAATAATACATAGTATTTAACAAACCCACATTCTAATCACAATAATAGAGTCAAACTAATAGACAATCCATTCACAGTTAACTAGTTAAACACCACAAGAATGTATTGTAGTAAAATATTTTGCACGTCTAAGTTTTGGATACAAAAAAATACTGCTGGTGGTGGACAACAAAGAATGAGGAGGTATGTTATTATTTATAGATTGAGAAAAACAGCGATGGAGGTGGGAGGATGGGGAAAAAGAGGGGGAAGAGGAAAATACTGGTGGCGGAGAAATAGAACATAGGTATTGGAGGTGGAGGAAGAAGGGGCGTAGAATAAGGGAAGAGAAAAATAAGGTGTTGACAGTGGAGGATAAGAGGTGGAGGAAGAGGATGCTGAGGAATTCACATGCCAAAGGGGAAGGAAGAAGAGGAAGAGGAGTAATGGGCATAGTCACCATATACTCCTGACTTTTTGAAAAAGTAATGTTTAAAACATCTACCGATTTCACCATGGCGGCTTTAAACTCTACTGCAGTGACGATATTGTAGGGGAGGTCTGAACGCTACATGAAAAACATAAGCTTATTATTATTATATTCGCCAACCAAACCAAGCAGATTATGATGAACTAAACATATATTCCATTTCTTTTATCATTTTAATGGAGTTTCTATGAGGTAACACCTCAGGGGCCTGAATTTTTCCCTAGACAAATGATTATGATGAACTAAGCATATATTCCATTTCTTTTATCATTTTAATGGAGTTTCTATGAGGGAACACCTCAGGGGCCTGAATTTTTCCCTAGACAAATGAAATGGCCGGATAAATCCTAATTCCGAATGCTACATTTTATTCCCGTATTATTCGTGAATTATTCACGTTTAATTTTTTTCTGGTTTTATATGTTCTTTTCCCTGAAGACTTTAGTTTGAGTGCATATATATGTGTCAACACATATGTATGTAATTTATGTATATGTAATAGCTATAGATATATGTATGCAATATATATATATATATATGGGCCCATCTTTATTGCCCGCGCGGGTAGCTACCCGCCCACCCTTCCCACCACTTTTTTTCAAAAAAAAAATTTCGCAATTGTAGAGGACAATTTTGTCTAGCTCTCCAAAAAAATTTAGCCAAAAATAATATCATTTGCCCCTCCAAAATCAAAAAACCCGTCCATATATATTTCTGCTGTATATTTTGTACAGAATTACTTTTTTGGCCAGCAGAGTTACTTTTTTGGCCACCATAGTTACTTTTTTGACAGCAGAGTTACTTTTTTAGCCAGGAGAGTTACTTTTTTGGCTGCAGGGTAGCGAAAATCCAGGTTACCCGCGCGGGCAACGAATGAACGCCCTATATATATATATATATATATATATATATATATATATATATATATATATATATATATATATATATATATATATATATACAAGATGTGTTCAATATATGTATATATCCTCTGATTTTTTCCCGACCTTATTCCAAATCGTTGACTGTATTTTTACAGTACGTCGACCGCTTTTTACCCAAAGTTCCCGCAAAATTGCCGAATTCCGGATTCAAATCAGTCGAATGTATCCTAAATACCAAATTTGTGGCTATGGTAATGGATAGGACAAAGGGGAAAGGAGGAGGGGAGTAAATTGTGTGAGAGCTACCCCTTGTTGAGGCTGTCTCCTACTGGAGAGGAAAATGCAACAGTACAACTACTGGAGCTCCTAGTGCTTTAGGACAGCTACAATGGGTGTCTGCAGTGGTGAGGAGGTAATTTGTATGCTACAAGGTGTTTCCCCCTCTTAATTGGGACTAGGTTGTGTCCTTGCTGTGTCCGAGAAGTGTCCAACTACTAATAAAAAAAGGGGAACTTGGACGCACTTGGGAAGTATCCACTACGTGTCCATGCATGTACAGGGCATGTCCGCGTCCGACGTGGACACGGACACAAAAGCTTCCGGGAAGTGTCTGTTGACCTAGGTGTTGCACATTGCCCATATTTTGATAATGACTTAACCATTCCATTCATATGTATCTAACAAATCTATTTGAGATCATTGCAGATATTAGATGCAAGAAAAGAATCTCTTTTATCTCCATAGCTTCTCTTCCGGCACATGCAAAACATGTGACTTTTAACCGCTTTGTAATATAGCCCTTAGAGGCTTAGAACATTTTATGTAATCACTCATAATCATGTTTTGCATTGTATCTAAGATGGATAAAATGATTGGGACTCAAAAATCCATCGTTTGTACAGTTTATGAAAATTCCAAAATACCCTTAACAGGGATTTTGTCGGCCGAATTACAAACTCGGCCGATCCATGTATTGTGGAATTTTCTGGGCTGTCGGCCGAGTTTCCAACTCAGCCGATCCCTGTTCGGTCGAGTTTCAATGATAGGAAACTCGGCCGATCCACTGGTCAGTCAAGACTGAAGGTCGACTGATCGGTCGAGTTTCCCCATGGAAACTCGGCCGACAGTCTGCCTCTCAGACTTGTCGTCTAGTGTGTCGGCCGAGTTGCCTTTAATGAAACTCGGCCGATCGAACTGTACTGGAATGCAGAAAAAGCAATTCCAACCGTTGGAGAAGTTGGTGGGACTCAAAATAGATCCGTTGCAAGTTGTAAAACGGCTAGTTTGTGCCACTTAACTCACCCAACCTCAAAGGGACACCCTCAACTATAAATAGGACCTCTTGGACTTCATTCCAAGGTTGCTCATTCACATATGCTTGGTCCTTGCCTTAGTTGAGTGGTTTCTAATCCTTTGAGCCCCTTTCTCTCTCTACCTTCAAAGCAAATTCGTGAGTATGAGTGAGTTAGGATCCCATGTATGAGAGCTATCATTTGTAATCTTGTAAAGCTCTCCTTTCCACTTCTCCCATCTCCATTCTCTATGAAGATTGATTGAAGTTTCTTCTCCGAGTGAAAGAGAAGAAGGTTGCTGTTCTTCCCCAAGTGAAGGAGAAGAAGGCTAGCTGCTCCAGGCCTCCGAGTGAAGGAGGAAGGTGCTAAAGCTCTCCAAGTGAAGGAGAGGTGCAAGGCAAAGCTCAAGCAAGATGGGTAATTCCTGCAAGGCCGAAGACTAGAGCAAGAGTAGGTAAGTCCTTTGAAGAAGGCTGAAGACTACTTGCTTGGTGGGTAAGTCCTTGGTAAGGTAGAAGATCTTGGCTTGATATATAAGTCCTTGGATGGTTGGTAGTTGTAGCTTGTAATCTTATTGTGTGAGATATATATAAGAGAACCAAGTTACAAATCCTAGAGCCTAACCAACTCTAGGTAGTGGACTGACATTGCTCCTAAGTTTAGGACATGGAACCACTCTAAACCACCTGTCCAAGTGCATGATTTCCTTGTCTCTTATCCTTGCTTTGTATGCTAGTTTAGGACATCAAATTGCTGTTTTGAATTGTGTTCTGCACTTAATATAATTTGGTGGTCTAATCACTTTTGTGAAGTTTGTGAAGCTCTATTCAACCCCCCTTCTAGAGCCCATTGATCCAACAGTGTCCATGCTTCCGAGGTCTAAGGCTAAAGAAGGATCCTTAGACCTGTCAAACAGGTTAAACCTCGGTTGCCCATATGTCGACCCGTTAAATTGAGTTTTGAGTGGTGAAAATGTGTCGACCCGTTAAATTGAGTTTGGGTGGTGAAACTTGTCAACCATTTAAAATCACCCAAAACATGTATCCAGATGCTTAGTTAGCGGATATTGGAATGATATACGGGTGACCTAGTTAACTAAAATTCATATGTTATATAGGTATAGCATATATATGATTCGAGAAATTCACACATTTATCGAAAAGCTGATTTGTGATGTTGAATGTTTAAAGTATATTTAAAAAAAGGGTCAAAGGCCCGTGATTGGTATTTTTTGTTATTTTTATGTTAATAGAAACAACATGTTGTTTATGCTTATGAGCAGATACTGTGATGATTGTACACGTTTTACAATCGGTCGAGCAATTGTATATTCTTTGTTATCATTTTATGTAATAGAAAACCATAAACACATGTTTTATGAGATGTCTAATATTAAATGAATAAACTATATTTTTGTTTTGTGGTATATCATACTAATTAGTAATTACAACAACTATATCATTTATTTTTATCATTTTACATCAGAACCCAGCAGCTAGCTGCTGTCTTCTGCCATTCACAAAAAAAACCAAACAATAGGTGAAATCAGTGTGTGACGTTAGTTGCCGCCCTCCTTTTCTATGTTTGAGATCCAATAGCAGACCATTCTTTTTTATTTTTTCAAATTAGAACTAGCAACATGTTTTTGATTGAATATATACTATGTGGGTACCCACGGGTCGACCTGCAACAGGTTTTAGTGTGCTATTGTTCCACCCATATGTGTCAAGGGCAAGGCAAGACGGCGTTGAGCGCCTTGTGACTGGTTGCAACTAGGCGGCTAATAAAAAATTAAAATATCAATACAGGTCTACATATGTTTACTGATTTTTATAAACTTTTCTCCCTTCATATACATTTATTTCACATTTATAGTTATATGTGTAAGTACATAAACTTATGGTTAATTCACTGACAAACAAATATTTTGGCAAGAGAGCATGAAAATTTATGATTTCTGAAAAAGTTCAATTAGCATTGCCAAATCAAAAAGATAACTCTAAATAATATAAGATATTGAGATTAAGTACATGAATACAGATTAATCTATTGCAAAGTATTGATGTGATAAGTGGCAATTTCTCTCTCTTCAAATATATGTCCCATCTAGCACTACCTTGCTCTTTTTACTCCTCTTGCCTTTTTATGTTTGAGTATAATTTGAAGAATAATTGATTGGTCTAATACACATGTGACACTATAGATATACTCAATTTGATAATAATCAAGTTCTACTCTCATGGCATGATCCAATGGCTCGGGGTCATCTTCATCCCCAGGTTACGTAGGCAGCTTTGCAGGGGCATCTGGGCCTCTCACGGCCACCAAGGGTGTATCAAACTCCCCTCTTTCAACCCCATGACCTGCCCCGCAGCCAATGAGGCGTGCATGAGGGCAGGAGAGGCCACCGGCCTTAAGAAAACTAACCACCCCTCCTCACATCCGTGCAGCCCATAAATACGCCCCTTAGCCTCGCCAATGCACCCCCTTTCACTTCCTCCCCACGCCCAAGTCTCTACATGCCTCGATCACCCCCCTTGCAGTCGCCACCCACTGCCCTAGGGTTGGAAACCCTAGCGCGAGCAAGTGACGACCTATAGGGCGTCGAATGAAGGGCCAATGGCCCAAATCACGCGGTCGCGGGCGCCATCCCTCTCTCGCCCTCTCAATTACTCTCTCCATCTCTCTCGACTTCACACTCTTTCCTCCACGCGCGCATCACCCGACGAATCAGAAGACGCCACGAGACCCTTAGGCCTGCGCATCTCTGCACGTGTGGCATCGCTGCCACTGAACCGCTCGTGGCTTGTGCAAAACCTCACCAGTCCGCTTCTCGTCGCCACAAGTCACCCGTGAACGCCTCCTGATTGTCAGTCGTCGTTCCCGGATGCCTGCAGCCGCTACGGACCGCTCGAGGCAGAACCACTGGTGTAGGCCGCTACGCGCGCCTCCCTTACGCCGGCCCTAGGCTGCTATCTCTCGACCCATCAAGGGTAAATACCCTCAAAAATCCCCTTTATTATGACTAATCGTCCACTCCTTGCAACTCCTAGCCTGTTTAACCAAACATCATGATGTGATATACCATTTTTATCAAAAATATGTCAGCTTGCTAATGATGTTGCTATCCCTGCTAGTTTTGCACAACTCATTATTTTGTTAAAAGTGTATCCATTTTTATCTTTTCAGTTTTAATCACCTCCTATTATGGATAACATGTAGCATGAATTATCTTTTGCCATCCATTTATGAAAATCAGTAACCTTGACTCATTGTGGACGTGAACAAATGCCTTGGATTTTTTTAATGTATCCTAGTGTCATGATTAGATTTGTTCTAAAAATGGCTCTTTATGTGTTTATTTGGTGCAACTTGCATATATATATGAGGATTTGGCCTAACTTATCATCACAGAATTATTGAACTCTGAAATCAGTGACCTAACTTGTGATTTATACCCTGTTGAACCATGATCTAATGCTAATACACTAGATTTACCATATTTGACCTCAAATCTTTACTTTGTGCACTAATATGTACATGTGTCTTAGATTACATGGATGTAATAAAACCATTATGACACTCATATATCAAGCCCTAAATACTTTGAATTAGTAACTTCTATCATGCTTGGGACCTAAATACCAACTTGATCTATATTGTACCCTCATATGATCTTATGACTTGGGAGGATGAAACTACTGCATGAAATGGATCTTATATGACTATTAGCAATCTTGCATAATTAAATCTTGATGATAACCTAAATCTCATGTTGCCCCAATACCTCATATGATCTTATGACTTGGAAGATGAAACTACTGCATGAAATGGATCTTATATGACTATTAAAAATCTTGCATAATTAAATCTTGATTATAACCGAAATCTCATGTTGCCCCAATACCTAAATAAGAGTTTATGCTCATCTTTATCACTCCAGATGTTGATGGCTTACCTAGACCTAGGCATAATGTTGATACTTGGATTGTGATGAGTGGACGCATGTTTGGAACCTTAGATCTAAAGAATGAACCACTTGGGACTTGGGTGTAGGGGAGCACCCACATGACTTATATGATGTTGATATTATCAAAACCTATTATGATCTAAGACCTCATGTTATATCTTTTGCATCTTAGGTCCCCTTGGGCTGGACCATCTTTAGAGATCTTATCATATCTTGTTCACTACTCATAAGGTATGCTTAATCTCTTGACCCTACTATGATATTGGCTTGTTTGTATGTATGCTCGTATGAATGGTTGGCTAGATAATTACTTGTTTGAGCTATTGTTCCTATGATTATTACTTCCACGTTTGATTATACTACGTTGATAAACCTTGAACATAAATTAGAGAAATCCATTATATATCTTGGTGCTCCTGCCTGAAGTTTTGGGGTAAGGAGTAAATTTTGGTTACCAATTTTTCATAGCGTACTCAATGCAATCGCATTGATATATTTTTGTTTATCGAATTTGTAGTTGCCAAATGAAGATCTGCTGCACTCAAGACTCTAAGATCAAAAATGAAACACCAGTGGGTTACTCTTGATACAGAAATGGGTACAAATCTCTTATCTCCATGTTTAGTATCTTGTTATCTCGTGTTGTTACTACTTTCACATATATATTGCTTGTGTGAAACTCGCCTAAGTCCATTCGCCTTTGGCTATGTAGCCATTAGGAGTGTGGACTTAGGATAACAAACAGTTCTGTGACAAATGGTATCAGAGCCATACACACGGGCCTCTATATATTTGTAAGGCATAACACATCTTCCTCTAAAGCTTAAAGAGTCTTCTAGCATCTCACCTCTTCTTTAAGGACTACCTAAGCCACCCAAGTAGATGATGAATAGTTATTCTTATCTCCTCATGTGAATCTTCTCTCATGGCTATTAATCACATGATTTCTCAATTACGGGAAGCTTATGCATGGGAAAACTAAAATCGATTTGAACTCATGAAAGTTGATTTAGATGATAATGCCATGATCTGACCTTAAATGAAAGACCCTATTTGATAAATGAAAGTACTCATAAAAGTGATGTGCGCGTGTGTAAAGTTCATGCAAACTCAATGTTACCAATTGGATATAAGTGTTTTCTATGTTTGAGGTAAATATTTAATGTTGGTGATATAAGGTGGAACTTATGTTCTATACCCCATGTTTGATGGGGTCCCTACTGATTAAACTTATGATGTCCCTATTTTGATCAAACCTCAAAACATATCTAAGCAAAACTCGCCCTATTGATATGTCTCATACCACATACTCTGATATGACCATGTCTTTGGACCCCTAGATCATGATGTGAAGACTTGTTACAAGAGGCAAATCCCCTATTGACTATTATTCCTCTTTGTAGACTCAATTTGAATGATATGATGGACCTAGATCTGAATCGTGCACTATTATGCTCAAACTCTTGAGTTCTCAATTTGACTTCTCGATTTCTAAAATCTACCCTTACCTTGACCATGAAAGGTAAGGAATGTAATTATGACCTTGAACTCACAAAATCTTGAAATATGGTTGTCCTATTAATGATCTTGATGTTTGACTCATGATCTTGTGAAATACGATTTGATAGTTGATACTCGCCCTATTTGGATATGCTTGATGACTCATGATTAATACGGACTAGTGTGTTAGATTAGGGTGGTAGTTGACTCGGGACTTCACTAACCTAGGTCATATCTCTATTGTAATTGCCTCTAAATTTTCATCTCGTTGATTCACTTAGTTTGGAAAGGTAACTCCCTTCATACTATTATGATTTCTTGACCTAAGTCTCTAATAGGTCAAATCCATGACGACATTGATACTCAATCTTAATCATGATTTGATGATAATCATTGGAATATGATGACGTTGACTATAGTTGGTGGCTAAGTTCCTAGAAAGACCTAGGCCTAGATCATTCATCAACCTTGAATACCATGAAAATGAACTTGATATTGATGCCACGAAATGTTGAATAATGCTCAAAGTGTTGCTCAATTGTTGTATATGGTTGAATGATCACCCCTAAGGTCTAAATAGGAATCTAAACCCTAGCTTCTAAATGTTTGGATCTATGATGTTAATGTCCAAACTTGACTCTCGATATTGGATAATAAAATCTTGACACACGATTAATGATCTTGATTTGACTCCTATGATCTCTCTATTTGAATCTTGAGATCACCCTCGATATGACTAATGATTTTCTTGTTCCCAGATCTCAAAAATTTGAAATGATGATTATGTTAACTCACTCGATTTATGATTTAGGGGCGAGCTCCATGTGGACTAGGGTGGGACTTCCATCGATTTCGAGCGTGAAATCACAATGTCAAAATATGATGTTGGTCATGAATTGTTGAAATATGAAATCTCAATCATGGACCCCACCTAGGCCAATGTAGAAGCTACAACCCTAAATGTTGGGAATGAAAGTCATGTTTTAATTCAAAGAGCTCTATTTGTTTGATCTGAAATATGATCTCTCCGAATTTGCGATCTATAGGATAATTCTCTAAATCTGTGAATCATGTGGCGATCTTTCCTATTTTAATGATCAATGTAACTGTACCTTGACCATGATTCTCAATTACTTGATTTTGGAATAGCTTAATGTTGAAAGCATGCTAAGTTGACTTTGATGTGGAATATGAAAACCCAATTTTGATTGATGAATTGTGATAATTTTGGGGACAAAATTTCTTTTAGGGTGTGGAGGATGTGATAAAGTGGAACTTTCTCTCTTCAAATATATGTCCCCTCTAGCACTACCTTGCTCTTTTTATTCCTCCTGCCTTCAATTTTATGTTTGAGTATAATTTGAAGAATAATTGATTGGTCCAATACATGTGTGACTATGGATATACTCAATTTGATAATAATCAAGTTCTACTCTCGTATCACACCTAATCACTCCTAATTTTGATTGAATCTAGGTACACAACTTTACTCCACTCTTGTACCCCTATTGTAGAGTTTTTTCTCACGATTCCAACGCATGTTGTTTCATCAAAATCAGAGCTCGTATGAAGTAATTATGACTTTTTGAATGCCCCCGAGTTTCTAACCCTTTTCCTATGTTTTTCTACCCCTTTTTGGGTCTTGGACCGGCCATTTTGGGCCAAGAACCAGGCGTCGGCCCATCCGACATCCCCTCTCTTTTTCCCTCATTCCTTTTTCCCTGTCTTTTCTTCTTTCTTCTTTTCCTCGATATCCACTTTGTACCCCCAACTTTGATCGTGGACCATCGAATGCACAGGCCACGGATCGTGGCATGATCCAATAGCCCGGGGCCATCTTCATCCCCAGGTTAGGTACAGGTGCCCAACATGTTTTCACGCGCCTCAGCGCCTCTCGCGGCCACCAAGGGTGTACCGAACCACCCTCTTTCGACCCCATGAGCTGCCCCGCAGCCAATGAGGCATGCGCGGGGGCAGGAGAGGTAGCTGGCCTCCTCCCTTATCCTTCTCCAAGGCCAACGGCCCTAAGAAAACCCTAACCACCCCTCCTCACATTCGTGCAACCCATAAATACGCCCCTTAGCCTCGCCAACGCACCCCCTTTCACTTCCTCCCCTTGCCCAAGTCTCTACATGCCTCGATCAGTCCCCTTACAGCACGGCCACCCACTACCCTAGGGTTGGAAATCTTAGCGCCAGCAAGTCACGACTCGTAGGGCGTCGGATGAAGGGACCAATGGCCCAGATCACGCGGCCACAAGCGCCATCCTCTCTCACCCTCTCGATTACTCTCTCCATCTCTCTCGACTTCACCCTCTTTCCTCCACGCGCGCGTCACCTGACGGATCAGAAGACGCCACGAGACCCTTGGGTCCGCGTGTCACTGCACGCATGGCATCACTGCCACTAGACCACTCACTGCCTGTGCGAAAACCTCTCCAGCCCGCTTCTCGTCGCCACAAGTCGCCCACGAATGCCTCTCGATTGCCAACCGTCATTCCCGGACGCCCGCAGCCGCTATGGACCGCTCGAAGCAGATCTACTGGGGTAGGCCGTTACGCGTGCCTCACTCACGGGTCGGCCCTAGGTTGCAGTCTCTCGGCTCATCAAGGGTAAACATCTTCAAAAATCCCCCTTTATTATGACTAATCTTCCAAACCTTGTAACCCCTAGCATGTTTAACCGAACGCCATGATGTGATATACCATTTTGATCAGAAAAATGTCAGCTTGCTAATGATGCTTCTATCCCCTCCTAGTTTTGCACAACTCCTCACTGTTTTGCTAAAAATGTATCCTTTTTTATCTTTTGAGTTTTGATCGCCTCCTATTATGCATAACACGTAGCATGAATGATCTTTTGCCATCCATTTATGAAAATCAGTAACCTTGACTCATTTTGGACATGAACAAATGCCTTGGATCTTATAAATGTACCCTAGTGTTCTTCTTGACCTATCATGACTAGCTTTGTTCTAAAAATGGCCCTTTATGTGTTTAGTTGGTGCAACTTGCATATATATATGAGGATTTGGCCTAGCTTATCATCATGTAATTATTGAACTCTGAAATCAATGACCTAACTTGTGATTTATACTATGTTGAACCATGATATAATGCTAATATACTAGATTTACCATGTTGACCTCAAATCTTTACTTTGTGCACTAATATGTACATGTGTCTTAGATTACATGGATGTAATAAAACCATTATGACACTCATATATCAAGCCCTAATTACTTTGAATCGGTAACTTCTATCATGCTTGGGACACTAAATACCAACTTGATCTATATTGTATCCTCATGTGATCTTATGACTTGGGAAGATCAGAAGATGAATCTACTACATGAAATGGAACTTATATGACTATTAGCAATCTCACATAATTAAATCTTGATGATAACCTAAATCTCATGTTGCCCCAATACCTAAATCAGAGTTTATGCTCATCTTTTATCACTCCTAATGTGGATGGCTTACCTAGACCTAGGGCATAAGGTTGACACTTGGATTGTGATGAGTAATTGCACGCATGTTTGGAATCTTGGATCTAAAGAATGAACCACTTGGGACCTGAGTCTAGGGGAGCATCCACATGACTTATATGATGTTGATATTATCAAAATCTATTGATGTAAAATCCCATGTTATATCTTTTGCATCTTAAGTCCCCTGGGACTGGACCATCTTTAGAGATCTTATCATATTTTGCTCATTACTCATAAGGTATGCTTAATCTCTTGACTCTACTATGATATTGGCTTGTTTGTATGTATGCCTGTATGAATGTTTGGCTAGATAATTACTTGTTTGAGCTATTGTTCATATGATTATTAATTTTATATTTGATTATACTACGTCGACAATCCTTGAACATAAATTAGAAAAATTCATTATATATCATGGTGCACATGCCTGGAGTTTTGGGGTAATGACAGCAAGTTGGGCATCTTACTTGAGATGTCAAGATAAGGCGGACCATTATGATACAAGGGTTAGCACTTGGTGATGGCCTTGAGGTCCCTTACGGATAGAGTTAGCTAATGTTTAGCACCCTTATAGACTCTCCCAATGCAAAGTTAGTCAAAAGGCCTACGTTTGATATAATGAATAAAGAAATCTTAAACATGCTTTGTATAAAAAAAAGTCGTTAAGTATTCTCGCCTTGTTTCTAGTTCTTGTTCATTATGATATTTCTAGCCAAGCAACTTTTAAATTACTCTTAAATTGTAGTTACCTATTTTTCATTGCGTACTCAATGCAATCGCATTGATATATTTATATTTATCGAATTTGTAGTTGCCAAATGAAGATTTGTAGCACTCAAGACTCTAAGATCAGAAATAAAACACCAATGGGTTACTCTTCATATAGAAATGGGTACATATCTCTTATCTCCATGTTTGGTATCTTGTTATCTATTGTTGTTGCTGCTTTTACATATATATTGCTTGTGTGAAACTGTCTCATTCTAAGGACGAACGCCCAAGTTCACTCGCCTTTGGCTATGTAGCCATTAGAAGTGTGGACTTGGGGTAACAAATAGTTCTGTAACAATTGACTTCTTTAATACTATAGCCACTAAACAGAAACAAAATTTAAAGTAACAAGACAAAATATGAAAATCCATGAAAAGTTATTAATAGAAATAATTATAATAAAAAATGATATCTGACACATAACAATGACAAGAATGTACCTTTTGGACACTAGGAAACAGAAATAGACCATTAAATCAATAATATGCAAAATTGCACGAAAATAACATAAGGCGACAAGCGAAGGGCAAAGTGCACCCCCTACGGCGCCTTAAAAAGTATGCTAGTTATTCATGATGTTGGCATCCAAGGTTTTCAAACCCGACCCCGAGGTCGACCCAACAAAGCTCTTGGGTCACGGGTCTTTGGCTCAACCGCTGGGTCGACCCGTTTGATCCGGTGACGTCATCATGACACCATATACATAGTTATTATATAGATGTATATGCATGTATGTTACAATAAAATGTATGTCCATACATATATTACTACATAGTGTATATATATGTACATAATCTACTGTATGAAACCATGAGATGATGAATTATGAAACATCAAACATACAAAGCCAAGTATCTATTCATAAAGAAGCAAACAAACGGTCTTGCAATGCTTACAACAAGTGACCAATACAAATAAGTGAATATATTAATGTATGCAATAGTTGGGGTTGCATGAAAGGATTTTAAAATCAGTCAAATGGTCATTTAGGAAAGGAAAAATAAAACCAACAAAACCCGCTCGGGTCTTTGACCCGAGGGCCGGGTCACGGGGTCGGCGGTTGAACCGGCTGGGTCACTGGGTCAACTCCGGGTATTAGCTAAAAACGGGTTTTAGCCCCACCCAAGAGGTCCAACCGGTTCAACCGCCTGGGTCGGGTCGGGTTTCAAAACAATGTTGGCATCAAAGCTGACAAAGATCATCTATCTCACACTTTTTCAATGAAAATCTGGGAAACTTGATGTAATTTTTTAGACTTGGAAGTAGCTGAAACTTCTTCATTATTTATTCCTCGGAGGAACCGAGGAAGTGCTCTTGTTCTATTAACCAGATAGAGATGTTAGGATGTTAGGATCCAGGTCATACCACTTGACTCAAATGTTGCATGGATGATGATCGGTCTTGCCTTCTTGACATCAATAGGTAAAAGAGGCTTGTTGAGCATATGCCACCCACTGGAGTAACTGGTCACAGTCTAAAAAATATATAAAGAAATCTTCTGAGAACGGATTCTTGCATAGGAATAGGGCATATTGATGCATGTGCCTAGTCTAATTTTAATTGTGTTGTAAATCTTTACAGATAGGAAGTTAGGCAAAGGCAACATCTACTGCATCTTTGAAGGAAGGAACCTAGTTATGAGGAGCAGAAGGTAGACTATGACGACCAGGCATTGTTCTGAAGCTAAAGAGAAAAGATTGATCTGTGTCCATGTTCTATGACAATGGAAACGGGAACTAGAAATCAAACACCTAGAGACGGATTTCCATTATATTTTGAAGGAGCTGTTTTGACCAGGAAAATTTGTCTTATGAAAATACTCAATTAGGGTGAGCAAGTGGCTAAAGTATTCACACCTACAGTGGTAAGGGGTTAGATATCTTCTACAGTTTTTAAATATATATTTTTTCTTCTACATTGTTTCCTTTATTTTCTGATGTATTGTTAATTACTGGATAGACTCCCAAAACCCATACTCTGACCAAATTCAACTACACACAAAAGTAATGGTCACATTGTTGTATGTCACAACTCACAAGGACATCAAGAGCCCATACCTAAGACTTCTGAATTATCTTGCACATTGATCAAACCTGCTGGAAATTATCCAGCCTGGAATACACCAATTTATGCTACAACTATAGATCAATCCATTATTTAGCAACTTATATTAGAAATAATGTGGGCATTTTGATTCAATCAAATCATAAAGAAATCCAACAAAACCTGACTAAGCCAGGCAATACTAAAATGTTATGTAACCATTACGTGCCCCTTGCACATAGTGTAAACTCACTTTGAAGTTACAAATTAGTTAAACTCTCTGAGGTTACAAATTAGTTAACCTTTCCAGTAAAGTGGACTACAGAATTACAGCTATGCAGGTCACGAAAGAATTGGTTATAGCCAAATAATGAGGGAAAACAGACTTGGGAATTAATGTCACACAATAACGAGAGAAAACAGAAAAAGTCGATGGTAAAACATAGCAACATTAATAAGTCCATGCAAGAAGTTACATACCACAGAGGGCCACGTGGAGGAGGAACATCCAAGGCAGCGAAACCACTTAGACACACTGCAGCGCCACTTTGTTCAATTTTCAGAATATACTACAAAAGTGGAAATTATCAGAATTGCAACCACGATACAGAAAAGAAACAATGAGCACTGAGCAGTAAATTAAATTATAAGTTTCACACAAGTACCAGTATATGCCAGGCAGTCGCCTACATTCTAGGATTCGGGTTAGCTTTATTTCACAAAAAATGGCAAATAAATGATCGAACCCCTTTGAGGACAAAAAAGAAAGCAAACTAACAGATGATTGGTTTATTCAGCCACCTCTATAAATTGCTCAATGGGTTGTGAATAAATAGAGGTGAGCTCTCACTGTTGTCAATAATCTCAAATAGAACTGTGCCACATGGCACAGTGCATGGCAAAGTGTGTGCACTTGCTTGATTAAGCAAGGTGTCTATCCACATTGTGATTGGATAATAGAACACATGGAATGACGGTTGGTGATGAGATTTGTCCTTTTAATGACGGTTACAGTTTAAAAGGTTTATGTCATGCCACTCTGAACTTGCTTAAACTGTTTAATTACAAACTCATAATGCAAAACATTCATTTCTCTAATCACTTTTTGTTCTTCTAGAGTGAGAGAGAGAGTCACGAGCACATTTGGACATCTATAGGTCATGTTATAAAGACCGCAAAAATTATGCATATCAAATTAGTTTCGCGTGTTGATTTTGTTGCCCTTGGATGAGTGACTTACACTCATCCAAATGGGCTCAAAATTTGTATGTAGCCTAGTTATAGTATGACGGTGAAGATCAATGGTTTACATTTTGCAAAAAATAGTCTTGATATGCAAACACACTTACTTAGAGTGTATTCGTGCGATCTGTACACTCAAGTGTATTCTAGCCTGACTATATATATATATATATATATATATATATATATATATATATATATAACCTACATATACATACACATTCCACACATACATGTATACATTTATGCACACATTTTGATTTATTCACATTTAGACACATGCTCTACTAGTACAGTATACATCTGCATTTCAAGATTTGTACATATATAACACATGCATTCCATACCTATACATGTATACACATAAACATAGCATACATGCATTCCATATATATCCATGTATACACACAAAGATAGCATACATGCATTCCATATTTATACATATATACACACAAACATAACATACATGCATATTAATAAGTTCACATTTAAATATATATATATATATATATGCATAATCTACATTTTCTATTTATTATAAGCTCAATATATTATTTTTTGATCATATATAGTTGGTTTATTTAAAAAAAACAACTATACAAACCAACTATATATAGTTGGCCAGGGCCGACTCAGATGGTATGGACATGTGCAATGCAGACCGACTGATGCGCCTCTATATGAAGCAATGCTATTGAGTCAAGCACAATTAATAGAAGAAGAGGAACACCTAAATTAACATGGGATGAGCTTATAAAGAGAGATTTTGAATCTCTACATCTCGACTAGAATATGACCCATGATAGAGCTGAATGGAAACGAAGGATCCATGTAGCCGACCCCAACATAGTTGGGACTTAGCTTAGACTATGATGATGATATAGTTGGTGTATTTGAAAGCATCCATACCCATAAAACTCCAAACATATACTCCTCTATACTACATACACTCCATGTGGTACCCTCTGGCCACTGCATACCACTTTTTTGAACAATGGTTACAATTTCCAAGTTGACCGTGAACGTTTCAGTTTTCCTCTATCTAGATGATATATGCTATAAGAAATTGCCACCCCCAACGACGATGCTTCTATCACAAGGTATCAGAAAGAGCAGAAAAACAAAGTACCTTAGCACAGCCTATACAAATTTTGAATTGATGGTAAATATGCAAAGGAAGTACAGCACACAAAAACAAGGGAGTATAATAAATAGGTTCACTATATTCTACTTTCTGATGCTAATACACATGGAAAAGACAATTCAAGCTCATTCTCTTGAGTTCAAGTAGGTTTCATCTAGAAACCTTGGCATAATGTTTCTTCCTTTGTTGGAGGAATCTTGGAACAACACCTCACAGTCATAATTCATACATACAGAGAGAAGAAAATTGGATAAAAAATAAGCTACACAGCACCATTCGTGTAGAAGCAAAGCGGGCCATATAGATAACAATGTTGACAACCGTTTACCTTTCATGCATTAGTGACGATAGCAGCATGTAAGCCGATTAATCATGAGGAATAACGTGATCTAAGTAAAAACAAATGACTTGAAGATCATATATATATATATACCTCATCAGGCTTGAGGGAAAACAATCTGCCCCCAATTGTAAAGGAAATATCTGGCAAATCGTCAATCTGACTGCAGTCTATTGCCGACTCTCCCATGGGGCTTGGAATTCGCTCACAAAGCTGGAATAATTATTTCAAGTTTAACAGAGTAAGAACCATCTATTTCAACTAAGCAGTAATTATGAAGCACAAATCAGGAATCACCTAAGTCAATTAAGCGAGAATTTTAGGGGTTAGATAAGAAAGCTACCTGGTTAATGTATTCTAGTATATTTTCTCTGGTTCCATTTTGTCTAAGCTGGTTTTGGATCCAGACAACAGCCAACTCACAAGCTGTACATAGAACATCTTCACCAAGTTGGTCATGACTATTCTTGTTGAGCACAGACTCGATTCCAGTACTGCATTGAATTATATTACCGGAAGATTATCAGATGTTTTGCAAACCAGAAATGATGAAACGCAAGATACTGTTACCTAAAAAAAGGATAACAAACAACCAACCTGACATATCTAGCTCCATTAAATAAGCACAATCCAAGATTACTGCAGATCTTTTGTGGTTGAACCTGCATTTAAAGATGAGAAAACAAGTTCATTGTTTTGTGGATGTTTTTATACAGTCCTTGAACCCATATCCTATTGATTCTATCTCTATGTAAGAAATTAAACAGATTTTCTAAGTAGAAACCAGAAAGCATCATTGTATCATCATCATCTAACCCTTGACCAACCGTGTTGGATTCAGAGCTACATAGATTTTTTTTCCCATCCAGCTCTGGTCTAAATCATATTCTCATTTAGAACTATTGAATACTAGCTTTCCCCAAGTAATTCAAATCCGCAAAACATCATTGCAGTTTTCAGAGAAATAACAAATAAACACCAGAAAACGCATGACATGTAATAACATTGAATCGCCTAATTGATGCACAATTGCACACTTTTTGTACAGTTTCAAATAACTTGAATCAAAAAATGGGTAAATCTATAAAACAATTATATATTATTGGATTCATAATCACACCTAATCTGAATGATATCAAAAGTAGTAATAATGACTAGTTGGAGGTTGTAAAAGCTGAAAATGAGAGACATTGTCATTTGATCATCATATAAGTATACAACCCTAAAGGTTGAGGGATGTGTGCAGGACAGGTCAGATTGGACTGATGGATGAAATATCGTGTCCATACATTTTAACATAACTAAAAGCTTTCTAATATGGATTCTATTTTATGAAACGTTACAAACATATAATTTAATATCAAATATACACATTGCTAATTTATTATATTTTCTAAACAGTTCAGCAATAATATACACACTACTGTCTTTTATCATGGAACTAAACTTTGTCGAAGTTGGGCGAAACTTCTCCGAAGTTTTGAACTTTGAGCTCAGGCGATGTCGAACCACCATTATATCAAGCTAGTTCATCTTCGGACCGAAGCTTCCACCTTGTCGACAAAGTCAGACTTTTACAAGGTGTTTTTGTCCCAACATCCTCGAAGTTGCCGATGTCTCCCGAAGTTGGCAGATGTTGGGGCAAATTTGATACAGCCCAAAAGGTTAATCCTAACTAATGCCCTAAGGCTATATAAGGCATAAATGGCACGTCTCACCCTCTTCACAACTTCTAACTTCAAGTCCCATGTTTGTTGGCTCCCATCTTTGCCAAAGAAGATGTTGCAACCACTATTTGATTACATATTGTAGTGGAGGATGTATAATGAGCAGAATTTGAATATTTGCATTGCACATTTGACCCTTGCAACTACAAGTGTACATTGTATAATCAATTCACCTAGGGCTAGAGTCGTGAATCGTGTTTTTGTGTTAAATTAACATATATAAGATAGAGTTATAGCATAATTAGAAGTTTTTAATCGAAGTATCCTTCAAATTCACATCATCTTTTTTAAAAAAAGTGCATCGAAGTTCATCAAACTCTGTGTCTAAACTTCCTTTAAGTTTCCACTAAATTCCACATTCACGCCTGGCTAAGTCGACACAAAGTCTAAGTCTTTATAATAGGCATTAGACAATAGCACCAACATTTTAATATCCCGAATTCGTTATTACAATTAGGTTTTTATGGGTAAAGCATGTCCTTTAATCAGCCAATAAACACACCTATTTATGGTAATAGAAATTTATCAAGTGTTACTCATACGCCCATAGGGCATAGTACGATAAATATCCACATAATATTACACCTGCTACCGGAAAATGCCTATTTTACACTTCTTTTTTGTAAACATGCCAATACCAATAATAGTGTCTAATACAAAGAGTACTTTCTTTGTTTGATATATTATTTACTTGTTATGAGTAACTACTACAGAAAAGTAATATGGAGGAAAAATCAATGTTTTTTTATTACTAAACCCCTAAACACACATAGGAGAGAGGATAAGTACAAGCTTGACAAAAAAAATCATGATATTCTTTTGAGTTAATTAGTTCACGGGACAATGTCTACATAGTAGATACGCCTAGATATGACATGTCATTAGGGTTTGTGTGTAAGTCGGTAATCGTGTCTCCTTTCCTATATATAGGACTGTGGTCGGAGAGCTAGACAATGACAGAGTCTGAGGATGTAGCCTACTACATAAAGTGGTCGGAGAGCTAGACAAAATAGTCCTCTACCCGTGCGGGCAATAAAGATGGGCCCATATATATATATATATATATATATATATATATATATATATATATATATATATATATATATAATATGCGAGGTTTCTCCTAGCCTAAAATAGAGAGGTGAAACGAGTGCAGCTGCGGTTGCAGATTCGGATGTGTGACGAGCATGGTGAACATGGCCCATGGCTCCAGATATGTGATATGTTGAGCATGAATGCGTTCATGGCTCCGAGCACGGTGTTTAGACACGTGGCTCAGTTTCTAGTGCCGTGACCTGTACCGAGGCGGACTAGGCAGAGGGTAGCCTGTGGAGCTGACCCTGTGGCTTATGACCACTTCAAGCACGAGACTGCGGTCCTGCTTTGTGTTCTCATGTACTGACCATGAGGCGGAGAAGGTCTTGGATTCCGGCTCTTCCATTGACCTTGTATGGCACCGGCTATGGGCTTCGCAGCCGAAGGTTGGAATTGAACGGTACGGTTCAATTCCTCAGGGCATAATAAAACGTAATCCAGCCGTTTAGTATGTACTGTTTAAGACAAACACGAAACATTGGTTGAGGCCTTGTTTGTGTAGTTAACTTTAATTATCTTGCAGTTGTTTGTGCATTACTCCTATGTGGTAAGTTTTATATATATATTTCATCTCGTCAATCATGTCCCATTGAGAGGTATGCAGGTTATATGCCTTTTTGGTACAGCTGGTAAATTGTATGGTACAGATGGCCTTGCTTTTCATAAACTGTTTCTGTTATATTTCTTATCAATATATCTGCTCATATAAATGCTTATCTGAGGTTTTGTAGTTTTGGCGCGGAGTTATGCCTCCCGCTGGGACGATGTTCAATTGTCTCACTCCGCTGGTTTTTACCCCTTTTTAGGAGGTCGAGCTTGTCGTGGTGGTGGTCGCGGAGTTGCGGCCGAGCAGCGAGAAGATCAGTAGAAGGCAAGCTTTGGAGATGCTGCTGTTTTGATGTTTTGGTGTAGAGTCTAGAGTCATCCCTGTACTCTCAGGTCCTTGGCGGTGTTTTGACGATGTTTTACGATGTACGACCGAGATCGTTTGTATATCTTGTTGATGGCCAGATGTGTGCCTTTATATGTATGAACAGGTGGTGAACTCATTGTTATGACAGGACAGTTGTTGCTCTAAGCTGTGGACATATATCCAGGCTTGTATGGATATGTATATAATATGTTTTCTTGCAGGATATGGACTGGAATGTAATATGTTTCCCAGTTTATCAGTTTTCCGCAATCGGTTTTAATTAACCCGTGTTTTTGATAAGCTGTGGTTATGGTGATTTCCGCACGTTTTCGCGTAACACCTCGTTATCTGTGTGATAATGGGATGTGTTGCCACAAGTTTTGGTATATATATATATATATATATATATATATATATATATATATATATATATATATATATATACATATATATATATATGTGTATATATATATGTATATATATATACATATATATATACATATATATATATACATATTATATACATATATATGTATATATGTATGTTTATATGTATATATATACATATTATATACATATATATGTATATATGCATGTATATATGTATACATATATACATATATATATATGCATGTGTGTATATATATATATACATATATATATATGCATGTCTGTGCGTGTGTGTGTGTGTGTGTATATATATATATACATACATATATATATGGAGTCAGGCTAGAATACACTCGAGTGTACAGATCACGTTGTACACCCCAATGGTGTTTGCCTATCTAGACCATGTTTTTTCAAAATCTAATCCATTGATCTTCATGGTTACAATAATAATAGGTCACATACAAAATTTGAACTCATTTGGATGAGTGTAAGTCACTCTTCTAAGGACAACAAAATCGACGCACAAAACTAATTTGAAATACATGATTTTTACCTCCTTTAGATGCACGACCTATAAGTGTCCAAATGAGCTAAAATTTATTATATAGTATGTTCTTATGATAATTAAGAAGATCAACGGTTTAGATTTTTCAAAAAATTATTGCATCTTCAAAAATGACTGAGGTGTACGATGCCTCTGGTACACTCGAGTGTACACTAGCCTGACTCTATATATATGTATGTATATATGCATGTATATATGTATACATATATACATATATATGTATATATATATACATCCATATATACATATATATGTATATAATATGTATATAGAGTCAGGCTAGAATACACTCGAGTGTATC
This sequence comes from Alisma plantago-aquatica, assembly GCA_963693085.1. NCBI lineage: Eukaryota > Viridiplantae > Streptophyta > Magnoliopsida > Alismatales > Alismataceae > Alisma > Alisma plantago-aquatica. The sequence goes on from OY856410.1 coordinate 400,113,114, forward strand.
CGGAGCGGAATACACACAAGTAGTTTTTCATGATGCAATATTTTTTTAATCTAATCCGTTGATCTTCTTAAACATCTCGTGAACATCTCATACACAAAATTTGAGCACATTTGGATATGTATAGCTCATGTTATGAAGACCGCAAAAATTATGCATTTCAAATTAGTTTCGCGCGTCGATCTTGTTGCCCTTGGATGAGTGACTTACACTCATCCAAATGGGCTCAAAATTTGTATGTAGCATAGTTATAGTATGACGGTGAAGATCAACGGTTTACATTTTACAAAAAATAGTCTCAATATACAAACACACTTGAGTGTGTTCGTGCGATCCGTACACTCGAGTGTATTCTAGCCAGACTCTATGTATATATATACATATATACATTCTGCCGGATTGCTCTATATACATATATACATATAATATGTATATATATACACATATGTACATATACACATATATAAATTTTGGGGAGTCGGTATCAATTTATGCCGGATTGCTCCACATATAGTCCCTCGAACTGCATTTTCTAAACGAACAAGAGCCAATCCGAATTGGTCGTAACAAATCTGCTACAGAACGAATACGTATATTATATGTATATATGTATATATATACATATTATATACATATATATGTATATATGCATGTATATATATATACATGATCAGGTATAGAATTAAGACTAGTCCCAAAATCTCGTTCCCTTGCGCCCTCTCGCTCTGGTGATTAGGGCTACGCAAGAAGTGAACGCCCTCTCCCTCTAGTTTAGGGTTTTCCCTTGCAGGTTCAAGTGCAGGCGGGCTTTGGGTCTCGGCTCCATTGCGACGGAGCTGGTGGATCGTTGTGCGGGACTTAAGACTGTCGGACGACGAGGAGGCGCTGATTGACGGTAGTTTGTTGTGCAGCGGCGATGAGGGTGATGACCATGCTGAGTTGGCGCTCGTGGGGCGTCTGCTCACAGACCGATCGTTCAACCTTAAAGCAATGGAACGGACATTGGCGCAGGCGTGGGGACTACGTGAAGCAGTGGTTTTCAAGAAACTGGAAGGGGAAGCCTTTGTCATGCAATTCTCCCACTGGCGGGACAAACAACGTGTGTTGGACGGCGCCCCATGGAACTTTGACGGGCGGCTGCTGTTGTTCAAGGAAATCGACAAGGAGGAGCAGTCGGGGCGCCTGCAAATCAATAACACACCCTTCTGGGTACGCCTCTACGGCCTGCCGTTAGGCTACAGAGGGGACGCGGCGGTGAGGGAAATCACGGGTCGCGTCGGCGCGGTGATGGCAACGGACAGAGACGGGACAGGCTGGGACTCTTCCGTCCGAGTACGTGTGTTGATCGACGTTACGCGCCCCCTAAGAAGGAATTTAAAATTAAAGGTGAAGAGCGGGCGCATTGTGGATGTGGAAATCAAATACGAACGGCTTGCGATGTTCTGCTTCAATTGCGGCATGCTAGGGCATGTCGATAAGGACTGTGAAAGCTATGAGGAAGGAGGCGCCCAGCAACAGCACTGGGGAAGGTGGCTACGAGCGTCGCCGTGGAAGCAACACCGAGCGGAGGATGATAGGGAGACAGGAGGGGGCGGGGCACGAAGAAAACTCACCTTCAAGAAGAAGGAGGCGTCGGAGGCGGCGAGCCGAGCGGAAGAGGAAGAAGAAGGAAGCAGCACTGGGGGTGCGACGGGGGTTGAAGGAGCGATAGAGAAGGGGGTTGCAGGATGGGATGAGAGACCAGGGCGGGAGGACGCGAGGAAGCAACAGGCTGAGCGGGGCAACGCCGACAGCAGGAGGTGGTGCAACGTTGGGAGGGGCGGCGACGAACGGCAGGAAGGGGAGGAGCGGGGAAAGGCAACGGGCGTTGCAACAGAAGGACGGGCGGTGGAGCGCATGGACAGAGAGAAGGAAGTGGTAACGCAGAGAAGGGAGGGACTGAAAAGGGCCACCCGCGGAGAGGGGAAGGAGGTGGGAGTCGACCGGGAGGCTGCCGGAGCACGGGCGCGTCAACAGCAGGAGGGCAGCACCATAAACAGGGGACCGTCGCGAGGACAGGTGACGCGTCGTTACACCAAAGAAGATCTTCTGGGACTGCAGGGCCATGGCTGTTTGAGCGAGGTAGCACCGGAAATGGCATCGGGGGAGTCAGAGGATGCTATGTTTGGGGACGCTGAAGCAACATACATCAGTAGACAGCAACCGGAGTCATACAGTGAGGCACTTCACGGTACAACACAGCACCAGAAGGTCGGGGGGCAGACTGATGTTATCTGCACTGTTGAGGACACAACCAAACTCAACTACAAGGAGGCGCCAGATGTGCATGAAAGAGTGCATGAGTCAGGTCACTTGCATGTTGCTGATCGACATGAAGGTACATTCAACACAACGAAAAGAATCTTAACAAGGGCTCACAGGAAGAAAGAAATCGGTTCTAAAGGGAAAGGGGGAAGCAAGCAGTCCAAAGGGAAAAAACGCCATCAACTGTGGGTCTACAAAATGAGCAGAGGAATGCGCTTGGGAATTCCAGAAGAGGAGGTGGTGTGGGAACAGGCTACAGGAAAGAGGGGGAGGAACGAAGAGGTTTGCGACATGGACCTTGATGTGCTGCCTATGAAGGATTGTAGGGGGAAAAGACACATGATGCTCAGTGAGAACACACCGGACAGAGTTGGGGTCATCATTACTCAAGTAGCGGAGATTGGCGGAGCCCAATCCCGCGAAGGACAATGAAAATCTTCAGCTGGAACTGTCAGGGATTGGGCAACCCTGACACGTGCAAAGCTCTCCGAGCTTGGGTTTGGAGAGAGCGTCCAAACATAGTTTTTGTCATGGAAACTATGATCGCCGACAGGAAACTGGAGGATGTAAAGCGCAGCTGTGGTTTCACCGATGGTTTGTGCATATCAAGCGTAGGGCGGGCAGGTGGTATGGGTTTTTGGTGGAAAGATGCGGACGTGGAGGTGATCAATTATTCTCACAGGCACGTTACAGCTGAGGTCAAGAATAGCACAACGGGAACAACATGGAGAGCGGTGGGAATTTATGGATGGGCACAACAGACAGAAAAGTTCAAGACATGGGAGTTGATGAGGAGGATAAACGGTGAGACCGAGGAGCCCGTGATTTTCTTCGGGGACTTCAATGAGATTGTGTCAAACGCAGAGAAGCAAGGGGGACCACCCAAAGAAGACAGATTCATGCAGGACTTCAGGGATGCTATAGATGACTGCGAGTTGATGGATATTGGCTTTGAAGGGAATGTTTTCACGTGGAAAAGAGGCCTTACTGAGAGAACACTTGTACAAGAGAGACTTGACAGATTTCTTCCCGAACTTGGCTAGAGGAACCTATTGACATATTGCAAGGTCATAAACCTACCCATATACGAGTCGGATCATGCACCAATCATCCTAAAGGCGGATAGGAGGAACAACAATAAGAGGAGGAAAGGGCACTTCATGTTTGAACCTATGTGGGTGGGGGAGGAAAGTTGCTCTTCTATTATTAGGGAGACATGGGAAGCTGCTGCAGGGAGGGAGTTGGGAACCAAGTTGATGCAATGTAAGGAGAGCCTAAAAGCTTGGGCAACTGAGAAGTTTGGGGAAAGGAGGAAGAAGGTGAAGGAGCTAGAGAATGAACTCAAGGGGCTACAAGCTCTTCCACCGGATCAAAGGAACCTTGACCGGGCGGAGGAAAAATCAAAAGAATTACAATACTGGCTACAGAAGAATGAGGAATATTGGGCTGCCCGGGCAAGAGTCAAAGAACTGAAAGAGGGAGACCGAAATACTGCATACTTCCACCAAAAAGCGTCCAACAGGAGGAGGAAAAATCGTATTGAAGGCTTAGAGGATGAGCAAGGGGTTATGAAGACACAAGAGTGGGACATTATTGCAATCATTATGAAACATTTCACATATTTGTTTCAAACCAGCAATCCTTCAGGTTTTGAGGTGGCTACTAAGGGACTATGGGAGATGGTGACGGAGGCACAAAGGGAGGAACTGGAGAAGGACATAGAGGATGAGGAAGTATGGGCAGCTCTTAAACAGATGCATCCTAATAAAGCTCCTGGACCGGACGGCATGAAGGCGATGTTTTATCAAAACTATTGGGATATTGTTGGAAAGGATGTGGCGAGTTACATCAAGGGGTGGTGGAAAGGAGAGAAAAGCATTGGGGAGGTAAACGATACTCTAGTTGTGCTCATCCCGAAGACCGATAAGCCAAAGACCATAGGGGAATTCAGACCGATTAGTCTATGCAATGTGGTGTACAAAATAGCATCCAAAGTCCTGACGAACCGCCTAAAGCCTCTTATGAACTCTATTGTGTCTGAGAATCAAAGTGCCTTCGTACAAGGAAGAATGATAACGGACAATGCCCTCATTGCATATGAAGTGTTCCATTCTATGAAGAGAGACAAGGGAAGGAAAAAAGGCAGCCTAGCACTGAAATTGGACATGTCCAAAGCATATGATAGAGTTGAGTGGAGCTTTCTTGATGTCACCATAGAGAAGTTGGGGTTTGGGCGGAAGTGGAGGTCTAAAGTCCAAGAGTGCATAACGTCTGTCCAGCACGCCGTTGCCATTAATGGAGACAGGACCCAAAGTTCAAAGCCTGCACGGGGACTTCGACAGGGTGACCCTCTTTCCCCCTATCTTTTCATTTTATGTGCTGAAGCTTTCTCAACCTTAATCTCTTCAGCTACCCATGATGGCCTCCTACATGGCATCAAGCCATGTAGAGGCGCGACATGTATCTCACATCTTTTCTTTGCAGATGATAGCATCCTGTTTGCTAGAGCAACCACCGCTGAATGTCTGAAGATAGTTGATCAGCCAATACGAACATGCATCGGGACAAATGATAAACTTCTCTAAGACGGAGGTTGTGTTCAGCAAAGGGGTGAAGGCAAACAAGCAGGAGGAACTGAGACAACTACTAGGTGTGAGAGTGGTGGACAGACATGCCAGTTACCTGGGTCTCCCGACAGCAATGGGAAGGTCCAAGAAGCAGGTGTTCAGCTTCATCCGGGACAGGATTTGGAGGAAACTCCAAGGGTGGTCAGAAAAACTATTGCCAAAGG